>OX632357.1:21604858-22062454 GCA_951751655.1 Ophion costatus | reverse complement strand
TCACAAAGGTTAGCCTTTCAACGCTATCAATCGACTTTGAAACTTTGAATACCCATATATATGCTGTAAGAAACAAATACGATAATATTTCTTTCTTACAAATGCTGTTTTGTTTTGCCCCAAGGAAATATAGTCTTATTGTAAAAACATGTTTTATAGACAATTAAAAGATAAAATAAAAATCGGCATAGCATTCATGTATGTAGTGGTAGGTTGTAATATGATTGCGAAAAAGGCTCTTAAAAGTATGGAAAAAGGGCGTGGATTGAGGGTATACTTGAAAGGTCTCTTATTTTGGACCTGAACTTTGTTTTTATCGGAACTAAACTTCTCTTTGGAATTAAACTTCTCTTTGGAACTAACTTCTCTTTGGAAATAAACTTCTTTTTGGAACTAAACTTCTTTTTGCAACTAAACTTCTTTAGGAACTAAACTTCTTTTTGGAACTAAACTTCTTTTGGAACTAAACATCTTTTTGGAACTAAACTTCTTTTTGTAACCGAACTTCTTTTTGGAACCGACCTTCTTTTTGGAACCGACCTTCTTTTTGGAACCAAACTTCTTTTGGAACCACACTTCTTTTTGGAACTAAACGTCTTTTTTAACCAAACTTCTTTTTGGAAACTAAACTTCTTTTTGGACCCAAACTTCTTTTTTATTCTACAATGCTGAAGTTTTGAAGAAAATACTTCAAGAGAACTTCTGAAGAAAATACTTCAAAAGAACTTTTGAAGAGAATACTTCAAAAGAACTTTTGAAGAGAATACTTCAAAAGAACTTTTGAAGAAAATACTTTAAAAGAACTTTTGAAGAAAACACTTCAAAAGAACTTTGAAAGAAAATACTTCAAAAGTTTTTATTTCTTTTTTTTCATCATCATCGAGGATCTTTTTTTGCGTACTGAAGGTGTAAATCGCTAATAAGGACTTTGCGAAAGCTTTGAGTGATTTTGGAGGACAGACGTGCCGAGAAAAATTGACCTACGAAACTTCCGTTGCGTTCCAACGATGCAAAAATCAATATCGTTTTTCTTCTATTTCCTCATGCTCATTATCATCCAAAATATTCTTCCACATATTCATACTGAAGATCTCTCGTAAGAATTTGGAGAAACGTTCGGGCCAGGCCCAAATTTGCTTCAAGAAATATTGTGCTAGGAAAGTTTCGTTACGTTGCAATGGTGCAAACTTCCATGTCACCTGCGATACTCCTTGTAACCTAGTATCTTCAGATTTAAGATATTCCCTTCAAGAATCCGAATATTTGACAATCAACCGATTTTCGTACAAGATGGAGTTTAAGTACAGGCCAGTATACTGGTAAAATTGCAAGCCGAGTCACCGAGCCTCAAACGAAAAATTACGGCTTCAAAAATCGGATAATTGATACGGCAATTTATGGAGACGGCATGCTGGCCAGATTTATATCTAGTCGTTTATTATCCCCACGTTGACACACTGGGCCATTTTCGCCCAGACGAACTCGAACGAAAATGGTCACTGTCCCAAAAGTGAAAGTTTTCGATAATCTTTTGCAACGATCAAGGGGATACCCCCACTTGCGATTTTAAAAAAATCGATTTTTTTATTGCATTTTTTTGAAGTATAAGTATCTGAAAATATGTCCTGAAAATTTCAAGTCGATCCGAACAAAATTGACTAAGATATGAGCGTTGCAAGAGAAGAATCCGTGAATTGAAGAACTGAAATCGAAACTTTAAACGCGTTTTTCTCAAAATGGCATTTCTGAAGTCGGTGACCAAGATTACTCGAACACTAATGAACCGATCTTCTTGAAATTTTGCAGGCTTATTTAATACATAAAAAAGTAGTCTTTAATCGTTCGATTTTTTTTTCGAAAAAAATGGCCGTTTCATAGCCAAAAAACGGCCGTTTTTTTTCGTTAAAATCGAACCATTAACTTTGACTGTCCGTCATTTTGTGAAAAATGAATATTTTTTAAAATCCTTCGATTAAAGACTAGTTTATACTTATATTTGACTAAATCCATCCGCATTTTTTTTTCAGATGATCCACTTCGCCGCAATGTTGGTCACTGCAAACCGTGTATATAAAAACTTTATTTCATTGACGGCCATTTGCCACTATACAATGTATTTTTCCATAAAAAAGTTACTGAAAGTTCTTCAAGATGTGTTCTTTAAGATGGTATATTGATCGATCAAAAAAGTTTTGTAGTTTTCTTTAAAAAAATTCATGAAAAAGGCCATTTTTTGAGCTACAATTGGGGGTAACGCGTTAAATTCAATTAGGACGTTGAATGAGTTCTCTTCGGCTTCCAACAGATGGCGTTACCAGAACTGCGTGCGTGTAGTTAAAATAGTAACGCGTTAATAAAGAAGTACTGCAAGCAAGCTTGAAGTTCAGTATACGTAATTTCTCCGAACTGTAAAAAATGTTCTTTTTTATTGCTGAATACGTCAAATTTCGTGTCAAAAACGAGTATTTGCGGAGAATTTGAGGGAATCATTAGGAGTTGATTCAACGTTGATTTGATTTGATTCAACGACATATTAAGGATGTTGAGTCCCAAATCGCAAATGATGATAAAATTCTGAAAATTTGGTATGTTTTTGTATGAAGTATTTCAGAGGTCGTGTAAACATTTCCCGACAATTAGGAAGCTCATTATTGAACAATTAACATTCACAAATTAAATGTTGTTTTATGGAAACTGATGTAACTTCGCAATACGTTTTTTTTACCTCTTAATTTTATCATATCTACAATATACTGAAAGCAACGGAAACAAAACGAAGTTTATTGATACATTTTTTTTTATTTCTTTTAAAAATTGTTCTAAACAAAATGTTATTTTTTTAATAACCAGCTTCCTAATCGTCGTGAAATTTTAACACGACCTCTCAAATACTTCATACAAAAACATACCAAATTTTCAGAATTTTTTAATCATTTTTTATTTCAACCCTTAAGGAGGTTGAAGTAATGATGATAGAATTTTGAAAATTTGGTATGTTTTTACATGAAGTATTCAGGAGGTCGTGTAAAAATTTCATGACGATTAAGAAGCTATTTATTGAACAATTAACATTAACATGTTTCATAGGGACTCAACATCCTTAAGAAATGTTTAAAGTGTATCCCTGATTTGTGCCAATAAAAATCGACCGAAGGATTGTTAATGAGGTACGATCGCTTCCACGGGCTCACCGAGTGTTTGAAGAAAATATTTACGATAAAGCTTCGAAAAATGTGACTAGCAGAGGAACTTTGGTATCCGCGTTTTTTCAGGGAAACACACACACACACACACACAAAAACATACACACTATTTTCGAAATCTGTCTTTTCTCTCCCCGCGTCTAAGTCGAAGCTTGAAACATAACTCGTAAAAATGGCTACCGCCGAACGCTTGTCTGCAGTAAAAGTCATACTTTTATAGCCGAGTCTCTAAAATACACCAACCGTCCGAATCTGCCATCAACGAAAACGCCATACGTTTCGAGTGAAACCAACGTCTCAGTACTACGGAACACAAATAAGAAAGAGAACAATCATTTCTTGTTCGTTTCCTGACTCAAGGCTTAGTTTTTATTTTTTCTCGACGCAACGTTCTCTTTGGAATTTCTTCCTCCGTTACAAAAAAATCGTATAATCCTGCAGCTACGTGCTGACGTTTGCATCGTTGAAAAGTGACGAAAATCAATTATTCCCAAGGCTTCAAATTATTTGTAACCGTAAAAACCACACAAACGTTTATTATGAATTCTTACGAGAAATTCGCGGCCTAAATTTGCAAAAAAAAACATAGCTCTAAATAAGCGTTAAAACAAATGAACGAAAAATGAACAAACGAAAAAATCGTTCTCTCCTTCTCCCGTGGCACTCCAACTTTCCATTTTGACGCGAGGCTCGGAAAACATATTTTTCCCCCTCCTGTATATACACCCATTTTTATCAATCCAACTCCAATGTCCGCTAACGTTGAATTCTCCTTATCGTAAAGATAAATAAAATAAAAACGCGTGAGATGGTGAAATTTTAATACTCGTATAAACAAGATTGCAACAAAGTAAAACCAAACAAAGGGATTTTCATCGGCGATTATTCGGACGCGCAATATTCGTCGGTAGTTGAAAGCGACCAGCCGGTCGAGACAAGTGCCGAAAAGTTTCAATCGATGCTTCGTGGTTTCAGACGGCCTAAAGGTCCGAGCCTATAGCGTGTTTCTGCGACAGATCAAGGTCGAGTTACGGTCGCTCGAATACGTTTTTCCTCTGCGCGATAGCTCGCGAAACTAAACTCGACGAATAATGTAAACAAAGATTATTCGAAGCCAGCGGGAGGGGGGGGGGGGGGGAGATCTCGAAAACGAACGACTCGAGAATCGTTCTCACGGCCTAAATTGTACAGCGTAGAAAAAGCAACAACAAAGTATATCATCGCAATTTTCGTATCATGACGGAGAAACGAGTTATCGCAAAAAAACGAAATTTACCTCTGTTTTCAAGATGGCGAACAAAGCTGATAGGAAATCTTGGTCGACAATTTCAATTTGAGCTTTTCTAAACTCCCGCGCTATATTGAAAAATCAACGTTCTCCGTCAGGGTCGTTACGCATTATTGACTCAGAAATTCCCCGACTTTTCCAGGCTTTCCATACAGGTTTTGCAGGAATTCCAGGTTTTGCAAATTAGCCAGATTAGGGTCAAATAAAGAACATTTTCCTTTCATCGTACATACATTTTTTGCGTTAGAGAGATATATTGGTCTTTGCAAAGGTTACAAACGATACGGGAAAATTAAATACGTAAAAATAGCAATGACTGATTTTTGCGAAGAAAAACAACATTTTTAACCGACTCGAAGAAACAAAGGAAATTCTCAACTCGATCCTTCTGTCGAAGAATTATGTTGAACTGGATAACATAATTCTTTTAAAACCAAATATATGCAAATTTGATAAAATTGATATCCATTTTTTTAAACTGAAATTCGAAACATGATGTAAACATTACAAAGTTTAAAAAAACGCATTAAAGGCAAATACAGAACCTGTTCTTCATTATAAACAAAAGTTCGTACGCCGGTGAAAATAAACAAAGAATAAATACAAATACTTATCTATAATAATAATGATGTGGTTGTGTATCGACAGATCGAATGCAAATGTATTTTTGTAGCTTTACTTTCAATTTACATTAATTTACAAATGTAGCTTTGCAGCTAATTAGTTTTCAGTTTTTAAATTCTCAATGTTTTTCACTGACATAACTTTCTTTTGTGTATAATGAGGGACAATATAAATATTGAAGATACACAAAAATATTTATTTTAATACTGTCCAGTTTTTTTGTCAAGTCGGTTTAATTTTTTGTGTCTCTTTCGAAACGTAAATTGTGAGAAAATTCGAGAAAATTTCCACAATTCCCCGACGTTCCCCTGATTATTCCGGGAGGAAAGAAATTCCCTGAGTTTTTACGGTTTTCCCTGTTTTCCACATGCGCAACCCTGCGAGATGTTTTTTTTTTTTTTTAATATCCCCAAACACGCACGGAGAAAACAGGGGCCTCGAAGTTAAGAATGAATACTATGCTTCTAAAAAAAACATCATTAAATATCAAAAAGTATCGAATGGAAGATAAAAACTGTAATCATGGTATAGTAATAATGAAGAAATTTAAATTTTAACCTACGATATGGCACGTAAACTGATACAAATAATACATTGTATTCGGCATATTGTGATTTTTCGTAGTATTAAAAAAAATATTTTGCCCACGTAATTGGAACAATTAGTTTCCAGTATTCTACAAAAAGTACGCGTTATAAAGAGTCACGTTTTACTAATCAACTTCGTAATATTTTTCGCTATACGCCGACGATTAATGCTATGCGTATAGTAAAATCTATACATACACGAAGATTCATGTTATACTTTAGTAAAATCCATATGAAAATATAGCGTGTAATAAAGGTTGGTATTTTACAAAGCACGCATTATTTTTACTATACAGCGTATAGGACCCGCGCCTATGCGAGAATAGTTTCAAATGTAACATGCACGCAACATTTTTACTATACGGTGTGAGAATCATTTTTATACTTCTATAACAACAAGTCAGAATTTCCGAACTGGCAGTAAACTGCTATATATTCTAGCACTGAATATTAGAATTCTGGCAACGAGTGCTATAATTTGAGGCCGTATTTTTCTCCGTGCGAGTTTCGATCCAACAAGCAAAGGCGCATCAGAAGGAGGAGAAGCGGCAACGTCGTGGTCCGAACGGCCAAGTTTCGCGCGTTCCCCCTCTGTTCCACGTGAAGCTTTCTTCCCAAAGAATTGAGTGAGGTTGCATTGGCGCGAAGAAGCTTGGGGGAGGGGAGGGGGGTGAGAGAGAAAGAGAAAGAGAGAGAGAGAGAGAGAGAGAGAGAGAGAGAGAGAGAGAGAGAGATAACTCACCTGTGCAGCTGAACGGGGGTGGATCTGGCGGGTAAATGTTGATTGTGCGAGGGCGGCTGCGGCTGAGGCGGTGGTTGGCCCTGATGAGTCTGAACGCGATTCGTTCCGACCATCGAGTGGCCATGGCCCCCCCCGTGGGGGAGGGGGGGATGACGATGATGATGGTGGTGGTGGTGATGATGATGCAGATCTGTCCCCACGGGGCCCACCGGACCCCCCACTCCGAGTCCGCTCACTACCTGGACCTGCTTGCCCACGGTCTCCATCAGCCCTGGCGCATCCTCAGCTGTAATCGTCATAAGCAAGTATTTTCTTTCGGCTCTTACATCTTCGCCAATACGTTCGGGCGTATCGTCTCCCGATAAGATCGACCTTTCCGGCTAAGCTCGCAAACGGTCACCATTTACAGTGATAACGGGCAAGGGCGTTGCCAAGGGGGTGGGGGCAGGTACCCCCCCCCCCGCCCCGTAGATATTTGACAGCATGTATACGAGGGTCTAAAATGTCTAAAATCCGTGCCCCCCCCCTTGCCGTTCGTCGTTCATCGACTCGGCGACGAAAATAACTCAGTTTGCGGCGTCCGGACGTTTTTTATTTATTCTCCTGCTCGAGTTATGTCCCGCGATCGATCGCGCGCTCCTCTTGAAAAAGAGTTCGAAAGTACGGGCTCGGGCGAGTCGCGCCGCGTTAATCTCGTAACTCGTGGTCGCGGAATGTATATGTCTGAATAATTGATCGTCCTATCGAGCAGCCTTTGGTATACGGATGTTACAGCCCCGCCTCTCTCTCTCTCTCTCTCTCTCTCTCTCTCTCTCTCTGTTCACCCATTTCGGTAGGTCAGTCACGAGACCGAGGATTTTCCCAAAAAGATTCCTCCAAAAATAGCTTTGATGCTTAATGATTCGGAGCTCGGGCTTGATTGCGAATAAAAATCTCCACCCCTCCCTCCCGCCCTTCGGGCAACGTGAGCCGAATTTTTTGACGCGTCTGTAACGAGGCGACGAGAGAGAGGGAGAGACATTATTTTTTTTTTACTAATCCCTGGCGAACTACGACGCTATTAATGAACATAATAGTCATTTTGTAAGTCACTGCAACAACGTGCTGATCATTAACAGGCACTACACCTACCCATTAGCAAATAATCCACCCAGCGCAGCAGTTGACCCAAAAATCATAACCAAATTACAACAAAAACATAAGCCCACATCATAACGAAATCGTAATAAAAATTAAAACAAAATTTAATGAAAATTAAAACAATGTATAACGCAAAAAAGTCGGCAAGGCTATAAACGCGAAAATAACACACGATAATAGCACAAACAAAAAGTAAAAAATATAAAATGATATGATATACAAGATATAATGCGGTCAACATCACCATCCACAATTTAACAATATCAAGACAAGAGAGAAAGAACATCTATTGCGATGCAACTTTAATCTGAAGTGAACGACTATGGAGAAAGAGCGAAAGCGAGCGCGCGAGAGGAGAGAGAGTCCAACTTGAAAAAATGCCTGTCCTATACGCGTCGACCTATCCGCAACAGCCGCGAGGGCTTTTTTTTCCTTGCTGATACGACTTTAATAGCCGAGTTTGCCGCGCGCGTGTTGCGTAAACTCCTTCCGTTTTCACGTGTATACACGCGCCGCGTATATGCCCGGATGGTTACGTGACGTTTGGTCGCCGGAAGGACGCTCTGCGTAGGGGAGGGAGACTGCGATAAAAGAAAAAAATCGCGCGCTGTCGAGCGAGCGAACAGTTGCGCTTCCCGAACACAGAGGACGATCGGTCGCGCATTGTCGCCGGTTAGAGAGAGAGAAAAAGAGAGAGAGAGAGAGAGAGAGAGAGAGAGAGAGAGAGAGAGAGAGAGAGAGAGGGAGAGAGAGAGAGAGCGAAAAGAGCGGGGTCGCCTTCGACTCTGGAGCACGAAGACGCTTCGTTATCGTAAACTCCACCGGTTGTGACGCGCGAAAGTCGAAACAACCGGAATTACGAAGGAGCTGCAACACGGGGGTCTCCGTTCGCATACGCGGCAAAGCCGAGACCCATCGCGCGCCGTCGGCGAAGAGCGTCGCGACGCACTCTACACGCAAACTCCACCGCGTTTGGACCAATGTCCAACGAAAACAACCCTCGACCGTATCGCGCGTACATTCAAAAGTTCCTCGCGATAGTCGACGATCTACCCGCCTGATTATTACCCCCCCCCCCCTCTCTCTCTCTCTCTCTCTCTCTCTCTCTCTCTCTCTCTCTCAAGCCTACCATTATTTTGGCACCATAGCTTGCTAGGGCATAATAAAGAAATCGAATCCGTTTCTCTCACTTGCCGTTTCGACGGTTCAAAGAGCTTGGACGAGAGGGGCGGGGTCGTTATCGGCACTTACGTGTATCCACCTCGTCGTCGCTGTCGCTCAACTACCGTCGCACTCGTAACTTTTCCTCCGTCGCGTCTACACTCGCGCACCTCATAACTGAACCGCGACACTCCAACCGTTCCGCCTTCCCATTTTCCTCTCCCTCGGCCAAGCTTTTCTGCAAACCAACATAAACAATGAATTCCTTTGGAAGAAGAAGGGGGATGAAGGAGGCGGTGGAGGAGGCTTTCGCGACGTTGTCGCATTCGCATCATTTATCAGCAAAGTTTCTCCTTCGAAGGCTCGCTTGTCCTCAGCGACGGCCAAGAGAACGAAAAACAAGATCCTTGAAAGGGTTGCGCGTGAATGAACGCCCGGCCGAAAGTTGGATCGTTCTAAGGTTTGCGCGCGTGCTGTCACTCGCATGCATCAGCGGCAGCGACGTCCGTGCGCTGCGAAGGAAGGTCAGTGGCTCGAGAGCCCGTATGCCCGCCCCCGCTCAACGTGCGCGGCTCTCGTGCATCAGCGACACGACTTGTTTACCGTGTTTTCACGCCTGAGAGAAAGAGAGATACTCGAATCCGTTTCTCTCTTTCTCGCCGTTTCGCGAAATCGCGCTCGTACATTCTCTCAGTCGCGTTACCCGCGTGCATGAAACTAACGAATAATTCGAACAAACGGATAGTTCGATCTTCTCGGCGCTGAAAACTTGTCATCCGCGAGAGAGAGAGCGAGAGAGAGAGAGAGAGAGAGAGAGAGAGAGACGCGTGTTTCGATGCTAACCGGTCGCAGAAGTAGCAGCTCTTTATCCCCGGTACGTCAACGAATTCGTCGAACGGCATGGTCTCGAACGGTCTCGCAGTTCCCGTAATCGCCGCTCGCGACGAGCGCGTCTCCACCCTCGCGCATAGTCCAGGCCGATATCCCCCCCCCTGCCATCCCGGTAAATGTACGCAAGGGCTTCGAGCGCCCACCAGAAGAATAATATTCTTTCGAACGTTTACGCTTCTCTCGCGCGCGCCTTTTATTATTCGTCTCTCTCTCTCTTTCTTGATTCTAGTGCACGAGATGCGCGCGCAACTCGCGATCCGAAAGAGACGGAGAGAGAACGCAAGTTGCCCTCGCTACTTTTCACTCGTCTCCTCGCGACTCTCTTTCCGTATACGCGTCGCGTTGAATATCTCTCGGAGGATCGCACCGCTTCATTTTTACCGCTCTCTCCAGCGATCTGACTACCAATTGCCAATTTTTCATCCCTGAAACGCAGTTACATCCACCGAAGCGCTAATCGAAAAAAAAAAAAAAAATCCACAGCCCGCCCCGTACGCCTACCGTTCCGCGTGTTCCGTACGGAACACGCAACAGCGTGGGAAAGAAGAAAGAAAGGTAGAAATTACGTGAAAGAGACTCGTTTTAGGCTTCATACGAGGCACGAGAGAGTTCGGTGATAGAGTTTCGCGGAGACAGTCGCGTTCGAGGTATCTCGGAGAGTATGGAAAAACGGTGAGAAACGCGCCCCCCCCCCGCTCTCGCGTGCAAAACTGCGAGCCTCGTCCCGGGTTTGAGTAACGGGAGCCGGCGCGAGGAAGAGAGTCGTACGATTAATGGCCGCTCTTTTTGAGGAGTATGCGAAAAGAGGCGCGTTGCCCACACAGTATACGAAATACACGAGGCAAACGAAAAGCGTTTACATTGACATTTGCATCCTTGGAATGCTGCGATATTCAAAAATAATTTTTATTTTATTTTTTTCCATTATCCAAAGTACTTTCCGCAAATTGAGATTATAAATCTCAAATAAAAATACGTGAAAACATTTGAGCGAAATTTTTGTTGCATTCCAACGATGCAAGAGCTTCAACGTAATATGAAAAGCGATACGGGCGGCTCGCCCTACGCGCTTTCTCCTTTCCGAGTTTGGCATAACGAGGGAGGAGGCTTGAATTTGCGTTGGCACCGACCTACGCGTGGTACTTGGAATAATTAGTCAAACGTCCGAAGAGGTCGCGAGTTCGCTTTCGTTTGTAACGTACGAAGTAAAGAGTGTAAACTCTGCACGGTTTTGTCGTCGATGTCGAGATCCGCCGTCGCGAGACGAAACATTTCATCTCTTGCTGCACGAATTTGGTATGCCAGGTGGAAGAGGGACAAAAAAAACGTGCGGGGAAGGAGACGCGAGTGCTGCCCCGAATAACTGGGTTACGCGTCTCTCGCTTTCGGGCGCCGCATCTTCGATCACACGGACCTTGTATCCGGACGTTGCTTTTTTACACTCCCAAAGTCTCGCGCGATGCCAATAATGAGAAACAACGACCCCCCAGCCTCGCGGACACACATTTATTTCATTCCCTTCACGTTTTTATCGTGGGAGAGGGGGGGGGGAGAGAGAGAGAGAGAGAGAGAGAGAGAGAGAGAGAGAGAGAGAGAGAGAGAGAGAGAGAGAGAGAGAGAGAGAGAGGGAGGGATGAGCGCTTCCGGTAGCGGGTGCACGAAACAAAACAATGACCGAAAAAAAGTCGTCACACGTCTCGACGAGAATCCTCTTCTCCTGTCATACGTGCCCTTTTTATGCTTGAAATTCAAAGACAATCGATCCGTCGGAAACTTGCGTCCGTGGCCGTATTCGAATTCTCGTAAAATCATCGATTTGCAGGCGTAACGTTTAAACAATCTCGAAAGAGACATATACCGTTCGCGACTCCATTCGAAAGTGTGCGCGCGATAAAACGAAATTTGCACTTTGATCCGGGGGGGGCAGGGGTGTGGTGGTGGTGGAGGAGGATACGCTGTCGGATTCGAGCCCGTCGGGCACTCGACGCGAAAATTCGCGATTACGTACCACTCTTGTTCGTCCACCGCTCGTTATCGTTATTGCCATTACTGTTATTATTATAATGGTTATTATTGTTACGTACGATCGACGTTATCCACTCTCGTCGTTCAGTCCTTTATCCTTGGAAATATCTCCCGTAGAAACTCACTGAAAACGCCAAATTTATTTCATACTCTTGAGAATAAAAAAAAACGTCACGCTTTTATATGGGCTTTTTATTCGCGCACCCACAAGCCATTTTCTTTTTTCTTCTTCTTCATCGACGACGAAATATTTTCGGCATTAACGAACGCGAAACACTCTTTTGTCTGCAAAAATTGCACATTTCCTTTTGACGCGTTTGGCCGCTCGCGCCTTTCGACGTGCAAAAGAAGGTTGAGCAAGCTCCACGCGCGCGGGCTCGGCACGCTAGGAAGAACGTTGCGAAAGGTTTTCGCCTGCCGCGGCACGGGCAACGCCAGCGAACGCGCGGAAAACAAAATACGTTCTCTCTCTTTCTCTCTATCTCTCTTTCTCTCCTCCGCCGTCGTTATCAACGGAAAGCTGGAATTGTCGGGAAATGGAGTAGAAAATGTGGGGAGAGAAAAGAAAGGGCGTTTGGGCAAGTTGCGAAAGAGCGTTGAAGAAAACGCGCACCGTCACTCGTGGTAAGCAACCTTCTTGAAATTCCCAAGAGACTCGACGACGAGTACATCCGTGTATTATATTCCGATCGTAACGATGCCCGAAAGAAAATCACTCGCGCACACGGTCGAGCGTACAGCACTCCTCCCCCCTCCCGTTTCTCCGGGGTCGAGAGAAAAAAAAGAAAGGATAATCCGAGAGCACCGTTGTCGCGCGCAATTCCACGCCGATATTTGTCGGCTTGATTCGTGAAAACTAACCGTTTCGAGGTAATCGCGGATACGCGAGACGTTCTCGTAGTCGCACGATAATTTCTCTCTCATTATCGCCGTTCGTCACTCGCGACATTTTTCCCCGAGACCCGACAGATTCACGGAAAGAGAAAAAAATACCATCCAGCAGCTCTCCGTGAGACTTTACGATATCCGTGCATCGAACGTTTGCCGACGTTTTTTATTTTCTTTTTTTTTCGCGTGGGTGTACGCCCGAGTACACGCAACACTGAGAATGTAAAAGAGCGACGATGAGAAAGGACGATGGGAGGGGTCGAACAATCCACGACGATGGGACAAAATGGAACGTTACGAGCGTTTAAAGAATCCAGGAATAGACGACGATGTGCGGACCAAACTAACCGTTCAAACGAACAAACGAAAAAAAAGGCGATGTTTCGTCGTGCAGTTGCTTCTGCCTCGCGATTCACACTATCTTTTTTTCTCTCTTCTTCTTCTCCCGTTTTTTATCCGTCTCGAGCGCGTTTCTTGGAAATTTTAACCACTTTTGTGCGTTTCGACTTTTTTCCGAGGTTTCACGAAGCAGCAGCACCAGCACCACCACCACCACCACCAGGAACGAGCGTCAGCTCGCAAACTCTCGTCACGTTGGAACGAAATATGTAATCATTTGAGGGGGCGGCGCAGAGGGGGGGAGCGAAAAAAAGAGGACGAGAGTCGTTCGCTTACCGGAGGAATTGTAAAAAGTAGCCGATATTTTTTGTTTTTCGTTTGCACCAAGAAAACGGTAAAAATGCCGCGAGTTTATCGCGTAGCAGTAGTCCGAGGCCACGAAACGACGCAACGACGTTTCTTCCTCTCTTTGTTGCCCTCCTTCTTCCTCGAAAAATCACAATTTTTTCACGAGATCCGTGCTCTCTCGCGATGCTTACTATTTCGCGCACTCGACACCCCCGTACTCAGCAGCGTCGGACAAAAAAAAAGGAGAAAAAAAAACTGTTAAAAAGTCTCGTAGAAGAGAGACGGTGGCGGTCACATACGCGCGCACAGCCAGCCACCGCGGCAAACTCTCGCGCACACCCGCGTATTCCACACGTACACGGCTGGCGGGCGGGCGCGCGAGCACGCACGCATACTCTCTCACCACGTATAGAGGGAGCAACGGCGCGCGCGGGCGCACGCGTACACACAACGTGGAAAATTCTAACACACAACGAAACGAGGACACTCGTCAGAGAACGACACGACCAAGAGACGGATGTACACACACATACGCACACGCGCGTACGACCACACCGTCGTGGTTTCTCGTAGCACGCACCTATATCCGACCGTGTCTATGCGCTCCTCTCTGCGCTCTCGGTACGACACGCGTTTCGTCTCTCCACAGGTACGCGAGCGAGCGAGGGAGCGCGCGCGCGCGCGCACGTTCCTCCGTGTACGCGTGTGGGAGCGCGCGTGAGGGAAAAGGACAGCGGGATCGAGCGCGCGCGCGCGCGCGCCCGCGCGCGATCTCTCTTGGCTCCTCGGCGAAGCAGTAGAGGCGAAGCCAGTGGAGCACGCAGAAAGAGAGACAATTTGCTACAGCGGTATACGCGTGTGTTTGCGTCGGTGAGGTGCGCGGGAGGTTTCGACGGCTATTCGCGACGAGAGGGGAAAAACTTTTGTGTACGTGTTCCATACGCGTATATTCCAGTGAACGATGCCGACGATGGCCACCGAGAGACACAGTGACGACGACGACGACGATAATGTTCCCGAATTCGTGTACGCCGGTCAATTTTTCAGGGCCGCCAGGTTAACGCGACGCGGGCCTCTCGTTGTACGAGTGAGAAGAAAAAAAATAACGAGCAACGGGGCCTGAACGACGGAGAGGAAGATCGAAACACACACACACCGTGTGGACGAGAAAGAGCAGCGCGCGGACGAACGACTTGGCCGGGGTAGCGCGACGACAGAGGTTAAGGGGCGTGGAGGGAGGGGGGGCAGCAACGCGAAGAACGAGAAAGAGCGAGAGAGAGCCGACGTCGACACAACAGCGGCGGCGAGGAGAGAATCGAGTTGGCTCGGCGGTGTGGTGGGGGCGACGAGCGTCAGCGGCGTGGAGGGAGTTGCGGCAGGACAGGGACGAAGCATCTACGCTTCGCACCCCGGCCTTTCCATAATTTATCTCCGTCGAGACTCTTCTCGTCTGCCGAATTACCCACAATCCATACATACGCATCGAATCACACGGAGGTCCTCTAATTGCGCCTAACGACCACTTTTTGCCAGCGATGGAATTTGGCCGAAAAAACAAAACGACAAAGCTAAAAAAGATTCGCTCTTATAGGTGGAACGAAGAGGATGACGAATCGATGAGAACGGCCGCTCCGAGATACAAAAATAGTCCACGGTATACGCGAGATTCAAAATATACAATATTTTCTTTTTTTCGACGAGTCTTGGACCAACAAACTTGTAGGTTTTTTTTTCTCGCTGGAATATTCGACGAGTAGCTGATTATTATTGCGACGCCTCTTCGATTTCCCTGACTAATCGCATCGGCTTTTTGTTTTCCTTTTTTTTCATCATTATTGTTGCGCTTATAAGAGCAGGCGGCGCGTTTGCCTCGTATCGTAGGAAAATTCGCAAAGTTAGGCGTGTACGCTCGGAAGACCGACCGCAACGAGCGGTCTTGAACGACCGTAGCTACTCCCGACTTAAAGGGGATGTAGCGCGCGACGCGAGACGAGGCCCTTGGCTATCGTCTCCAACGACTCATTCCTACTCTCATTCATAATTATTCCTCGCGAGAAAAATTCCAAACCGAGGGATACGTCGCGGTTACGCGCCTCGTCGGGGATAACGCGCGCGTCTGCTTTGAGCCAAAATAACCTCGTACGACCTCGAAATTCGCCGCGAGTCTACGTGCCCGAGCGAAATTCGCGCTAATTCCCGATCTAACGAGCGCGGCGGCCCATCGAATAATAAAGAAAGATAAACGAGGCACGCGGGCTCTCGATTCGCCTACGGTAGAATATTCTTTCCACCGATCTATCGCCTTATTCGGCTTTTATCTCGCTGTATATACATATATAGTCTTCGAGCAACGCCGTACAGGGGGACGGGGGAGGTCGCGGCAGTTTTCTCGAAGACGCGAAAAGCTACGGATGTACCCAGCCGGACGTACGTACACAAGTTGATCGATCGGTCGCTGCCGTGTCGCGTTGATGGCGCGCGCGGCTACCGCGGCCCGTGTGCTCGATATAAACTCGCTAAAGAGGATATACCAAGCGCCGTATCGTTCCTCTATTCTCATTGAATTCCCCAAAGCCGATAAAATACCGCACCCCCCCCCCCCCGCCCTTTAGCGACTACATTTTTTTCCATTCTATCGTTACGCCCATCATCCCGTATATTATATATATATATATATTTCTTTCATCTCACTTTTGCTACTTCGAATATCGAATCTGCGTCGTCGAAGCAAGATTAACGATATAACGGCATATATCCTCAACGCGTCTTTACGGGCGGCGATCGGTCAACGGAACTTACGAGTAACCAAGTTTGCGAAAAAATTGCAAGCCCCCCCCCCTGGTGAGAGGGTACGGCACTGGAGGTTTGGTCGTCGCGAGGTTGGGTGGTGCTTCTCGCGCCGGCGAGGGATACTACGATCGCGACGCCGTCGCGCTTATCCCAAAGAACATGTGTGCGTATGCGTGTATGTCTCTCTCTCTCTGTGTGTGTGTGTGTGTGTGTGTGTGTGTGTGTGTGCGCGGTGGGGTCGTCGCCGCCGTGCAAAGAGAGAGCCGCGTGTGTACGATGTTGCGAGGCGCGAGACAAGGACAGAGCGAGGCTGAGATTCGGCAACGTTGCGAATTCTCTCGCAACAGCCGGCAACCCTGTACGCTCTCCGGCTATAGCTCTCGAGCGCTGTGGCTCTCGCGGAAAGGCTCCACTGCTCGGCCAGCAGCATTCACACACACACACACATCCAGGCGCGCCCGCGCGTTAGCTCCCGAGAGCTCCGGTGAACGGATAGAAGGAAAGAATCCCGTTCTTACCGCGAAGCGAGATGCGAGCTGCCCGTCGAAGAGGAACGAGCGAGAGAGAGAGCGAGAGAGAGAGAGAGAGAGAGAGAGAGAGACGATTCGTACGATTCAAAAGAATCTCAAGTTTTTATCATCATCGATTGAGTTTAAAAAAAATAAACCAAGCATCACGGGCGCTGCTGCTAGACTCGTGGAAAATCTGTTCCAGCTTACCCGCTCGCTATCAGTCCCGAGTTCAAGAGCGTTAAAAAAAATGTCATCATTTTGTGGGGAACGAAAAAAAAAACGGTCGACAATGGATGAGAAATTAGGTCATCGTTGTAACAATGATAACAATGCAAGGTATAGGATCGAAAGCTTTGCCTCGATTCGATATATAGAAGATAGAAATATAGCGAAACGAATATGAGTCGAGCTTGATTCCGTTTTGCGATACGTAACTATATATATATGCCTGTGTGTATGCGTGGATGTATGTATGTATGTATGTATAGTGCGAGCACAAATAGCTACGGTTGCGCGCACACTGGCGGAGCTACCTGTGCACACACCCACCACACATTCGATCGTGAGAGCACGCTCCTTCTATTCGCTGATCTGGATCTTGCACGAAATGGAGATTAGACTGTAGAGTTTTGCAGCAGGTACGCGCGATGGAGTCAAAGGCCACGCTACAATCCTAGTCCACAGTTCGTCATGCTCACTCTTTTGTACAGATGCGCACGCGCGCGCGCCTCTATGTGTACGTACGTGTTTACCTGTAAACCGGTGTATTGTGTTTGAAGAGAAGCGAGAGAGCCGCGATGATTCGCGAACCGCGAGCATAACCCTTTGCAACGAACTATGGCTCAAACGCGGCGGACAGTCAAACGAAATGTTCGAAATTTTAGTCTCTCGACTCTACCTATTTTTTGAGGGATTACACCAGAGCTTGGAGCAGTGGAGCTTTTTCTATTACTGGTGTTGTTTCGCGATCAACAAGGTGTAATATACCGGTGTTTCGATATTTCCCGATGTTTCTGAGAACCGTTGATTAAACACGCTGAAAGCTGGAAGTGAAGATGGAAGTTGTATAGGGTGCCTTAAAATCACCTGACATTTTAAATTGCGCGCCTTTTTTTGCGGCGGACGTGGAGTACTAATCTTTGACAACTGGCGTCAGGAAGTATTGAGGTTTAGTCATGGAGAATTACACGATCGAACGACGCATACAAATTGTGAAAATAAAAGTTAAAAATGTTGAACAAAACAAGCTTTTATTGAGGAGAAACTTTACTAAAAAGTCAAAAATAATCTTCAGTAACTTGAAATCAGTAAATTGAACAGTAATTGAAAATCAAAGCAGTATAACGACAAAAAGTATTTTCCTTGTTGAAGCACCATAGGTGCAAGTACTTAAAAGCTACACAAACGTAGATATTTTAACAACACGAAGCGTAAATACTTATAGTACTTCTGGATAGATGCGTTACCATCTCGAACTACACGCACGCAGTTCTGGTAACGACATCTGTTGGAATACAGCGAGAACTTATTCAACGTTGCGATAGCTTATAGCTAATTGTAAGTGATGCCACAGTACGAATGAAAAATTAGCGCCTTTTCACCGCACTAATGCATAATCGGGGTCGACTCGACCCCAGGACCATGTTCGACAGCTGTACTCAGTACACAGGCAGGATGCAGGATGGGGGCCGAGTGTCCACCTATAGAGTGAGGGAACATTCGAGCGCCGCACTGCGGCCGAATAGATTGCCCCGTTTTCCGATACAGTCGGTTGAAAAAAAATCGGGTTAAAACGACCCAGTGTGCAATCGAAGGGTTGAGGCCTCATAAGCGCGAAAAGCTACAATTCTTCTTTCGATACTATTTAAGCCTAAATTTCGAAGAATATTTTCAATTTTTTCGAATTTCAGGGAAAAAATTCAACCGAATGTTGACGTCGCGACATTTGGAGCGTCGAAAGCTTAATTTTTTTTTCGAAGTAGACAGATTACCGCTGCGCACTTTGCCGAATTTCATTGTTTTCCTTTAAGTGGGTGTTAAGCGATTCCCAGGGTATCGTGGGTCGCTGAAGACCCGAGGCATTTCAGAACACGTAGTTTATAATGAAAAAATTTGATAAAATTCATGAACACTCTTCAATACTTCTACTTTAAAGGTATACACCATGAAGATTGCAAAAAAATGTTTAACAAATATTTTATTTCTCATGATAAACACACCCACCACCCAAGAATGCAGGCATTGACTAAAAATTGCTCGGGTCTCCAGCAACCCACGATACTCTGATCGGGTTAAGAAGCTTTGAAGGAAAAGGATATAAGGTAGGCTGGGCTCAATAGGAACGTTTTTGAGAAAATCGGTTAGTGTGACTTCATTTTATACCCTATCTGTTTGGTAATGGGCTCCAATCAGGGGCGTCGACCAGGGGGGGCAGGTGCCCCCTCGATATTTGAAAGCATGTATATGAGGATCCAAAATGTCTAAAATTCGCATTTCCCCACCCTCCCTTCCCCTTCTTGCCTCCCCCTGGCCCATTAGTTGGCGACGTCCTTGGCCCCAATTATAGCTAGATTATCCGGCTACACGATAGCATTATTGATTTTGCTTCTCATATGCCCTCAACTTAGAAGCTATTTAGAAACTCTCGGAAAACGTTTCCTTTGACCCTGTGTCGGGGTCAATCGAAACAGTGCCTGGGGTTGGTTGAAACAGGTGTTTTCAGCTGGTCGAACCAATGCTTCTACTAATCCAAGATACTGTTAATGATGTGTATGAAGTGATAAAGTACGTTTGTTGTGAATAAAATATACGTTTAATCGAAATTATGCGTTTTATTGCTTTTCATTCCAGTTTGAGTATCACTGAAGGTATATTAAGGATGTTGAGTCTCAAATCGCAAATGATAATAAAGTTCTGGAAATGAGGTATGCTTTTGTATGAAGTATTTCAGAGGTCGTGTAAAAATTTCACGAGAATTAGGATGCTCGTTATTGAACAATTAACATTCACAAATTAAATGTTGTCTTATGGAAACTGATGTGACTTTGCAATAAGTTTTTTTTTACCTCTCAATTGTGCAATATCTACGATATCCTGAAAGCAACGGAAACAAAACGAAGTTTGTTGATAATTTTTTTTTTTTTTAAATTGTTCTTAACAAAATGTTAATTTTTTAATAACGAGCTTCCTAATCGTCGTGAAATGTGAACACGACCTCTTAAATACTTCATACAAAAACGTACCAAATTTTCCGAATTTTCTTATCATTTTTTATTTCAACCCCTAAGCAGAATTGGGCAGAAGACATTACTTTTGTAATTTCATTACCCGTAAATTACAATTACTGTAAATAACTGCAATATTTAGTCACTAATTACAATTACGGGAAACAATTATAAATTTTTATTTATCATTTACAGTTACTACAAACAATTGTAATTTTGTGATTATCAACTACAATTACTCAAAATAATTGTAATTTTGTTTGTTAGCAAAAAAAATTACTTGAAAAATTGTAATTTTTTGCTGCTAATTACAATTACTTGGAAGAATTGTAATTTTTCCGTTATCAATTACAATTACTTGGGAAAATTGTTACTTTTTTATATGAATTGCAATTTTCTTACGATTAACCCTTTAACGTCACAAAGACATTTTTCACAAGTCTTCTTTTCGACGTGATTATTTACTATGAAATGTCGGGGAAGAAATTCCTAAAGTACCTTGTCGACTATTTTCAAGGCCGCTCTTTCGAATGGCGCAACTTAAGATTCGCTAAAATTATTTTTTATACAATATTTTCGCAAAATAATTTGAAAAAACACGAACTTTTGAGTGACATTTCTTTTTCATTTTGAATTTCGGAAGTCTTATCTGATTATTTTCGCACAATAAAGTGCTCTAAAGGGGTCCTCGATAGTTGTACTTTCGACATATGCATACATTTTTTTTCTGACGTTATACCTGCAAAATAACAATAAATAGGCTAACAAAATTTCTCCGTTTTTGGAGTATTCAAATGTTGTGATCGGAACGAGTCTTTTACAGTCAATATGTAAATTGGCTATGGTTACCAAAGTTTTTTGTGTAGCCAATCAAGATCTTAACATTATTATGGAAAAATTAATTTGTTTAAACAATTTGCTTGACCAGTCAATGTGACTATGTCAGCTGTATATAGTTTCCGATGTTTTCTGGGACGCTTGTTGACAGTTTGACATTACTTTTCCAAAACTAATTTGTTTAAACAATTTTTTTGAACAAATTATGAAAAACAATTAAACATTTTTTAAAACGAAATCTATTAGAAGCAATACCCGTATCATAATTACATCAGTAAGTCAATTTTGTAAAATAATCTTTGTCATCAAAAAAATTGTTTAAACAAATTTATTTTGTAAAAATAATGTCAAATTCTCGACAAGCGGCCCAACAAACATAGGAAACTATATGCAATTCACATAGTCACGTTCACTGTTCAAAAAAGTTGTTTAAACAAATTAATTTTGCAACAAAAATTATTTCACGAAATTGACTTACTGATATAATTATGATACGGGTATTATTTCTAGTAGATTGCGTTAAAAAAAAAAGTTCCGTCTCTTAATTCGTTTGTACAGAAAAAAAACGAGATTCATTTCGCTGCTTAGAATTATCTCAAGCAAAACAAATTTAATGAAACCACATTGCGCGGTTTACTATTACTGAAAGTAATTTTAATAATTTGTGATTTAATTACAATCACTGAAAATAATTGTAATGATTTCTGATTCAATTACAATCACTGAAAGTAATTTTAATGAACTTCGATTTAATTAAAATGACTCAATGTAATTTTAATCAACTCCAATTCAATTACAATTACTGGCAATAATTTCAATGGACTCTAATTCAATTACAATTGTCGAAAGTAATTTCAATTAACTCCGATTCAATTATTATTACTAAAAGTAATTTTAATGGAATTCGATTTAATTACACATTACCTTTAGTAATTTGTAATTGTTAATTTTTTATTACAATTTTGCCCAGCACTGCCCCTAAGGAGGTTGAAGTAATGATGACAGAATTCCGAAAATTTGGTATGTTTTTACATGAAGTATTCAGGAGGTCGTGTAAAAATTTCATGACAATTAAGAAGCTATTTATTGAACAATTAACATTAACATGTTTCATAGGGACTCAACATCCTTAAGGCTCTTTAATATTATATTACTTTTCGGACGATTTCTTGGCATCTAAAAAATAAAAAAAGGTTTGAAAAACTGGCTTGCGTATGAAATATTTGTTCAGGATCAATAGAAACACGTTTCAATTGACCCCGAACCGTTTGTTTCAATTGCCCCCACACCCTCGCTTCGAATAATTTATCAAACGGCAAAACACCTAAGTGTTGTAGGTAGGTGCTGACGACAATAAACTCAACTGGGATACTCATAGTAACGATGACGGTAAACAACGCTGAAGAAGGAACAATAGTTTTGGAGCAATACGTCAAAAAACTAATAGTCAAAAAGCTTACATTTCGTGTCGAAAAAGCGATGCACTCATATAAAAATGTTCTAAGCGCTCGGGGGGCGACGCGCATTGAGCGACTGGTTCCGATACGCAAAGCAGTCCCTTCCCCTCACGGGGCCGGGCTGCTGTCACTAACCGTCTTCGAGTTATTCAACTTGTTCCATTTGACCCGTGTTTCTATCGACCTACCCTATTTCTGTTGGTTCACGCCGAAGAGAATTATGTAATTATACCTATGTCTATTTTTTTCAAGACTCTCAGGTCGACGCCGAGGACCATCACCATCAACGCGTGCGTCAAGAAAAACCATTTACTTACCAAAACTCCGCCGTTTTTGATACTTCTCCTATTGTCTTTGTTTTTATTGTTACGCAGTGAAGAGATTTAATAAATATCGTATGAAAAGAAAATTTGGCAATACATTCGTCACTTTTTTTACCGCTTCTGCAAACGAACCTGCGAAAATCGACGAAATCGCTTATATAAGGCCTTAAGGCGTCTTTTCACTTTACGATTTTCAAAAAATCGTTTTTTTTTTATATAACGTTTTTCGAAAGCATACATTCAAAAGTGGCATACTAAAATTTTATGAAGATCGGACGAGTCTAACTGTATTTTTGTGTGCGACCTTTACTTTACTACCTGAGCACGTTCATCTGCTCACGTTCAAACTTCAAACGCGTTTTTCTTGAAACAACGTATTTCGACGGCTTGTTGATAAAACCTTCGAAACTACTGAACCGATGCTTATGAAGTTTTAACCACATATTCTTTGCAACTATAGCTATAGCGCATATCAAGGATTGTTTCAAAATTTTGATATTTAATTTTCTAAATTATGATATTTTTTGGGCAAAAACGGTGCAAAAACCACTTTTTTTTGTTTTTTTTTCGAAAAATGTCCGCCATTTTGTTATTTTTGCATATATCAAAAATCGTATGATATGAGTTATGGCAGTTTCTGCACCATACGTTGGACCTTCCTCTTCAATTTGTGTTGCCCCAAGCGACGAACGAGCGTTCGTCATCTGCACAGTAGGCTTACTTCTTAACTTAAACTATACTTAACCTCAAGGGACCATATCAGTGTAAAATATTTTGAAAATCATCCAAAAATAACGACTTTTATAAACACGCTGTTAAATTTTACTTGCGAAAATCGAATAATAGCGGCCGCTACAGCCTCTCAGAAAAAAAAACAGATTCGACCTTCAAGCTATCCGTCTCGAATTTTGCCACATCATTCTTCACGCCATTCCTTAACGTCGTACGGAAGCGTTTTTCTTCATTCGAAAATTTCACTTTCAACGAAAAACTGTCGAGAAAGGCTCAACTTCACACAGGTTTGGAATAGCCACCATTTTGTGTTGAGCTATTTTTTAGGCATCATTTTGCAGTGACCAAAAAAGTGATATTAAAAATAAGACCGAAACATTAAGAAATCTATTTATGTACAAGATAAATCATTTAAATAAACAAAAAAAAACGGACTGAATGTCGAATTTCATTAAAAAAAAAACAAATGATAATCAGTCATTTTCAAGCCCGTCACTCTCGAACGGTCCCTCAAAACCTCAAACTTAACTTACACTTGAAAGTTATCTACTTTACTCCTTTGTCTGTGTATTCCATGGAGTATGTGCAGTGTATCTGTGCTAGCACGGTGCTGTTAGGGGACCGTGGTCCCAGAGCACAAAATAAATATCTCTCTCTCTCTCTCTCTCTCTCTCTCGTGTACTCGAGATGCGAGAGAGCGAACAAAGAACGACGGCGAGAGAGCGATGCGCGCCAGCGGCTCTGTCTAATCTTAAAAATGACTCTTTCTCTCTTTTCGCTGAAAAATATGGCAGGCGCGACCAAAGGACGGACGACACGTTCCGTCATCGCGATGACCATCTCTTAATTTTTCTTCTTCGCGATGGGACGCGCCTTGTTCGAATATCCCACGGACTCGAACGACCCACCGCTACCGTCCGCGGTGGTTTATTCCCAATTTTTCTTTCGCTTCGCTCGTACGCGAGCGCCAGTTATAATTATCCTCGTCATCGACATGATCGATATTATTGCCAAATCGCGCGACGTTAACATCGATGCGTGCGATACGCTCCTCGTGGTCGCGACGCGCTCGTCAAACAATTGAGAGAGAGAGAGAGAGAGAGAGAGAGAGAGAGAGAGAGAGAGAGAGAGAGAGAGAGAGAGAGAGAGAGAGAGAGAGAGAGAGAGAGAGAGAGAGAGAGAGAGAGAGAGAGAGAGAGAGAGAGAGAGAGAGAGAGAGAGAGAGAGAGAGAGAGAGAGAGAGAGAGAGAGAGAGAGAGAGAGAGAGAGAGAGAGAGAGAGAGACAGCGAGTTCGCTCTTGTCGATGGCGGAATGGCGTGTGCGACTATCGCCGCACCTTAGAAAGGATGATCCGTTGCAGCAACCGCCGGGGCGGTTTCGCTGATCGCGCGGGCGCGTCGATTCGCCAACGGTGGAGGGGGGCGTACCAGTGAGAGGGGAAACTCGTCGCGGTCGCCGCTCCGTCTCTTTCGGGCTCTCATTCGGCCCGACAACGCTCTACGCGACTCTCGCTCAATATTATAACGATCACGAGACTTCTATACGCGCTTAATGAAATTCATCCACGTGCGAACGAGACAATTGCGCGACCATACTAATTATTGAACGTTGGACTTTTCGTTTTTTTATCTGCTCTTCTCTCTATCAATTTTGCTGAAGAAGCAGCAGCTTGTGTCGACGCGAATCGAGGTGCCACGTGCGGGTAAAAAACGGCGACCCCTCGCAAGAGGTACGTCGTCTGCCACTCGTGATTTTCCAGTCTCTCCAACCGGTCGTATCGTGATCCTTTTGCGTCTCCGCGAAAACGAGTATCCTGTAAAGCACCGCGCGTCGTTACGAAATCTCGAATCGCGAGGCACGTCGCGACGCGCGTGTCACATCGCTCGACGACGAACTGTCAGCTGTTTTCACGCCGGTCAAACCGCCCAATAGGATTATCTTTTTTTCTCGTTCTTTCGGGATTGTAACGCGTCCGAAATTACGCCTCGATCGCGCTAAACGAAAAAATATACGCAGCGTTTTCCGTGACCGCGTCCTGCGACGAGACGATAAATACACAAGATGCGACCCTTTGGAAAATGCCGGGAGTCTCTCGCGTTCGAGAGCATATCGGAGGGAAGGCGCGCGCGCGCGCGCGGGTCTCGCACGACCGCTATCCCAGTGGGAGCTTGTACGCTATGTACCGTGCAACAGTCCGAACGCAACAATAGAGCTCGTTACTGGTTGGTGGCCAAAGGGTGTGGCAGCGCCATTGACTCGTTGCGCGTTAAAAAGTCAGCAGGATCGAACGAGATGGGATAGCGAAAAGACGCTTCGAGGGCTTGCACCTGATTTAAATTTTTGAAAATATCGATTTTTTGTTTTTGACGGTTTTTCAAAGTATGACGTTTGAAAAATACTCTCAGGGAGTTTCAAGTCGATCCGTTCAAAATTGAGGGAGTTAAGGGCGTTTATAGGGTCCGCGAACCGACGAACTTTCAACGCCGTTTCACCGAATGACTTTTTCGAAATAGGCGACCGAGATATCTCATAAATCGTTGCACCGGTCGACTTCGAATTTTACAAGCTTTTGCGTATTAAAAAACAGTGCTTGAATGGAGAAATTTGTTTTTTCAATTCAATTTGTTTATTTAAACTGAAAATCGTTATTCTGACTTTGGCATTTTTATGCTGTTCGATAGTAATCAACACAGTTGGACCCCCCAATAAGAACGCTTCCCCCAGCCCGACTCGAACCCCGAACTCGAGTCATTTCGCGTGGGGGTTTCTGAATAAGAACGCCCAGCCTAGAAGAGCTTAGAAGAGTGAAATGAGATAAATATTGTTATGTACATTTCCGCTTTAAACCATTCTCGTTATATTATAAACAAATGTTGCTATACAATACGAAATACACACGTTTTGTTAATCGAACGCATACATTTTTCGAGTTAATTATAAAAATGTTATTTCCATTCATAACTAGTAATGTCTGTATATGTGAAGATTGTCGTTCAAAATAGCCAAAGATTCAGATAAATGATTAAAATTATTTTCGTTGTGTTGAGTTATTTTGATCCATGGGGCATTCAACTGGAGGTGGAATATTTTCAAGGGAGCCGAATTCCTCCATTGAATATGAAGTTTTTTAATGTCTTCTTTTTTGGTAAAATCAGCACTACTTTGCGGTACAGATTTTGTTTGGGTTTACAACAAACTATTTTTCATAAACAACAGTCTAATTTTCGTTTCTTCTGTGACATATCATTAGTGATCATCCACTATTATTCAATTACTAATATGTATGAAACTCTCTAAAACTCTTCCCCTTGGGGGTTTTTGCGTTCTTATTGGGGGGGTCGGACTGTACTTCATTAAATCGTTCCAAGCACTAAATAAATTCATGCAAAAAGTAAATGCGTTCGATTTTGTTTATTTCGGATAATTTGTTTTCAAGCAGCAGTGGTCACCGCGAAAGACGTTTTTCGAACAGCGGTCTGCACCGACCGTTGTATTCACCACATTCATAAATATTATAAATGTGGTAGATTTTATAAAATATTCGATACAAACATTTTAAAAGATACTTAACCCTAGGAGTACACATATTTTTCGCTACTTACAAGGAACATCACTTGAGTGCCCGCTGTCGATTTTGTTGAAACTCATGTGATAACGCATTGAAAACTATTAGACGCTTTTTTTTCTTCCCAAAAACGGTGTTAAGGGAGGAAACCACCCCTCAAAGGCATGTCTAGGAATGGTTTTGCAGTTTCACAAGCAGCCCTGAATGAAAGCAGCATCTGAATGAAAAAAAACCAAATTTCTTCTAATGTAAAGCGATGAAAAGTTCACTATAGAATAATTGAAAAAACATAAACTAAAATAAAATCATGGAGTGACACGCTTTTCTTTGAGTCTTTTCCCCCCTTAAATAGTTTCCAATGCTTTATAACATATATATGAGTTTCAACACAATCGGAGGTGGACACTTAAGTGATGTTTCATGTTAGTTCTACTCACTGGGTCTGTGAGACCGGGCCAACTTTCGAATGATCTATTTCCCTTGAAATTACAGCTGTTCGAATGATTTGTTTTATCATGAAAGAGCGGACTGTTAGGAAAGCACCTGTACAGAGAAAATCTGTGTTCAGTTGATATTTTGTCTGAGAAAACAGTTTGAACAGATGAAAATGTTTCGCGAAACAGGAAAAACGCCAGTTTTGCACTTTTTGGTCCGTGAGACCCAAGAGTGTACTCCTAGAATTGACTCTGTGCGGTCACACAGTAATTCCGCCACTTCTGCGTCCCACTGGAACGAAAGTGTCCACGTACAGTTTTTAACGTGTTAAATCGCGTTGAAAAATCTAAAAAATTCACAAATACTTGTGAATCCGCGATTGTTCAAGAACAAGAGTTCGTTTCACCACAAATTGCTGATATTTGGCAGGAATATCAAAATGAAATTTCTTGGGACGAAAACGTCTCGATGCGATCGCGCAGGGTTGAAACTGCCCTTTAATGTAAGAGAAAACAAATTCGAACCCTGCACGAGTATCCCCAGAAGCTGTCCTTTTTTAGCTACCAGCTAACTGTAATCACTTAAAGGGAATATTGCGATCGACGAACGATCGAAATAAATTCCCCAGCCCCGAGTTACGTGCTCTCCTTTTCGGCAAAAACAAAAAAGCTTTATTTTATCCGAAAACTACACGAAATGGTGATGGAAAAAAAATCGCGACAGTTTGATCTTCAGGTTCTCAAACTTGATCGTAGTACACACGGAAAGTGTTTGCGCGTTCGTCTCTTCCCTCGTTCTTGCGTTCCTCCACGAATAGAAAAACCGCTTCGAGCCTGATGGAGATTTTTCTTGTACTCGACGCAGCTCGTCCTATCGTTGAAGCGCAACTTTGTCAACGTCTCGGGCGCACCAGCGCGCGAGTGGTACATTTTCCGTGCTTGCGTCCGACGTGGCCATATCGAACCTCATCGGCTTGCAGGAATCTCCAAGGCCAAACATCCGATAAAGCGCATCTAGGGCAGCCGTCTCTCTCGCCTCTTCGATCGTTTCCCCGAAACCTTGAAAACAAACGAAAGCAAACCCGACGTTTCACAGAACGGCGGCCAAAGATGCGCCGAGACGCTCGACTTACCCTTTCCTAACGATTGTCCGTTCGTATAGAATGCCACGCGATAGACCGCCAAGAGGGTCCGTACTCCCGCGTGGCCGATCATACGAGGTTCCGCGAGGGCACGATTCTCGCGCGTCAGTATTTCATTCAGCAGCTCTTCGGGATTCCTCGGGCGCCATATCTCGGTGATGTCCTTCTCGGCGAGGCGGGCGATCACGAAATCCCGGATGAAATTCCCGACGTGCAGTCGGTCGACGTTGGGACTTTGCTCCAGAGCACCCACCAGCGCGAGGAACGTCCCTGCCAGACTTTCCCTCGAGATGGGCTGTTCCTGCGAAAAATGTGGGCGATCGTTAGCGTGGTGCAGCCTATTTTCGCTACTCTTCCCCCCCCTCTCACTCTCTTTCTTTACAAGCTTTTATTTAACTTGACTTTCTGTGAGATGCAAAATCGAAAATCGATATTTCACCGACTTCACTGCTTAGAGTTCTGAAATTTTGCAAAATGCATCTAAAAGGTGACAATGCATGCAAAACTAACACTGGGAAGTAAAATTATGAATAACGTATAAGCGCGGTAAACGTATAAGTGAAAATCGTACAAACGAAACATTACTATCATTTTTATGAACGAAATCTGCCGGGGCTAGAGAAAATTTATGTATAAATGATAAAAACGTATAAGTGCAAAATGGATAAACAATGTTTCACTGTATATTAAGTATGCTGTGTCCAAAATTGAAAATGGTAATGAAATTTAAAGAATTTGATAGGTCGTTATGTAAAACATGTGAAAGGTTGTGTAAAAATTTCACGACGATTAGGAAACTGGCTACTGAGAAATTAGAATTCACAAATTACACGCAGCCTTATGGAAACTGAAGTAACTTTGCAATTATTACTTTTTTTGTTATAAAAAATTATGCCAAAAATACAACAAAAAAATCACACTTGAGGAAAAACATAAAAGAATATAGGGGCAACGTTGCATAGACTGAAAGTGGCGGGAAATTGAAATACTCATTTTCACTAATGAAGCCACTTTTGTTTTTGATATATTTGAAATAAAAAAACGATCATTCATAAATATTTCTTCTATTTCTTGAAAACAAATAGCAACGTTTGCTATTCACTAATAGAATTGCAAAGTTACTTCAGTTTCCATAAGGCTGCGTGTAATTCGCGAATTCTAATTTCTCAGTAGCCAGCTTCCTAATCGTCGTGAAATTTTTACACAACCTTTCGAATGTTTTACACAATGTCGTAACGAATTAAAAAAAATTTATTACCATTTCCAATTTTGGACACAACATCCTTAAATAAAAGCTCGTTTTAAAAAAATATTTTTTCACATATAAATGTTTGCATTCGACTTACCGTGCTCAGTATAAGATCCGTGGTGCCGAGCGCGGCGGATACTTCGGCCAGGGCCTCTTCGCTCATCAGATACTCCTGAAGGGCGCTGAAGAAAAGCTCCCCGAGGGTTAGCTAATGCGGTACACGAACGGTGACGGACAAACCTAGCCAAGCTTACCGAACGCACTCCTCGGGTGCACGGGGCAGAGCTTGTCTCAGATAGGCAGCGACTATCGTCTCGCTAGTCCTGTGGCCGGCTTCTATCAGCGCCGTGTTTTCTTCTAAATCCTCAGCCGGATCGATAGTCATGCCCGCTTCACGCGCTTTATGCTTCTCCTCCGCGAGGTACGAAGGAAAGACCAATGCTCGCGCGAGGAGATCCGGCTCGAACTTTTCCGATAGTCGCTCGTTGAAAGCGTAGAGCTCGGCTTCGCGGTTCCATTCCAAAAAACTGCTCCGCACCACTGGGGGCTCCGGGCCGGCTCTGCGCTTCCGTTGCACCAACTCTCTCAAAGTCGGTCCTACCCATCTCGCGATGCATCTCGTACCTGGCGATTTCCCCCTTGGTCATGCTCTGATCCTTTTCTCGGCTGATACATAACCTCCGTCGCCGGGTGGTATCGAGTAACCGTACTTACCTGGACGATTTGCGTATGCCAGGCGTTGACCGATCGCCAAACACGAACGCAGACGATTCATTTTCGCCTCGAAACACGCCGATCACCGACTCTCTCGCTCTTTCTCGTTTCTCTCTTTGTTTATCCTCGAAATTGTGGAAGAGGATAAGCGGCTCGGCGACAGCGTGCGCGCGAGAGCGTGGAAAACATGGTTGTTCGAATCGCCGCACTCTGTCTCTGACGTCGAGATTGTCGTCCTCGTAAAGCCCGTAAAGCAATCAGGCCAACCATTCGTAATTTATCGCTCGTATTTCATCGTACAGTTTTAGACTGTTTTCCCTCTTTTCATTTCAAGAACAATACAAATCGGTACGTCGCACAGTGGGGCCAAATCCCAAAACACTGGCAAAAAGTCGGAAAATAGAGTTTACGTTTCGGGAATTTGTAGTCGTGGGTTAGGTTAGGTAAGGGTGCGAAGGTCGAATTCCAGGCTTCAGCGCGCCCTCACCCTTGTACCTGCTACTGTGGCACAGTTGAAAGGGGACTCTCGTCGAGCTAGACGCGTCGTGCAGTAAACAAATATTTCAACGCTATATTCAAGAGTATGCCAAATCTCTAAAAATCAGTCGATTTCAATTTAAAAAAAATGGAATCAGCAGCCGTAGATAAGTAGAAAATTATTATGTAAAACAAAATTAATAACAATAGTTTATGCGATAACAATAAACGAATCATTTGTACGAAAATGAACGGAAGATTACAACGGAAAATTTCGAACACATAGAGAAAAGTTTATAAGTTCTATAGAGTTCTGCGGCTTGAAGAATCATAAGTTGGGTCGGCCTTCTTCATAATTTGCAAAGTCTAGTGACCGGACAAAACGAAGAGAGGACTGAAGAATTACGCGCAAGACATAGTATGGAAGAATTGACGTATGCGACTCAAATGAGCTTCCGTTCATCTGGGAAATCAGATGCTGCGAAAATTGTCCGTGATGTGGGATTGGGGAGCCCATCTGAAGCTAAGAAGTATAAGGAGTCCATAGATGCGATTCAGGAAACGACCTTATCTGCCGATGCTGCTCTGTCGCTCATAGTGGAACAAAAATGATCGAAATCACAATATCAGGGGCTTCGTAATAGAAGCAAAGAGAACAGCTGTGATTTATTTCCACCGTATAAATTGCCATATCAAGCCAAGCTCAAATGTTATCCACCTAAGTCAGATATTTCTGTCAATGAATGTAGCGCTGAGGTAAAATTGCAGGCTTTGCTGAATCACACACCTAGTAGAATATTATTAACACAAATGGATGCTGTGAAAAGTTTGTCTCCTGAAAACGTTAGCAACTTGAATTTAATTTTTAAGTGGGGCTGCAATGGCACTTCTGTCCAAAGTACGTACAAGCAAAAGTTCACCAATGATGATGAAAGCAAGTCTGGTGCTAATATCTTTTTTACCTCAATCGTTCCACTGCCGCTTGTATCAGACGACCAAGAAACAAACGTTAGACTGGTTGTACGGATCCGAGGCCGTCATCTCCACGCCTTTGTAGACCAATCAGGATCCAATTTTTTCACAAGAGTCCTGAAACCACTCGTGAGGAAATGGATTAATGGAGATCGAATGACCAATCTTGTCCCGTTCGGAAAGATCGTGGATGGAAAAGAAATAAGAGTTTCTTTCCGACTTGCTTTTACCATGGTAGACGGCAAAGTTTGTAATGCTATCACGCATAATACGTCTACTCAACGATGCTATTTGTGCAAAGCAACTTCAAAAGACTTTAACAATATCGATGCAATTCTAGAAAAAGAAGTATCTGAAGATCATTTACAGTTTGGATTATCAACTTTGCATACATGGATAAAGTTTTTCGAATATTGCTTGCATGTAGTTTTGCGCGAATTGCCTCGAAAAAAATTTAAGTCGGTGCTCCCAGAAGCAGTTCTATTGTTAGTTGCGCCACCAGCAAGTACAGGAAGCTCCAGCGATTAAAAAGTTGAATCAAATTATTCTTCGGATGACGATGCGTGAACTTTGAATCAACCGATTGTATGTTTTATCGTATTATACAACACATATATATATATATATATATATATATATATATACACACACACACTACCGGCGGAAAGTTTCCGGACAAGAGTTGGAAAAAGTGCCCGAACGGTTCTTTATGCCATTTCGCCGGTAGTTGGGCTAGGCCAATTTGACCAACGGCATTTTAAAGAGGGAGGATTTACCTACATTTTGGCTTATCAAAAAAATTTTTACAATTTTTTTTACACTTGGCACCCAGTTTTGAAAACGACAATGTTTGTCGTTTTTTTGTTGTTTTGTGAGTGGACCCCGTTTACAGTAAAAATCTTTTTTATGCATTTCTCCTATTAAAATCATAAAAGGGAAAGCCTAAGCTTCAATTTCGTTTTGTAGAAAAATTTTTGCGATTTTTTTTTCCCAAAAATATTTCGTTTTTTCGATAAAAATATACAATATGAAAATTGCTCCGGAGTACGAAAACGACGAGGTTTACAACAAAACCTCAAGACGATAAAAGTTGCGTTACTTTTTGTTGAGTTCATGAGAATTTTTTCAGATTTTTTTTGCGAAATTTTTTTAAAATTTATTTCCAGTCGGAACTCGATTGATCTCAACACCATGATAATAATATAATTAATTTTTTTATTTGCATATTATACTTTGGTCTCGTCGAAAAAACCTCCTCTCGCTGACAGCACGCTCTTAATCGTCGTAATTGAAATGTTTTTTCCACGACTTTCGACAAACTGCGCTTGGATGTTTGCCGCCATGAGTTTTCGATTCCTTTTAGACATCACAATTATTGATTAGTCTTCCGCTTTGGAAGTAACAGGAGGCCTTCCGGAACGATTTTTATCGCGGTTCGATTGTGTCTCTCTGAAACGTTTTATAGCATCCCCAACGGTTCATTTGGGTATTTTCAATCGATTTGCAATGTAGCGAATTTTGAACCCTTCATTGCAAAGTGCAAGGATTGATGCACGCTTTTTGATGCTTATATTGGGTCGACGACCCATTTTCTTCTTCTTTTCAAAAAATCTCTAATGAAGTCAAAAATTTTATTTAATTAACCGTCAATAAATTAATAGTTAAACACACTTCAAATTCAATATATTATTCGACACGATACGACGGGAAAATCTAACGCGAACGTTTTTTCGATGCTTGCCGAAGAAGTACTGAGTCGAAATAATTTTTGAATATTTTTTCATTGTAACACGTGAAGAGTGCGTGAACGTTTCTCCCACTCTTTGTAGAGTAGTAAAAAAAAAAAAATATCGCTCACCTATGCGACAAAGCGAACGCTCGCGAACGCTGGACAATGCGAACCTCGCGAAAAAAATCTGAAAAAATCCTCATGAATTCAACCAAAAGGAACGCAACTTTTTACCGTCTTGAGGTTTTATTGTAAACCTCGTCGTTTTCGTACTCCGGAGCAATTTTCATATTGTATATTTTTATCGAAAAAACGAAATATTTTTGGGAAAAAAAAATCGCAAAAATGTTTCTACAAAACGAAATTGAAGCTTAGGCTTCCCCTTTTATGATTTTAATAGGAGAAATGCATAAAAAAGATTTTTACTGTAACGGGGTCCACTCACAAAACAACAAAAAAACGACAAAAAATTGTTGTTTTCAAAACTGGGTGCCAAGTGTAAAAAAAATCGTAAAAATTTTTTTGATATGCCAAAATGTAGGTAAATCCCCCCTCTTTAAAATGCCGTTGGTCAAATTGGCTTAGCCCAACTACCGGCGAAATGGCATAAAGAACCGTTCGGGCACTTTTTCCAACTCTTGTCCGGAAACTTTCCGCCGGTAGTGTGTGTGTGTATATATATATATATATATATATATATATATATATATATATATATATATATATATATATATATAGTAATTTCTCTACAAAAGTGGTTCATGTCGAATCCGAAATTCTGTTTTTATTTCAAATTTTGAATTCGGATTCGTAATCAGCGACCCCGAAAATCCCCGAGTACTGACTTTCAGCCAAATTTATAACGTTTTCGAGTTTTTGCCAGCTTTTTGGGAAGTTTGGATTCTTGAATTTTCACGCAGCAGAGGCGCGCGCAAACATTCGAATCGATATCGCGCAGTTTTTCCGTCGTTTGCTCGCTACCGCCAACTTCGTCGTTGTTCTCTCAACCTTTACCGAGAGCTTCGTATGTACTATTTTTATTTCCACCGGAAAACCGATAAATATCGCATTCATCCTATTTTCAGGCTTTCTCGCAACGATCACACGAGAGCGGTGAGGATGCCGGGGCAACGAGTTTCGCATCTAACATACCTATCGTACGCGATTCATACCTATGGGCACCACCACCGTTTTCTTTCTTAGGAGCAAAACACCTCGTTGTAATTATTGAAAACGCGGTCTTTGGTTTTCAGCGGTTTACCAAAATATAACATTTCACAAATATTCTTCGAATGTCAGAAAAAAATTTGGGGAGTTGTGGCCGTTCATTTACACGTGTTTTTTTTCGCTCAAAATGACTGTTTCGAGATCGGTGACCACGATATCTCAATAATCACTGCACCGATCAAATTCGAATTTTACAAGCTTCTGTCCTATCAAAATGCAGTACCTGAACGAATGATTTTTTTCGATACGAAGTTTTTTTTTCACCCAAAATTCATACTTTCACTTCGGACTCTGACCATTTTTTCAAAAATCGATATTTCCCTAAATCCTCCGTCCAAGCACTGGATAATTTTATGGAAAGATCCCAGAAAAACCCATCAAAATATTTATCATATTTCCAAACGTAATTTGACCTTTCCTCCCAACAAGTTGCGGCAAACCTACTACGAGTATTTACAGCGTGGATCGCGCGTAGTCATCCGGAATGAGAACTCGTGTTATTCATTTTTACGACAATCGCGTTACGTAATTGTCGGGAGCGTGAAAAAAATGCAAATTCAGCATGAAAGTTAGGTGTTGGGTCTAGATGCAATTATCCCCGGGGCTAATTCGGGTCGCAACTATACTCGAGATAAAAACATATAATTGGCACGTATGCGGCGATTGGCGGGCGTGCGCGCGCGCGCTCGCCGTCATCGCGCGTGTGTGAGTTCGCATGAGACAGGCAGCAGCAACGCCTCCACCGCCGCCGCGTTTAGTTACGGCTCGCGATAGCGATCCTATCGAACGTCACACAGACGGTGCGTCGTAGTCGCGAGCTTTTTATCGGAGGAGAACGAAAAGAAAAGAAAGAAAAAACAGAAAAGTCAAAGTCGGGAGTCAAAGGTACGTACGTCGTATAATACGCGGGCCGAGAATTTTCAAAGCGCTGCGAGGTACGACACACGTATTTTGAGCACGGCCGCGACGTCTGCTACGTTCGCGCGGGGATCATCGTCGACGCACCACCGATCAATAAAGATTGACCGTCCGGTCGAGTGGGCCCTCTCGTTTTTTTCCTCATCAACGCGACGTCTTCGCTATAGACGAAAATCGGATATTCCCGCAGTTGGATCCGCCGATGCGAAAGTCCGAGTGACGGTGAGGTAAAAGTTACGACGGGACCAAAGAAGCTGCCGCGCGCCCCCGATCATCCGTATCTCTGCGGCTTTCGAGCACAACTTTGACGAACTTCGGCTCGACCGCATTGCGGATGTCACGATTGCGACACCCACCCCCCCTTCCGTAATTTTTTTGACCCAACTTGTAATTTCGTTCCCCTTGTTCGTCCGAACGTGTAATTTTCGTTTTTGCGGCTGCCTCGGAGCACACCCGAGAACAATTTGTCCAGACTTTTCATTTGACGTTTCTCGATGCTGTGTTCGTAGGAGGTAAAAGGTGTCGCGATGAGCTCTCAACCGATCACGGTTCCGGGCGGAGAACGTCGCGTACAACAAGACTCGGCACATTCGGCGGGCCACTCCGGAGGAGAATCCAAGACGACGCCGCCTCCCAGTGTCGGCAGATCGCTGAGCAGTCGTGAGTTATTCGTGCGCGACGCAGCAGGCGTGTTTCTTCTAAAAAAAAATTAAGCCGGACAAAATTACGCTATAGAGCGGCAAAATCTCAATCGTCGTTGATCACCCATCCACCGTACGGATTCGAACGTGCACTTGCTCCTCCGCCACGCACCATTCTCCTTTCTTACGCACACCCGCATTGTTCGAAGAGACGGGCGTAAAAAAGCATCCTCGCCCTTCTAACGATATTCGGTGAAAGAAGGACGGGCGATAGCGCGAATCGTCGTCGTTGGTTGTAATGTATCAATCAAAGGAACGGAGTGGGGGGTTGAAACTTTTCGAAACAAACGTATCCTTGATAAGTATGGACAAACGGGCGGGGCGGAGGGAGGGAGTGGGTGAGGTCGCCGTCGCGTCCGTCGTATAGAGCGAGCCGAGACTCATTAATATTTATCGAGTTTACCTGTAAACTTGACGGCCGTGAAAAAAAAAAACAAAAAATCGATAGGCACTGGGGTCTGGGTGCGCGGGCGATCGAGCATTTTTCTCCGCGCCAAGCTTTTCAGTGGACAAACGGGCGCCACTCGGCGCGCTCCGTTTCCCCGAGAGATTGAGAGAAAAAATGTAGCTTCTTATCGTCTTAAATTTCCTCAGTGAGGAGAGTAGTAAACGAAAGGAAGCCAAGAGGCTCCTCGGTCATTCATTCGCGATGGGTCGATGGTTGAAATCATTTGCGGGTAAGGGAGGTGAGAATACACCCGACGGAAAACAAACTAATCGGCTAAATCGGGGTAGGATCGGAGCGCGTAGAAAAGCCGATTGTATTTTCATCGATTCGACATTTATATCACTCTTCATTTTATACGCCCTTAGCACCGACGGGGGACGAGCGACGAGCTCGCCATGGCGGTCCTCACCATCAACCGGCCGCCCAATTGTCCAAGCTACCGTCATCGGAGTCTCTCGCCTCGAGCGTGAATTTCACTACGGGCGGTCCGCCGCTCTCCCCGGGTACGTTTTTCTTCCCGGGCCTAACGGAGTAAGACTCCCCTGTACGCGGGCCACTCGAACTTTTGCTCCGTGTTGCAGGTGTGTCGGGCATAGGCGAGAGCAGCTTGAAAATCGACAATTCCTCGGACAAGGTGAATCGATCGAATTTACGAGCCATTAAAATAGATTATTCGTATCTCACGTGACACGATTATGTCCTCGCAGTCGCTCGATACGTGCAAATTAACGCGAAAGGAATCGTACAAGGCGCAACGAAAGAATTATCGAATGGAGAAGAAACGGGTCGCGAACGAGTTGCTCAGTTCCCTCAAAGATCCGACCGTGATCGTAATGAGCGATTGGCTCAAAGTAAGAGGCACCCTCAAGGGCTGGACGAAACTCTGGTGCATTCTCAAGCCGGGTCTCCTCCTCTTGTACAAAAGTCCCAAGATCAAGGTGACTCTCCATCGCGGGAGGTCGAGCGAGACTGAGACACGGCGCTGCTAACGTTATTTTTCCATTGTGCGTACAGAGCAATCACTGGGTCGGTACCGTCTTGTTGACGACGTGTCAGGTGATCGAGCGACCCAGCAAGAAGGACGGCTTCTGCTTCAAACTCTTTCATCCGTTGGAACAATCCATATGGGCACCGCGGGGACCGGAAAAAGAAGCGATCGGTAGAACTTCCGTTATCCTCTCGATTCTCGCGAATCTGCGGAAAAAAACTGCCACTTATTGATACTCACGTATACCCGCAGGTGCCGTTGTACAGCCGCTGCCTACTTCCTATTTAATATTTCGCGCACCCTCGCAAGCCGCTGGAAAATGTTGGCTGGATGCGCTGGAGCTCTCGCTCCGTTGCTCGTCCCTCATCGTTCGCTCGACAAGCGCGATACCCCGTTCGCCGCAGCACGACGGTACAACTACACACGAGACACAATGGAGCGAGGCCGATTACGAGAAACACTTTGACGATCACGGTAAACACAAATCCAATGCCGAGCAATATCCACCCCCCCCCCTTTCGGTCGAAGCTCTTCTTTCTTTTTCCCATTCCGTAATCAACACTGACAACGTTCAGTCTATAAGGAAAAAAAAAAAACGATGTAAAACAAGTAACGTGCGAAAATGTCGTGACGCGTGGTGGGGCTTCAAACTCGTTGAGCGAGACCCGCGCGTACGACGGGGCCGCGGGGTGGGACGTTGCGAAATGTGTTACAAATGACAATACAGCCGTATCGAAGAATGGCAAGGAACTAATGCGGCTTCTCGAATTATCGGTTGACACGCGTTCCACGCACGGTGGGCCGCGGGATCGAACAAAATTGGCACCCACACACGTTTCGACGGTTACAGAACACGAATTCGACCTGCCAACGTTATACCTCAGACATTACGCACCGCGCTCGCCCACGACGCCCCAGAGACGCTTGCTATCCTGTCCCCAGCCTCTGTCCCCGGCTTTCGACAAGACGAGCCTATGTCCCTCGCCGACTCCGATGTTCCATCAGCTCTATCACGCCGTAGCCTATTGGGAGAAGCAACTCCTCGCTAAATCACCCACGCCCACCCTCGATTTCGATAATCTCGAGAATTTTCCCGAGCCGGCCGAACAGCTCCTCGCCGATCCGCGCTACGCCCACCCTTGCCACGTCGAGAACCCGAGACGCATGACCGTACCCTCCGTCAGTGTCCAAGAGTATCGGAACACCCCCAGAGTAGTAACGCTAGATCCTGTATACACCTTGCGCACAGACCTGGACGATATAAGCCAACCGGAGAACGGAGTCGTCGCCGATACCGAGATAAGCCCCAGCGACAGCGAGTCCGAGGTCTCGATCAAGGAGGAAGAGACCTTTCGCGAAACACCCTACGTCGCTAATGAGAACGAATTTCTCGGTTCGGTGAGATTTGCTTTCTTCATCTTCGCCTTCTTCTTCGTTTCTTATCTTCGGCTTTGTTTATGGATTTTGACAACGACGGAAAAATATATGTATTTCGGGCCATCAGGCGGGCGAAGTCGTGGCCGAACTGCCGGATGAGCAAAAGTCGTTGATATGGTTTCTGATGAAACAAGTACGACCGGGAATGGATCTTTCGAAAGTCGTGCTGCCCACTTTTATCCTAGAACCGAGATCCTTCCTGGAGAAACTGGCCGATTCTTATTATCACGCGGATCTACTGTCTCAGTGAGTACGAGAGTACGAGAGGGCGAGAGAAGGAGTGGAGGTGAATTTACTTGTGGGCTTTTCGCCCCTCCCACGCAGAGCCGTACTTGAGGATGACGCTTTTACCCGGATGAAGGGTGTCGTCAAGTGGTACCTCTCGGGATTTTACAAAAAACCACAAGGCCTCAAAAAACCCTACAATCCTCTGTTGGGCGAAACTTTTCGATGCTACTGGCAACACCCAAGCGGTTCGCGCACCTTCTATCTGGCTGAGCAGGTAAGCCGCCGGACTTCTTTTACGCCAGGCAAGTTTTTAGGCTGTCATAATCGTATACTCACCGATCGCGACACAGATATCTCATCATCCGCCCATCTCGGGATTCTACGTTACCAATCGAAGGGACGGCTTCACCATAAGCGCCACCATCGTTGCCAAGTCCAAGTTTTACGGTAAGTCGCGCGCGCTGGCCCTTCTCCTCCTCTTTAGACTACTCTTCGAGCTTTCCGTCTTTTCGTTTCGTTGGTACGCGCAGGAAACTCAACTTCGGCAGTTTTGGACGGCGCGGCTGTGCTAACGATGTTGCCACGAGGCGAGGACTATACGATGACTATTCCTTATGCTCACTGCAAAGGAATACTCATGGGTACCTTGTCCATGGAACTCGGTGGCAAAGTCAACGTCGTTTGTGAAAAAACTGGCTATCATACGGAGTTGGAATTCAAGTTGAAGGTAATTCTGTGGGGGGGCCTAACGTTTGTGAGAAAGACACGCTCTTATCGGTTATGAAATTTTCAGCCTTTCCTGGGCGGCTCGGAGCAGATGAATCAAGTAGTCGGTAGGATACGTCTCGGAAAGGAAACTCTGGCGAGTATCTCGGGTCATTGGGACGGTGAAATAACCATCACGGACAAACGAACGGGAGTAAGTTGCGCGCCTGTTACGAGATTAAGGGAGGACACCACTGTAACTGCCCATTTTCGATCGTTTTCTTTGGATTTTTTTTTAAAGAAAGGAATAAAACACATGGTTAAAAGAACTTTTACTTATTAGGTATATATTGAAGGATGTAAAAAAGAAATTAATTGGTCGAAATAATACAAAATGGTGACACACGAGTCGCTATACCACTACTGGTTTTTAGTCAACCCTCTCCGCGGCACGCAGTAGAACTGTCCTCAATTTAATCCTGACACTAAGACTGAAATATTTTTGTTAATTATATTAGTTTTAGCAGCCAAGTAGGCGGGGAAATTAAAAAATAATGATAAAAATGGAAACGGGTTTGAAAAAGGGTAGTTTTTCTCGACCATAATTTTCATATAAAGTGACATATTTTACACAATTTTCAATTAATCGAAAAAAATGCTCGTACTTAACTGTCGGAGCAATCTAAGAAGCTACGGTTAAAATTTCAAGTAGATTCAACGAAAATTGTTCGAGTTCTGCTGCCCGCCGATTTCATAAATATGATTTTGAGAAAAACGTGTTTGAAGTCAACGCTTTTATAGACGCTACAGGTGATGACATTTTTTCCGTAATCTAATGCCACCTATTGGTAGAAAATAACACTTGTTGTTAGTCGGTAACGTTTTCTCCGAAGATCTCGCATTCGATTCTCCAAAGGCTTACAAGAGTTGAGAACTGCGTTACCGGCGCGGCATCGCCAGAGGCGTTTTTCAGTGCTCGGAAACTCCCCTCAAAAATAGCTCGAAAACGACTTTAAATCTGTTTTTTAAACTCTAAACGAATTGGCATCAGTTTGTTGAAGGTTCAAAGGATTTTTTAAAAGTGTTTATAAAAAAACTATTATTTTTCGAAAATCTTAGTGGTGTCCTCCCTTAATCAAGCCCCGCTATCTCCCGCAAACATCGTCGACGAGAAACCCTTTCGTAATCGATAATTGCAGCAGGAAAGCGTTTTCTTCAATCCAACGGCGCAAGTTCGCGGCAAGCGATTGAAAAAGTATACGGTACCGTTGGAGAGTCAGAGCGAGTGGGAGAGCGAGAAACTCTGGAGCGCCGTTACCCTCGCCATAAACAACGACGATCAAGTCGCCGCAACTGAGCAAAAGACGATCCTGGAGGAGGCTCAACGCGAACGAGCCAAGGATCGCAAAGCGACCGGTGAAGAATGGATCCCCAAGTACTTTCTTCAGGTTGGTCCCTCGATTCGTTTTTAGGGTTCCGTACCCAAAGGGAAAAACGGAACCCTATTGCTGTCACTCTGCTGTCTGTCCATTCGTATGTCACGGGTCTCTAGCTCATAAACGGAATGAGTTACAGACCTGAAATTCGGACATTGTATTTTAACCCAAAACGGAATATTGAATTGGAAATGCATTTAAATTATTTTTCACGGGGGCCCCGTACATGAAAAAGGAGCAAAAAAATCTCACCCTGGCATGTGGAATGCCATTGTTCAAAGCTCATTGGGTAGAGTACAAATGTATTTTTTAAATTATTTTTTATCTTAAAAAATCAAGAAATGAGGGTCCGTCAAAGTTGTCAGTTTTAGACGATTTTTGTTACAAGGTCTATCTAAAAAACTAAACTAGTTAGGCATTTGGGATTTGTGTATATTATGTACCATATACTGTAAACAAGAAATACTGAAAAAGCTAATTCATAATGTAGTATATTTAATCATTTATTGTATACATAATACAATATGACTTATAATGAAAAGATATAAAATTATTGTTACTTGAATATATACAATACCAAAGTATTTATTTTTGAAGATAGTGCCAGCCAAGAACGGGAGATTAACGTCACGGAAGATTGCAAATTTAAAAAAGACTGTACATCGTATATTTAATGAATTTTTCTTCATCTCTTTTTCTGCGAAAAATGTGACAATATTGGCAATTGGCTGGTATCGACTCCGAAACTAATTCATTTTTTATTGCAAATATTTTAATAACCATTTTATATATTTTCATTATTAGCTTACAGGAGTATACAAAGTTTTCTTTAGCTACCATCGCCCCATATGGTTTCGATTTAGTACTTTCTAAGAACTAAGACAAAAAGGCATTACCTAATTAAATATTTAGTTAAAAAGTTAATTGGTCATATGTATGGAATTCTCATAGGCAGGTTTTTATTTCTTCTTCTTTCTCACACTTGCGTTCTTGCGCAGGATATTTTAACCGGCAATTGGATTTATCGGCACGCTGATCTTCGACCATGGGATCCGCGAAACGACGTGATACAGTACGAGCATGATTACATCGTCCGCACCAAGACGAGGCACAAGACGCCGATTATACGAACCGGTAGCATCATCTCAGCGGATCCGCAGACACAGGTATCGCCACCATCGCCACCGCCGCCCTCGTCGTTGCCGCGTCTTGAAAAGAGAAAATTCCTCCGATCGAAAATAGGCGCGAGTTCGAGAGAGCCCTCGTGAAAAGTTCCAACGCGAGAACCAACGTCCCGTTTATCCGGACAGATTGTACATACGCGCGTAATAAAGAGACAGCAGTCTGGCGCCCGATTTTTTTTTCCGGTGCTAAATTTTCGCGTATGCACGCGCGGCTTTACAATCTATCCAGATAGATAGTATACGACGCGAATGGCGAAAGAAGAAAGATTACGTTGATTCGTTCGCTCGGGGCGGACTACGAAAGTTCGGGTTAAACGGTGTTCTTACTTCAGGTGCCGTTGCTACAGGCGGAATCACGTTCGTCCCTTTCCGTCCTCAAATCATCGAAACGACAGCTTTCCAACAGTTCACCACTGGCCGAGATGGTCCACGACTCGGCGAGTTCCTCCGCCGATCTACATTCCGATTCTAGTCAGTCGATAGGAAAACGAAACAGACGTTCGGCCACGCGGTACGTTTACAACGTTCGATCTTTTGCTTTTGTTTTTTTCGTTTTGTTTCCTCCTTCCAAAGCTTCTCTCCCCCACTCTCTTTTCACTGCAGAATCGTCGGCATGATGAAGCAAATGGATGCTCAAATGATGGAACAGAGCGAAAAGTTGAATCGTATACAACGAACCATCGAACAGCTCGCCGTCAGACAACGACTGCAACGAGATCCAACTTACAATACAAATATGTTGAAGAATTTCATCGATACGGTTATCGTGATCGTTGTCGTATTTTTTGTCCAATACCTTATGAAGATGTGGAATCGCGATACACCCGGAGTCAAAGAAGCCTGGTGAGTTTGCTCCTTTTCTCCTTGCCGACTATTTTCGGCGCTTGCGCGAGAGGCCACCTCTGCTCGGAGCACAAATTTTAATGACGGTTTTTCCCCTTCTTTTCTATTTCTTTCGGCCGAATAAGCCAGACACTAAAGTCGGGATGATGATGATTGCGAATCCTTCACGAGCTGTGTGCAATATTCTCAAGAGTGTATCGGTGTAGGGATTATTGTAAGGGCTAATTGATTTCACTGTGCGCACCAATCACGTATCTACGAATAATCGTGTCACTCTTTTCATCGGATCTTGGATTCATTTTGCACATAATATCCATCGTTCGTTGCGATTGTTAATTGCGTTGATACCGCGCGGTAGTAGACGCTAATAGGTGGTTTGTAGTACCTGTTTTACGATTTTCTCGCTTCCCTCGCACCCTCTCCGATAAATTCGTTAGAAAGTAATTTTATACGGGTTGTTTTTCTATTACACTTTTTCGTTCTCTTCGTAATATTTCATATACGAATGGATATTTTGTTGTTGTTGTTGTTGTTTACATTAAAGATTCCTCGTGTCTGCAACTTTTCCACCGTTCGAATCTCCGTTTGAGATTTTCAGGGTACAATCGCTCATCGAGCCTAACGAAAAATTGGCAAAATTGCGTCTATACAATAATGAGATAAAATGTTAATCGTCGTTCAAATTGTACGACGATAAATGACATTTTGCGAGAGTGGACTACACTCGGTGCTGTTCGATGATACGGAGGTTAAGGTAAAATGTGCTTAGCGCAGCGATTTATGCCGGAGAAGAGAGGCGAATCGATCATGTAGTTACGAAGAAACATTTTATATTGTCGGAAGGTGGGAATAAGGCAAGATAAAAAAGATATATATATATATTGCGCGAATGTGATATTCTATTCGCGTGTATATTAGGAAGTGCGTCGATTGTTATTGCGTGCCATGCTTGTTCGATCGATATCGCGTTATAGGAGAGGCAAATGACAAAAGTGCGTAATCGGTTAAATCACGCTAGTTTGACTCCACGCACCGCAAACGTACATGCCGCCTGGTCTAGTCAAAATAAAAAAAAACACGTCTCGAGTGGTCCGCGACGAAACGATTCGGAATGAAAAATTTGCGAATAAAAAAATTCCTCTTGTGACTATCTCAGAATCACCGTGATTATTGTAAATAAATATTTTGTCTGTAATCGCTATGTATTTGAAGTACAGTGAGCAACGATACGGGAATTGGTTCGATAAATGTGTTTTATTAAATGCGTGCTGCCACGGCGGCGATAAGAAAAAAAAACAAACAAATATATACACACACCCACGTAGACGCGATAATCGTATGATACACAATTATACGCGTAGACGCGCGTTCAAACTTGTTAATACTGAGTGTTTGCGAAATATACGAAGCTCGAGTCGATCGACGAAAATGATAATCCGCAACTCGTTACGACGCTATTCCTACACATAAATGTCGGGTTCCGCCTTGATGCTGTTCTTGTTGCGAAAGTAATCCTTTACGTAAGTGCCAACGCAGTTTTCCTCTGTGGTCAAGAAAAGGTATTGATTAATTAATTCGTCGATGGAGAGGACGGGCTCCGTACTCACCTGGAAACGTGTTTTCGATAATCAACATATCCGCGATGTGTTTGGCGAGTGCTTTGAACAACAATCGGTTTCTTATGACCCCTGACGTGTAATAAGGCATCAGATGTTTAACGACCCAGGGTGCTATGCGTTCTTTGCAGGCTGTCAAATGTTCCTCGATGCGTATCGGCGACTCGGGCATCGTTTCTTCCTCGTCCGGATCACCGAATAATTCGATGAATTTAGCACACAGACGCCCGTGCTTCCGATAATTTTTCATTGACAATTCCAACATCTTTGCCTCTAGCTTCGATACTTGATGAACTCTTTCGACGAACCATATGCCGCGGTTCTTACGATTTTGTCTCTCCTCGGAAGTTTCTTCGTGCGGCGAGATCTCGGCTTCGGCCATTGCGCGTTTCTTCATTTTTTTGTAATTACTGAAGCTCAGCTTCCTCTTATTGCTTGTTGTTGTTGTTGTTGTTGTTGTTGTTGTTGTCGTCGTCGTCGTCGTCATCATCGTCGTTGCCGCAGTTGTCTCACCGTTTCTCATATTTTCCAATTTTGATGCTAAGTTTCCTCGCGACATCGCCACTGGAGGGCACTCTTCGGCGCACATTTTCCCAATTTCCGAATCGACGTTCGCCTTGCTAACGCCCGAGTGTTTCTCGATGAGGCTCATGAGATCGCTGCTGTCGTCGCTCTCGCAGAACATGTCTTCCAAATGTTGCATAAGCGAGTCTTGCGATCCATCGTCCTCGTTTTTCGAGCTCGTTTGCAATGGAGGTTCCGTCGTTGTCTCGGTGTTCTCGAAAATGTCAAAATTTACCCCGTCTCGATCGCACCTGGGTTCCTCCGAGTTCAAAAGTTGTTCCACAACTGTTGCTGCACTCGAAAAACTTTTCGGTCCCTTATCGTCTTCCGCAGGACTTTGCGGCGGAGGCTGGGGCAACGGCGGCAACGGCGGCGGAGTCTCGTCCTCTCGCTTCGCTTCGATCTTTCGACTCTCGTGACATTTATCGCGTTCGCAAATGGAATTTAATATCGTCTCTTTATTCGTCGAGCCTGCAACTTGCTTCTTCGATGTATCCGTCGTTTTATTTTTTATATTCTTCTCCTCCCGCTCGTCTTGCTTTTTTTCGAACGAATGTTCTGAAAAATCTGACATTACGCAAGCGCTCCGAACCCACGTAGCGTCTTTGGTTAGGCAACGAGGTTCACCCGTCTGTACAGCAACATCCACTCCGCCTGACGGTCTTTGAAGGAACACGGCCAATCTTTTGTATATTTTCTCACCGCACGTGCTTTTCTTTATATCTGAAATCTAGATACGTAAGATCGTAGAGTCAAAATATTATCGTCGGACGGTACTCAAAGACGCATCGACGAGACTTGCCATTTTGAGCATCGTTTGTCTGTACAGAGATGCTTCGAGGGAAGCCTTCACAGCGCAAAGCTCCATACCGGCGGCAAACTTCTTCAACGAGGACTTTGATACTTGCTTCTCGTCAGATCTGTGCCCGACGTTGTAATTGCTTACAACCGACTTGTGAAGATAGGAAAAGTAGACGCGTCGCACCTGACGAACAAAGCGATTGTATTACGAGTATAAAAAAAAGTTGATAAATTATTGTAAACTTGTGTTTTAACCATTGATGTGAGACGAAGAAATTCGTCATTGAATTCGGAACAATCTTTCACGAGGATGGACGGTTGCGCCAGCGAAGAAACACTTTCGGCATCATCTTCGTCGTCGTCCTCGTCGTCGTCGTCGTCGTCGTCGTCATTGTCGTCCTCGTCATCTTCCTCGTCATCATCGTCGTCGTTATCGTTGTCGGTTTCCTCCGCAACCGTCGCTTCGGGATCTCGAGCATTCTCGTTGAAACAATCGTCCTTCTCTTGTTTGAGCGCAAAAGGTGACGGTGCGTCGAACGATTGTGCCGCGGTCATACTCATCGGACCGCGCGCGCGCGCTCTAATATCCTTCGCCTCGCAGCTATAAAGAAGCGGATTATTTTTAATAAAGCTCGATCCGCGAATGCAAATGTAACTCGTTTAATCGAACAAACATTCGCGAGGTAGGTTATGTTTTGGAAGAAACAAAAACAATGATTGCGCGCCGCTCGGAGCTAACGCCCCGCCCCGTCAACGACGAATAGCCGCACTAGACTCGTCCTACTCGAGTCAAATGTGCTATTTTTATTTATTTCCAACACTGCGCTCATTATTTAAACGAATGTTTTTCCCTCTTGTAAATGTTGGGAGACAAGAATATATTTGAAATCCTCGACGTTTTTGTACGTACATGCTCGAGGTTGCACACGCATTGGCACTTATCGAGAGAATCATCGCGCGAAGAGGGGCATCGGAACATACGGGCCCTTTTTTTATTTTCATAGAGCGTTCGTGTCGCTCCGGCGCGTTCTCTCGTGTGTCCCTTTAAGGCGGATTACGTGGGCAAGACCGTCGGGCAAGCCGAGATTCATCCACGTTTTTCTTCATCTGACAGGTGATCTCATATTTTAAGCATATTTTTTTGTATCACTTCGTTCGAGGCTAGTTGACGATTGTCTGCTCAAGGATGCGTACAGCCAGTCTCGCAAAAGTTTCTCCTCGTCGAAGCTTTTCCGTCGACATATGTTCGAGGCGTGCGCTTGCCGCACCAATATTTAGGTTAGGAGTACGATTATCCGTGACGATTTCTTCTTCGATCTCGGTGTGGCGGCGGTGGCGGGCTGATATTTTCCCGACAATAACGAAAACTTCGCTGTGCCCAAGAATTATTTAGTCCGATTTTTCAGGCCCTCCGAGCGCACGGGTCCATCATGCCTCCGAAAAGGTCCATGGAGGAAACCGACAGGTTGACTCGCATAGCCATTGTCAATTCGGACAAATGCAAGCCCAAGAGATGCAGGCAGGAATGCAAGCGCTCTTGTCCCGTCGTGAGAATGGGAAAGCTCTGCATCGAAGTAACTCCCAACAGCAAAATAGCTTCCATCTCTGAAGAATTGTGCATCGGATGTGGTATTTGCGTCAAGGTGAGACTTACGGAATAACGTTGAGAGGTCAAGGTCGCATAGGAATAAACATTATTTACATTTGCAGAAATGTCCGTTCGAGGCAATATCGATAATCAATCTTCCGAGCAACTTGGAAAAGGAGACTACCCACAGGTATTCCAAGAATTCGTTCAAGCTTCATCGACTTCCGACGCCGCGACCCGGTGAGGTTCTTGGACTGGTAGGCACCAACGGTATCGGCAAGTCTACCGCTCTCAAGATATTGGCCGGAAAACAAAAGCCTAACTTGGGCCGTTTCACGGTGAGTATTCTTCCCGTCTCGCGTTAAGGGGCCACTGTAAACGTCAAACGGGGACTACTGTAAACGTCAAAAACTAAACGATGTTTTGCGATTTTTTTTTTCGGGCGGACTGGTGAGTAAGAGGATGATAATATTCAAGGATCTTATTAGTCATATCTTCAAGTGAACAAAAAAAAATGTATAGCAAAAAATTATACAAAATGGTGACGCTGGAGCCGTGCTTGCGAAGCATGTTGAATTCAATTCAACTGTCAATCAATTCAACTGTTAACTTCAAATTCAACTGAGTATAACTGACGCAAATTTGAATGTGGCAAATTGTTTTATCAATTTTTATTATTTTGCATGAGTGTAGCTAGAGAAATCGTAGAGGATTTTGAAAATATTAATTTCTGTGTAATTCGCAAGGATTTAAAGTAAAAACTCAATTATCGACAGAAAAAAATGGCAATCATTTGGTAATGAACAATGTTGTAATTAACTCTCGGAAAATCCCGTACGTATTTCTCTTCGGAATGTTTTTTTTAAATATGTGCTCAACATTTGGAGTAAGAAGTATGAAAATTGTTGGAATTATGCTGCGTGCCGTTTTGTACGACCGGCTTTTTTTTCTCACAAGTACCAAACTTCTTTCCCTTATTCTAGATGGTTCAACGCATCTCTTAGAGCAAAAAAAAATTTGAAAGTTTTACAGTGGTGTAACCCCTTAAATATCGAAAATCCTCGAGTATTTATAACGGAAGCGCGCGTTTCGCAGGATCCACCCGACTGGACGGAAATCTTGAGCCACTTCAGGGGTAGCGAGTTGCAGAATTATTTCACGAAGATTCTCGAGGACGATTTGAAGGCGTTGATAAAGCCGCAGTACGTAGACCAGATTCCAAAAGCGGTGAAGGGTACGGTGCAGCAGCTACTGGACAAGAAGGACGAGTGCGGCAGGAAGGATCAAATTTGCCGTATGCTCGGTAAGCGCGCGAACGCTAGAGAACTTGTTCTCCTTCGACGAGAACGTCCGGTTATTTTCGTTCGTTCGGCACAGATCTGACGCACATCGGTGATCGCGGTATCGAGGAACTCTCCGGTGGGGAACTACAACGTTTCGCTTGTGCAATTGTCTCGATCCAGAACGGCGACATCTTCATGTTCGACGAGCCCTCCTCGTATCTCGACGTGAAGCAACGTCTAAACGCGGCCGTGGCGATTCGTTCTCTCATCCATCCGGACAAGTTTATCATCGTCGTCGAGCACGATCTGTCCGTTCTCGATTATCTCTCGGATTTCATATGCTGCTTGTACGGGGTTCCCGGCGCTTACGGTGTCGTTACTATGCCGTTCTCCGTACGCGAAGGCATCAACATCTTTCTCGATGGCTTCGTACCTACCGAAAATCTTCGTTTCCGCGAGGAATCCCTCGTTTTCAAGGTGGCCGAGAGCGCGACCGAGGAGGAGGTCAAACGCATGAATCACTACAAGTATCCGGCGATGAACAAGACGATGGGAAACTTTACGCTCAGAGTTGAGAAGGGACAATTTACCGATTCGGAGATCCTCGTGCTTCTCGGTGAGAACGGTACTGGAAAGACGACCTTCATAAGAATGCTCGCCGGCAATTTACCTCCCGACGAGGGTTCCGGTAAGTCCGTCAACCATCGTTCATCTTTACGCGAATACTCTCTTTCATTATCATCAGCGTCATCTTCTTCGTTTTTCCAGAAACTATCCCCATGCTTCACATAAGCTACAAGCCTCAAAAGCTCAGTCCCAAGTCTCAGGGTATCGTGAGACAATTGTTGCACGAGAGAATACGGGACGCGTACGTCCATCCGCAATTCATCACGGACGTGATGAAGCCCCTCAAGATAGACGATATAATGGATCAAGCGGTGCAAACTCTCTCCGGAGGAGAGTTGCAACGGGTCGCGATGGCTCTCTGTCTGGGCAAGCCGGCCGACGTTTACCTCATCGACGAACCGTCCGCCTATCTGGACTCGGAGCAGCGTCTCGTAGCCGCCAAAGTCATCAAGAGGTGAGCGTCCTCGTTCCACAACCCTTCACCAAAACTCTCCCTCTCGTAACGCTTCTTTCCCTCTTTCCTCAGGTTCATTCTTCACGCGAAGAAAACTGGTTTCGTCGTCGAGCACGACTTTATCATGGCGACTTATCTCGCTGACCGCGTGATAGTTTTCTCCGGCGAGCCCTCCATCAACACGGTCGCTCACACGCCCCAATCTCTCTTGAACGGCATGAATAGATTTTTGGAACTGCTCGGTATCACCTTCCGGAGAGATCCGAACAACTTTAGACCGCGTATCAACAAGAATCAATCGGTCAAGGTAAGTATCTCCTTCCTTCCGACATCTTCGAACGATCATTTTTCTTTTCTCGCACGATGAAACGTCATTTTCTCGCGCGATTTCTCACAGGACCTCGATCAAAAACGAGCCGGGCAATACTTCTTCCTGGAGGAATAGACATCGGGAAGCTCCGTGAATCGAGAGAGCGAGTGGCTCGCGACGAGCGTCGGGAGGCAGGTGGGTGCGGTCTCCGAGTATCGACGATACGAATGAGAGAAGAAAGGTGCAACATGGACGGTGCTAAACTTGTTTCGCTCTGTAGAAAAGGTCGATGATCAAGTTTAAAAGCGTGAATGTTGATCGGCATGTGCGTTAGGGACGCGCGTGCCTCGTCTACGATGGTAAACGTCGTCGAAAGAAAAAGCGGGAATGCAAGGTAATCCGTGGATATTATATCTGTCGTCTGTATTTGTATCGATTCTTTCTCATCGGACACGTGTACGTAACCGTAAATAACAACAAAGCGACATGGTTTCTCGCACACCCTGGAAACACGATTCTCATTGATACGTCGTAAAAGCATCGTTCTTTATTTCATCGTCCGAATCGTCGAGCTCTTCGTCACAGCAACTAACATCGACAAGAATGTTTATGATCAAAGAAAGAAAGAAAAGTAGGATCGGCCGAAGAAGGCGTAGCGGACTAGACGACGAGGTGAGAGACATCAACGGTGTAAGCCGCGGGTGAGAGTCGTATCGCGTCGTCGGTTCGGGGCGACGAGCGTTGTCGTATATCGCTGTCACCGGGCCAGGCGCGTCCGGGACTCCTCGGTGTGAGACTGGAACGGGGCACCGAATCCACGGCCAGGCTCACCGTCGCCGGATCGTTGAGGCCGTTGCTCTGGATTCTTCGCTGCTGCGGCGTTCCGCTCCGCCCAAGCTTTTTACGCTTCTGTTAACGAGCACACACGCACGCACACACAAGAGCGTGATATGATGTGAGAAAGGACGCACCGGCGATTTAAAGGGAAAAAAGAAAAGGGCCGTAGTAGCCGAGTCTCGCGGGCTAGATCGTGAAACGTGCTTCGTGCGGTTCTTTCGTTTCTAATCGATCGAAATGGGAGATATAATTGGCAAGCCTCGTACAGACGCTAATCGAGCGGCTAGAGGGGCGTGAGGGATTAAGAAGAAAAGAGTGCGGGGGGATATTCTTTCTCTTTGGATACCTGGTCGGCCTGGGGTCGCCGGAAAAATAAACGTTCACTTATTTTTTACGGGCGTACGAGTCGGTAAGAGAGCTTGCTAACGCTAGAATTACCTCGACGAGTCCTCTCCACTTGTCGGCAGCGTGACGGGCTAATTCGAGTTTCTTCTGTTTTCTTATCTGATGCTTCTTGTAGGCCATCTCTATGATTATGAGAACGACACCGCCAATTATTCCCGCTCCCACCAGAATAAATACACCTGCCATGTTCTTCAGTCCGAGGGTATTGGGCGCCTTGTCCTGATGCTCGCACTGTTGGAGGTTTCTCTGCAGGATCCAGTGCTTGTCGAGCTTCTCCATAATGCCACCTGCGAAAAAAAGCGCGCGATCGGACGTTTACTTTCGCGGCGAAACATCAAAACAGCTTCTACGCAATTCCGCTTACTCTCGTGAAAATCGAGGATCGCGAGGGTGACCTCGTCGGCCCAGGGCGAACCCTTTTGCAAACCGATACCGTAACCCGATCTACCGAACAATTCGCCAGCGGTCACCAGCTCGCAGTCTTGGGCAGCTTCGAATTCCAAACGGGAACTGTCCCATATGAAAGCCATGAGTTTTCTGCAATCGATCGATATTTTTACGTTTCTTTTGAGTAACAGCCTTTGCACCCCCCGTCCACCTCTCCCGTCCGCCGCCTCTCCTTTTTCTTACCCAATTTTTACGTCTCGTATGGCACTCTCGGCGGTATCGTAATTGTTGGCCTCCATCGTGCGATACATGTTGGACAACTCGACTTGGCGTCTAAAGTACATGTCGACAGCCGAGCCTTTCACCGTCGCGCAAGTCAAATTTTCCATCGTATTTCTCAGCTGTGAAGAATAATATTGAGATGTTGAATAAGTACTCGCTGGTTTTTTTCGTAAAAAATAAAGCTTTATTTTAGAACAATAAACGTAAAAAACGTTTTGAAAAGCTTTTATTTAATAGATACTGTACTAAAAAGTAGAAAATAATGTTTAGTAAAATTGAAAATCAAAACAGTAAAACTACAAAAAGTTCCTTCCTTGGTCACTCATCATAGGTGCAAGTACTTGAAAGGTACATAGACGTAGACATTTAATAAATATGAAATATACTTCTTTCAGGCTTCTTTTCAGAACTTTTAAAGTAGTATTAATACTCATGACGTTTGATGCTTCAAGCTTTTAAAATGTACATTTCATATTTTTTAAATATCTACGCTTATGTATCTTTTAAGTACGTGTACCTATGATGAGTGACCAAGGAAGGGACTTTTTTGTAGTTATACTGTTTTGATTTTCAATTTTACTGAACCTTTTTTTACTCTTTAGTACAGTACCATTTAAATAAAAGCTTGTTTTTGAAAAGTTTTTTACGTTTATTCTATTCAATACTTTTTAGTATCAGAATTTGTTTCTTTATTTGCCATGCCATTCAGAAATCGGTGTAATCAAAAACCTTGTCTTAGGTTACGAAGGTTTCGCGAGAAACTTCATAATAGTATTATTAGAAATAGTGCCCAAGTCAACAAAGTTAATAAGCCCAAACTCGATTGTCCTATCATATGCCATTAGGAAATGTCAGTTACCACCTTCCACCACCATTATTAGGCTCTCGTTATCGCGCGTAACGAAAAGTGCTCATGATAACAAAATAAATGAGCACAAACCCAACTGTCCTAGTATATGCTATTAAGGGGTAGCATTGCCCACCTCCCACCTCCATCATCAGACCAGCTCCATGCTGCCATATTATTGCATTGTCGCCGAAGTTACATTGCCATATTTCAGCTCAGTCGAATGCCGGTAAGTGCTTGCAAAATGGATTACAAATTTTGAACCGGAAAAACAGACATACGAACAAAGCAAGTTAAATAAAATCCTAATGCTTTCAAACGTTTCGAAAATATTGTGTGATCACCTCCTAATGATGCTGCAAGTTCAGCTCGCGTCTGACATGAGTCTTTACGAAGTAATGCCTCCAATTCAACACGTCAAAATCATTATTTTCGAAGCGTCCAAACCAATCTCGGCATGTCGTTCCCGACAGAGCATGGTCGCCTTGAGTCTCAACAAGAATTCTGTCTGCTTCAGCTGCAGATGGTTTTTGAATAAAGGAGCGAAGTAAAATTCCCCGTACATACTCTTTTTTGGCACGATATCTGACATGTTTCACACTATGAAAAAAAAAGAGTTGTTTACACTTCGGCGAAATGACATACACTGAATTTCAAGCTTGCTTATAGTACTTCTTTACATAATGCGTTACCATCTTAAACTACACGCACGCAGTTATGGTAACGCCATCTGTTGGTAAACAGCGAGTACTTATTCAACGTCCTAATCAGAATTGAGAAGAAGAAGGTTGTGGACAACGCGCAACTGGATCGGCGCGTGCACTCACCCGTGCATCGTTGATACCGGAGAGCTTGGTCTTTGGCCTCTCGAGAACGAGGAAAGCAGCCAAGTTGGCAGTGTACGATGCGACGATGATCATGGCGAAACCGGCCCACACCATACCGAGCACGCGAGCGGAAAAACTCCGAGGTGTACCTGGTGATCATACGAGGGAAGGGCGTTTCAAGGCCACGCTTAACCAACCCCGGCGAGGTCGCGTTGATGAAACATACCCTCGCCTATACCGCTGTTCAAAAGGACTCCCCAGGCGAACCAGATGGCGCTTGACAAGTTGAGGGCGTCCTCCTCGGTGCCGTCGGTGTTGGCTAGCTTGAACCTCCCGAAGGGCGAGAACCGGTCGAGGAGGTACAGAACTAGCGCCACCACGTGCACCGACACCATCACCAGAATCCACAGGGTGTTGCTGAACGGTTGAAGGAAAGATACGAGCGTCGACGATCTCGACGGCTGCCAAAATAATAGCGGTGATAAATAACGCTGTTGAACGAATGACGAAATCGAAACGACGAAGAGCGCATACTTTCTTCTCGAGTATGGTTATGCCCTGATACTTGAAGGGTTTGCTGAACTCGATGAACTCTGCACGCTCCGGATTAATCGTCAAGGGTGCCACTATCATGTCGGCCCGTTCGTTCACCAGTTCACCGATCAGTCCCGTCCATTCTTTCTTACCACCCGCCGCTGCGTATACAAGAATAAAATCAATAAAGCGCGATCGATCATCGACAATCTCCTTGCTATCAACGTACTCGAGCTGTTTTTTATCATGTAACTGCCAAATTGACCGTCCGGTGAAAGAGCCACGGTGTAGGTAAAGTTAATCGTTTTCGAAAGTTCTTTGAGCAGATCCATGCAGTATCCTTTGCAGCAATACGAGAGACCGTCCGCGCCTGGGGAGAACAAAAGTTCGAGAATAATCGAATTTTTTCGGCCAGGTAGGTCTGACCTATAGACCAAATATTTTTTTTCGTTAAGGGATGACACCACTCTAGGTTTTTGGAAAAATCCATTTTTTCTTGCTTAAAAAATACTTTGGGGTAGAATACATCACTCAGATGGACAAATGTACGGTGTAGGCATCGTAGATTAAAAGTAAACAAAATTTTCAAGGATTTAAGTGATCGTGCAACTTTAAACGCGTTTTTCTCGAACACCTTTGCATGGATCGATTTGAACTTTTGACAGTAGCTTCACAATTACATTCTCTATGGGAGTACGCAGACATTTTTTTAAAAATTAAATGTAAACGTCTTTTCAAAAACAATTTACTGCTTATTTTTTGGGCAAAAAATCGATTTATTTCTTTCAAAGTGGGCCATTTTTTCAAAATTTGATCGAAAATCCCTACGTAGTCCCATAGCGAATAATATTTAGATTATTTTTTGGTTTTTATTCCAGATCTTATACTTTACAAGGAAACCGTCCGCCCATGAAGCTATTTGTGAAAAAATCACGTTTTTCAAAGTGAGCTCTGTCGTCGCCATTTTGTATGAAATTATAATTTAAAAAAATGTTCATACTTTATGTTACACTTGTTTGTATTACTTTATTTTATACTTTTAATGTGTTAAACCGTCTCGAAAGAAATCCTATCCCCTTTTTTCATACTACCAAAATAAATTGTCAAAGTTAGGTCTTATTTTCTGCCGCTAGAGGGGTGTTATCCCTCAATTTAAAAAAACGACCAAAGCTCACCGTCGCGTTCGCTCGCGTTGAAATGCGGACACGGAACCTCGTCCTGGAGGCAAGATTCAGTATCCGCAGCGCGGCGCACGTAAACGAACGGCTTTTCCTCGATCGTCAAAACTTTCAGATGCGTCGGTATCATGAAACCCTCCGGTTTCGTTCTCAGTCGACCGGGCCACGTTATACTCGACTCGTTTAGCCCAAGTTTCATCTTGCCGGCGTCCTTTATATAGCCAATGAGAAATTCATAGGTGTCAAACGATGAGCGCGCAACCGCGACAAACGGTGCAACGTACCTCGGAATAAATGTATCGTCCCACGGAATACTTTTCGCCTCGTTCCTTGATATTTACGACGTTGTATTCCGCAAATATGCGATCGCCGTTGTCGTCGAAGGCAACCCGTCCGGTTGCACCTTTCTCCAATACTTGCTCCCGTATGTATCTGAACAATCTCTTGCCGGTTTCCCATATGTATCCCGAATCGTTGCAGTCCGTCGGAGCTTCCGTTATGTCCTCGGTCTTGTTCATCGCTCGCAGCGCCGAAACGAGCACGTACCTGTGCCAGAACATTGTTATGAATAAACATCCTTAAGACCTTAGGTAACGGGTATAAAATCATGTGCGAATTTAACAAATTTTTTTTCGTACGAAAGTGATTCACTCATAAAATGAATCACACATCTATTTAATATGAATATCAAGCTGTTGGAAAATATATAAATATTTCTTTTTCGATGTACAAAAACTACTAATTTTTTAGTAGTTTTTAGCCCGACTACTAATATTTTCTTTTGTTATCTTTTTTTAGGGCCTCCGCGGCGTGACAATTAGCACCCACAATTTTTGACCTATAACAAAAAACAAAAATTCTCGTCAATCTACATTAGGATACCTAGAGAAGTACGTACGGAATTTTAAAAAATATTGTTTTATTCAAAAGTTGTAGGTATGCGACCTTAAGGATGTTGAGTCCCAAATCGCAAGTGATAATAAAATTCTGAAAATTTGGTACGTTTTTGCACGAAGTATTTCAGAGGTCGTGTAAAAATTTCACGACAATTAGGAAGCTCGTTATTGAACAATTAACATTCACAAAATGAAATGTTGTCTTATGGAAACTGATGTAACTTTGCAATAAGTTTTTTTTGACCTCTCAATTTTGTAATATCTACAATTTACTGAAAGCAACGGAAACAAAACGAAGTTTATGGATAATTTTTTTTTTTTCTTTTAAAAATTGTTCTTAACAAAATGTTAATTTTTGAATAACGAACTTCCTAATCGTCGTGAAATTTTAACACGACCTCTTAAATACTTCGTACAAAAACGTACCAAATTTTCAAAATTTTCTTATCATTTTTTATTTCAACCCTTAAGGAGGTTGAAGTAATGATGATAGAATTCTGAAAATTTTGTATGTTTTTACATGAAGTATGTTGAAATTTCATGACCATTAAGAAGCTATTTATTGAACAATTAACATTAACATGTTTCATAGGGACTCAACATCCTTAAGAAATGCATTTTCAGTGAAAAATTTCGTTATAACTGCTCAGCAAATGAAATGTTGTCAACTAATCAGAAATTCCGTAGTCGGCCATTTTGTACATCGAAAAAAAAAATTTCTAACAGCTTGATATTCATACTAAATAGATGTGTAATTAATTTTATAAGCGAATAACTTTTTCACACGAAAAAAAAATTGTTGAATTCCCACATGATTTTATACCCGTTACTGTGGCCTAGGGCCTTAAGTGCGACTTAAGTGTAATTTAACCAATGATTCAGAACGGTCTTCCTTATGCCCCCACAAAATACGGCCCTTCACAAAAGGAATACCTCAAACCACCGCCAAACGTCGCGAAAAAAATTCCGTCTGAAAAACACCCCTACTTTCGAGGGTGCCTTTCACCCCTTAAAAATCGGATTCCGCAGATGTAAAATAAAAACGTGTTGCCTTTTTTTGCCCATTCTACAAGCATGCCAAATTTCATCGAAATCGTGAGAGATCGACCTCGCCCTTCCCTTGTTAGTTGATTTTTTGTACAAAATGTGTTCCTGTCTTACAGTCTTACCAACCGTTTCTCAGAAAAAAAAAATCGTAATTTGGCCATGTTTTCGGGCCTCTAACGAGAAACCTCACTTAAGTATCCGCCGTCGACTTTTTTGCAACTCATATATGCGACAAAGCATTAAAAACTATCAGACACGTACTTTTTTATCTGCGGAGAAACGTTTTTAAGGGAGGAAACGACCCCTCAAAGAAAGACGTGTCACGCCTTAATTTTTTCAATTATTCCATGGTGGAATTTTCATCGCTTTGCATTAGAAGAATTTTGATTTTTGTTCAATTGAGATCGGTGGACTGCTTGTGGGAAAACTGAAAACCCTCGACACGCCTTTCTTCGAGGGGTGGTTTTCCCCTTAAAACAATTTTTCCGCAGATAAAAAAAAACGTGTCCAATAGTTTTCAATCCTTTATCACATACATGAGTTTCAACAAAATCGACGGCGGACACTTACGCGATGTTCCTTGTAGGTAGATATAGGCGCTTAATCTTCTTCATCGATCAAGCATACTCACAGACTGTCTCGAATGTGGTCCTTCTCCTCGGTGGCGTTTATCAATTTGAGGCCTAGGAGTCCCTCGGGCGCGTTCGGTGCTTCCAGTCCCTGTTCGGTAACGATCCACACGTATCCGGCACCGGTCATGTTGAGAGCCGAGGCGTCTCTGAAGATGACCGTAGCGTCTGTTTTTCTTCACGAGAGAAAACAAGAGAACCAACGTAAACGACAAGTCTAGTCTTCGTTCGCATCGGCAGCAGCAGATGTCGCTTATACTCACGAGGCGTACATGAGGCAGACTCGAGCTTGAGCGTTCTTCATGTCCATCAGTTGTTGGGTGAAATTTTCGAGACCCGGTTCAAACTCGATTACACTTTCCACCTGTGCTTGAAAGATACGGTTGTGTTACCACCACGTGGCGTCTATCGCGACGCTAGAGGATAAGGTGAATAGCGCCATAAATACGTAAAAGCTTGCACAAGGAGGTATCCATCCGCAATAACGACGATCGTACTGATCGCTCGGGCTCTGCTCGTTACACTCGGAAGCCAAGCTTCGTAAAAAAAGTGTAAACAAAAGCGTGCGCCACTACTTTGCAAGGGAAAGGGTTGTCGCATACAGCAACTACTTGACAACTACTAAACGACACACTGGTCGAAGGTTTATTATTTTTATTTATCCATCGTATACATCGGTCAGGCCTCGAAGCCAGCCGATGCACAATTAAGAGGTTAGGCTGCTGGGAAAATAAAAAAAAATCGGCTGTCCCTTGAGACAACGCAAATTGGAGGAAGATCCAATGTATGGTGCAGGAATCGAAAATTGAAGTTTAACTTATTATTAAAAGGATAGAAATGCGAGTTATAAACTTTAAACGCATTTCTCTCGACATATAAAGAACTGATTGAGATTCGGTACACTTATTCAGTGTAATCGAAGTTTAGTCTTGAACAGCGTTTTTCTTTTTAAAATTTTTTCTTTCGTTAGTTATTAACAATAATAATGTCAATTTCCACGAAAAATCGTAAAACAGAAATTCAATACTTTTTGCTTTTTGATTGAAACACGATAACAAAAAAGCTCGGTCGAATCTTAGCCTGTATTATCTATGTTAAGAAAAAACTCGTTTTTTTTTTCAGATCAACCGGGTGGCCAAAATCAAGTCAAAGGGTCTATCGCGAGATTGTTTATAACTTCTTTAATTCTGAATATTTTCAATGAAACTTGATACCTGTACATAAAAATAAACACCGAAATGATTTTTCAACCGTCTTATTCCTTCAAAATTAATTTCTTCAAATAACCCTGATTTTCGGTTGGCCACAGTAGCCCAACCCCTTAACGAGATTTATCGGTACAACGTTTACATTGAAGAACGTTTACTTACCCCTCTGTGTTTAAATATATTTTTTCATTAATTCACGGATTAACGGGTTATCATTTACCGCACACACGTATCCTACACAACCAACGGAAAAACATCTCGTCGTACTGCAGAGTACGTCGCCGAGCGAATTAATTCGCTCGTGAAAATAAACGGATTGACCGTGCAATGGAATCTCTTCGAGTTGTCTCGTTCATTTTTCCGAGTCAATGTTCGTCGGAGTAAAAGTGAATAAAAATAAATAACGCGTATTTGTTGTTTTTTTTTGTCTAGTATACCCGCACGGACGGGCACACTCGCTATAGAGAATAAGAGAGATGCGTGCAAATAACGAACATTGTATATCGGAATAAAAGGGCTTTACAGGAACAGACGTGCGAGATAGATTGCGCAACCCACGTGTACTTTGATCTCCGCGTCGTCCTCGAGGCTCTGCGAGGTCGTCTGAAAACGGCCGAGCAAGGCGCGACCGTCGGTGTCCGAGCTGTGAACGAATATGACTTTCATATAGTTGAAGTGTTTGAGCAACTCGACCCATACGTCCGCCTGGTGAGAGTACGGCGGTACGGTCCTGAGAAAGGAGACGTGGATGTTCTGCAGCGTGGACAAACGAGAAGCGGCTTTGTTTAGTTTAGAAGACAACTCAACGTATAAAGCAGGGGGAGTGCAGTGATACGTCACCTTGTCTGAAAAGGCCGAGTCTCGGGAGGAGATGCCGATCACCGGTATATGATAAAAACCGCTCGTATAGGATACAGCGGCGGGCGAAAGATCGCCGATCAGGGGATGAGAAACGACGACCGCGTAAACCCGTTGAGCTATCAACGATCTGCACACGCTGAGCGCGGTGCGTATCGGATTAGAGTCCATACCGATCACCTTGTGGTAGAACGTAACCCCCTTGTTGACGTGGTGCAGGTCGAAATTCAGCGTCTGCGCGCGCAACATTATTTAATCGTAAAACGTGAAACTAAAAGAATAACGAAAGCGCGCGCGACCCTGTCTACCTTTATAATATTCTCAAAGTGGTCTTTGCTGTCGTTGTTGGATAGTACGCCGCCGATGTTGTAAAAAGTTGGATTGTCGTGAACGAGCGCTCTCCCATCGAGCCATCCCTCGGCGAACAGCAAAAAACAGAGCACCAACCCCTTCCACTTGTCGCGTCCGATCATGTTTTCGCCCAAAATTCAATTGCACTCTCGTGCTTCCTATCGTCGTACAGATGTTGCAAACGTTTCCGTGTAGGTTTTATTTATTGGGCATGATTTGAACGATGTGCCCGGCTGATGGCTCTGCGCGTCGGCTTTTCTCATAAAATAGGCGATAAGTACAATTGACCTACTGAATTTATCGTCAAGCCCGATGAGATGAGCGCAAAGGGCGCGACGACGTTTGACTGAGCGAGCGCGCCCACTCGCGGGCATCCCTTTCTCTTTCTCTCTCTTTTCATCTCGCCATGGGCAATCGTCATTGATCGACCGAGACGCGCGCGCGGATGCTGCGCTCCTTCGTCTAGCTGTATATCGCTCACGATTTCTGAGGGTCGAAATTGCGCGCGCGGTTAGCGAATTTCTATATAGACATATATTTTTAAGTGTAGCGTTGCGAGCAGTGCGCAGTAGCGGGCTGAGCACGCGCGCCAGGGCCGCAGCACTCGCTGACACCGAACAAACTTATTCCTCATGGATATTCGTCGCTCGTTCTTTTCTCTTTTTCACCCCATCGTTATTGACGATAAGATCGAATGATGAAGGCTGCTGCGTGCCATTCGACGTGGCTCGTTTCTTCCTCAACGACGACACCGGTCAAAGTGATTATAATCGAGCCGCCGATACGTTATCATCCCGCGCCACATGGAATAATCGACAACGGAGGAATATTGCGAAATACCCATCGATCGCGATAACTGTCCGCTGTGTTGTTTTTGTCGTTGCAACGTTCGAATCGAAGAATAACCTTCGATGGAACGCCGATCAGCCGATAAAATGTTTCTCAACGATCTCGTCTACTGGCAAGTTCAAGTTCTTTCGCTAAGACCCCTCGCGTCCGCGCGTTTCGGCCTAACGAGCAATTTTTCAGGTATCAAAAGAAAATTGGCACCTACGACAAGGAACAATGGGAAAAGACGGTGGAGCGACGGGTCTTCGGAGGCTTCCGCAATGTTCCTATGCGCACCGCCAAACTCAAAACCGAGCTCATAGACGTTGATCTTGTCAGAGGTATCGCCGGCACAGTCCGATCGTTCTCGGCTTCCTCCACGAGCGCGGTCAAGCCAATGTTTACTCTTCGCAGGATCCTCCTTTCCCAAAGCCAAGCCCAAGCATGGATTGAGCACCGTAGCCTGGTTGGCCGCTCGACGCCTCTTCTTCCTACCTCTCTATCGTTCCTGGTGGATAAGGAGGACCAGTCCTGGAGTATTCTACCTCTTTCTCCTCCTCTACTGCTTGCAATTGTTCAACGCGTCTATGTACTTCGGTGTCGCCCCGGCGGATCGACCCCGAGTGAGTCAGTGTCTCGTGCGAATCTCTCGCTGCCCCGTCACTTCTCATCGGACGAGTCTTTTCCTCTTTGACAGATGGTCTCGCCTGGCGAAGTTCTGATGCCCGTCGGTATGATGTTTGTACTGTGCCTGGTACATTCTCAGATCGTATCTACCAGCTCCGGCAGTACGCGGAGCGCTGCCGCAGCAGCCGCCGCTGCCGCTGCAGCCGTTGCTACACGCGTTGGGTCGAGGAGCCGGAGATGTCGCACGGGGAAATTGAGATCGCGCCGAAATTTACGTACGTCGAAACGACGCTGGTCGCTCGCGCGATGCAACGCTTAGTGCGTGTACGAGTTTTCTTCCTCGACAGGAACAACCAAAGAAACGCGATTGTCGCGCGAAACTGTGAACGAGAGTGCGAGAGCCAACACGGGAACGAGGAGCGACGCTTGGTGCGCTTCGGCCGTGAGATTCGCCAAGAGAGTCAGCATCGACAATTCCACAGCCAACGTCGGCAAAGTTCGGGTAAGCCGTCGAGTCTCGTTATTCCCATACGCTCGGGGTGGACGAGGAAGTCATTTTTAGCCTAATAACTTTTTACTCGGCCTTCGTTCAGTTGGAAGTTGAATCGAACGTCGATGACCAAGCGTTTGTTGAGGAACGTACAAGCGATTGCGGTTCGCCGGCAACTCACAACCAAACAGACCAAATACCTCTATCTCCGTCGCTGCCACCACCCTCGCCACCTCCGTCGCCACCACCACCATCGGCACAACCGCCGCCGCCACCACCATCTGCATCGCCGACGTCACCACCACCGACACCACCACCAGCACCACCCCCGCTACCAGAACCACTTCGCGAACCGTCGGGTATCAGTCGAAACGAATCTCATATTTGATAGAATAATAGTCGCGCGTGTCCTTCCTTTTGTACCAAAACGTGGTTCGATCGTAGACGAGGTGGCGAATCCGGTGGATCCGGCGGATACCGTTCATCAGGACGACGACGGTTTCGAGAGTCTCAACGGGAACGTATCGAGCGACAACGATCGCGCTGGCCTCCCCCGTCCAGAGGAACCCCGTCGTTCCCAAGATCAAGCCCCGAGAACCAACGACACCGGAAATTGCACACTTTTCGACGAAGAACGTACTATTGATCCTACCGGCCGAGAAGACGAGCGAACGAATCGTGACTCGTGGGGCGCATCCGCAGCTTCGTTCTCATCCCCAGGGATCGCGAGCACGTCCGAAATGGAGCCGAATCGCAGAGCAGCCCCTCCTTCGTCCGACCCATCGGTACGTCTATCTGTACCACTTTCTTTTTCACGTCAGCGACCATTCAACGTACAATGTCCTTCGACGTCGGATTGCCCTTAGGCTCACGGTCCGAGTATCATAATTTCGAGGGAGGAAAGGCGGCGGCGACGGCGACGGCAGCGCGATGAGTGCGAGAGCGAGGAGGAAGGCGAGTGCGAAGAAGCGACGATCAATCATTTGACGGAGGCAACTACCTCAGCTACCGAATGGATGGGTGTCACGAGCAACAGCGATGTTTGCAGTTACAGGTACGAGTATCATCGCCACTTGGGAGGTAGCAGACGATGGAAAGACCAACGAGAGGTTTTTTCAGCTCTGACCTCGAAGAATCGGATGGTCCCGGTGGCAGCGAGGCAAACTCTGGTTATGCCGACTTTGTCGAACATCCCTTCTTCTGGGAGCTCGAACTACCGTCGTCCGTTCCTCTCGGCTCGAGTTGCACCTCGTCGGATCGTGGTCGGTACAACTTTGTCCAACTCTACTAACTCTACGAATATCTTGTGTTTTTTTTTTTTATTTATCTTTTTCGCGACGGGATATTTCCAGTTTCGTGCACCATCTGGACGCGGCGAGACATTAAAAAAGTCGAACTCTCGGTTCTCGACATAAGCTCCGCGATAATCTCGCGAGTCGAGTCGATGCCCGAAGGCATGGATTACGTATACGGTGGTCTCGTCTTGGCCCTCGTACTTTCTCTCATACCCTCGATAAAACGACTCAGCGACGAATTTGGCACCGAATCATCGTCGTCGTTATCCTCCGCTTCTTCCGGCAATTCGACCGGTTCAATCCTTGGTAATTTCGCGGAAATGAGCTTGGAAAATTGGTCGAAAAGCTTGTGCGGCATCATCGACGTAGCTTTTGGCTCGACACTCTGGTCAGTCGAATCGACCATTTATTCGTGCCTCCCTACGACTGTGTAAAGTTTATTTTCTTTTCTTCGTTTTCTCTTTCTCAGGGAACGCACCGTCGTCCTGACATTGGCTTTCGAGAAACTCGCTCTCTCCTGTTTGTTGTTCTTTCTCCTGGCGGTCGCCGAGCGAACCTTCAAGCAACGGTTGCTCTACGCCAAATTATTTTCGCATCTGACGTCTTCGAGGCGCGCGAGAAAGTCCGATCTGCCGCATTTTCGGCTCAACAAATTTCGCAATATCAAGACTTGGTTGAGCGTCCGAGCGTATCTGAAGAGGCGAGGCCCCCAGAGATCGGTGGACGTTATCGTGTCGGCCGTTTTTATCGTAACCTTGCTTCTGTTGTCCTTTGTCAGTCTCGAACTCATCAGAGTAAGTCGTGTTTACCGCTGAAAAAGCATTTTTTCTTCATCGCGACGATCCGTCGCCTCTCATCAACCCTCAATGACACCCGCCCCCCCGCTTGGCAGGACTTGGAAAATCTTCATTCGCGATACAACGTCGAAGCGCTTTTGTGGAGCTTCGCCCTTGGCATATACATACTGAGATTCATGACGCTGGGAACCAAGATCAATAAAAAATATAGAAACTTGTCGACGCTGATAACGGAACAGGTGAATAGCGGTACCGTTATGAATAGTTTTTTTTCGCCTCTTCTCCACATCCTCTATACTCTTCACTTTCTCTTGCCCCGTTTCGTTCAGATCAACCTGTACCTGCAGATGGAGCAAAAACCCCACAAAAAGGACGAGCTCATGGTAGCGAACAGCGTATTAAAATTGGCCGCTGACTTGATCAAGGTGCGTATCGCCCACAGCGCTACTCGAAGCCCATCTCCTTCGAGTTTATCGTGCTCCTTTATTTCCAGGAGCTCGAGTGTCCTTTCAAGATTTCCGGTTTATCTGCAAATCCATATTTGTACACGATCACGAAAGTCGTCTTGCTCTCGGCACTGTCGGGAGTTCTTTCCGAGTTGCTAGGATTCAAATTGAAGTTGCACAAGATAACGATCAAGTAGGAGGATGGAAATCGATGACAAGGCTCCGTCGTGGCGGAAAAAAAAACGTGGGGGAGGATGATGAGAAAGCTGCTGCTTTTTCCACCGATGGAGCGCTGCGCGGACGCCAAAAGAGACACTCGTGCGTCCTTCCGAAAAAAAAACGTGATAATGTATATTTATCTAGATATATACACACATAGGATATATTATTATTTGATAGTTTTATTCGGACCGGTTGTTTCTCGGTGTTAAATATACGAGAGCGGCACGCAATCCTCGTTGACACTTTGAAGACTATTTAGTCGGCGAAAGAAACGAGCGTAACGACTCTTCGACGTTACCTACGTTCAAGGCTGATCTTTTTCTAATTTCAATCGTACAGAGAAAACCGCGTGAGCGCGCCGACTGCGGGAGCATCTCCCGCACACTCTTTTCATTGCGCGGCGATGCACAACCGCGCTCAAAGTAGACAAGATCAATCTCGTATCATTCTAATCGGCGAATCATCGATTAAAAGTAAAAGCTACCGGTACGTAAAGCAAATTTCTCGTTTCGTTTAGGTATTTGGTTAGTTTGCGACGTTAGTCGCAATGGTTATCGCAAGGCATCGTTGACGAAAGCAGCGACGACGACGACAACGACGACGCCGAGGAGTCGATCGGCGGAAGATCCTATACCCGGTACAACGTAGACCCGTGCGTCGGACTTGTTTTGGATATCCCGAGGCGTGGGAAACGGTGCGAGACCGTCCCCGACATTGCAGAGACTCCGATCGCAAGCGCTGTAGTAAGTTCTGTGGTTGCGCGTCTCGACAAGGTCGTTTAGGTACGCCGGACTCGATTCGCACGATCTATAAAAGTGCTCGAGTTTACCGGGCGGATCGATGTACTCTCGACGATATATCGTGCAATACGTCTTGTCGCATTCCCTCGGTCTCGCCACTACCGCTGAGACGCAACCTTCGTCATTCGATGACGAACCCCTGCCGCACTCGTAACACGTCAAAGCTGCGTCGAGTCAGGACGCGCGCATCAGCGCAAATCATTTAGATACAGGCAAAAAGCTTTTAGCTTCGTCCTTGTTTAGCTTATACGTACCGTTTGCAATAAGCCCTGGCTGCAACGAAACAACGAGCAGTGCAAGGCACGAGGAGCCGATCATGGTGCAACGCGTTTCAACGATAAGAGCCACTGCGCGCATCTTCGAAAGCTCCTCCAAGAGACTCGTGTCGTCAGCCGTTATCGCCCTTATCGCTCGTTATCTCGGCCAACCGGAGCTCGTCGCGTCGGGCTTGTCCATCCTGCTCCGATAAACAAGATAAGAGTCTCTTCCGCCGATCGTTCCTGTCGAAAATATGACACGGGCCTTGGACGTCACCTTTGCTCCCGCGTTCCTACTCGCCGAGCACACTTCCTTTGTTTGTATCGCCGCTGAATGACTGCGGGTAACAATAACGCTCGTATACTCGAACCAAACAAAACTAAGTATGCCCCCGACCCCTCTCTGCTCTAACGACTCTTTTCCCTCGAACGCGCCGCTGACTTTCGTCTCATTCATTCTCTCGTACTCGTTTATCCGTTCCGGTGTAACGCGCGCGGCATTCGCCCCTCGTTACAGTGAGCATGGTTCGCCCGCCCGCGCGCGCGCCACGCTAAAACGAGAGCGGCCAAGGTTGAAAGTTATTACAATTCATCTCGCCGCGGATGAATCTCCGAGTTAATGACTGGGTTTGTACGAGTTGAAAAATGGAAATACCGGGGCGGTAAGAGGACGACGGAGCGGTGCTATAAATTAGCGGGCAGCGGACTCCTTGCCGACTCGTATCTACTCCGCACTCGTAGGCGACGATTCGTTTAAATCCGATACCGTTGCTCTCCTGCCTGCGTGTCTTTATGCTCGCTCGTACAGCTATGACTCGACACGTGCCCTTCGGCTGCTTTCGCACGAGCGTACTCGTCGCGCTTCTTTTCTCAGTCGCTCCGAGTTACGCCCAAAATATTATTTTCTCCGGTACGTACGAGCGGACGACGAAATACGCCACGGGAAACATAATTTTTTGAAGGAACATTTTTTAAACTGTTCTAGGTGCAACAACAGCAGCAGCGACGACGACGACGACGACGACGACGCCGAGGCCGAGCAGCATCGTTACCCCCCAATGCCGGTGCGTCCCCGTTGGCACTTGCCTTCCCGTTTCGAAACCCAATTTTGACGTCCGAATAGTCAATCAGGTAATCGACGCGTTTTACAGTCGGAAAAATAAAATCGGAACGAAATAACACGACGTATACCCGCAGGGGGCCAACGGTTGCTCGATCGGACAAGAATGGTGTTGCGGAGCATCATCGGCGTCCGCCGGCCTGACAGACGCAGCCTGCGGTATACGAAAAATAACAAACTCCGCGGCACAGCCGAGCGGTACGGCCAAGTACGGGGCGTATCCGTGGCAAGCGGCCCTTCTCACGCAAACCAACGATTACATCGGTTCCGGTGTTTTGATCAGCCCGAATTACGTTTTGACCGCGGCTCACAAGATCTCCCCGTATCCGTGAGTACTTTCTTTCCACATAGGTCCCTCTTGAATTTCTCTATTTTAACGCGACAAGCCGCGACGCGATGCAGAAATCGGAACTTCGTGGTGAGACTCGGCGAGTGGGACGGCCAGAAGACCACCGAACCCTATCCCTATCAGGATTACACTCCTGCTCAAATAACGATTCATCCGAATTACAACGCTGAAAATCTTTGGAACGATATTGCGATCGTGAAACTCGGGACGAGCGTGCCGATATCTACGAGTCCCGGGATAAACACGGCGTGTCTCGAATCGGCTGTACCAGCCTCCGGTACCAGGTACGCGCTTTTCTTTAAGCGGCTACATCTACCTAGAGGCCCGGAAAAATGGCCCAATTCCAAATTATTGTCCTGGGAGACGGTTGGTGACAAAGAAACGCATTTTTTTTATCACAAGGGTACATTTATTGAGAGTCTTAAAAAAAATCACAAAATATACAGGAAAACGACAAAATCATGGCCGCCGACAGATAGTGAAATTTTATTCGCGACGTTTAGCGTTGGAAACTGCCAACTGTCCACCCGAAATCGAAAAACCAAACGGGTTATTCAAGTTAACAATAAATACGAGTCGTTGGCGATCGTCGATTTTTAAAATCGTTTTTTTAACAACGTCGCGACGAATTTAAACTCGAACATACAAATCTATGAAAAACTCGTCATTGTTGCGTAACTATTGAACAATTAAGATCGGTTAAAAAAACTAAGATCGTCAACGACCTTCTAATGTTACCCATCGTACCTCCTGTAAGTTTGAAAACAGTCCATCGAGTGGTCCTCGAGATATCATGTCTTCCATATTTTTGGGAAATGCAGTTTTTTATCCCACCTAGGTAAACGTAGCCCGTTAAATCCCAGCGCAGTTTTTTTTTTTATCGCGACACAAAACGATTCGCAGATGCTGGGTCTCCGGTTGGGGAAAAAACGCGTTTGGCGCGGACGGCAGTTACCAGAGCATAATGAGGGAGGTCGACGTGCCAATGGTGTCACAGGCCGATTGCGAAACGAGACTTCGCGCCACGAGACTCGGGCAATTTTTCAACCTCGACCGAATGAGCTTCCTATGCGCCGGCGGTGAAAGCGGAAAAGATGCTTGCACGGTACTATTGTTTTTTTTTTCATCACGTTTGGTCGTATCGCGTTATACTATTTTTCGTGGGGACGCAGGGAGACGGAGGGGCACCGCTCGTTTGTCAATCGAGCAGCGGTCAGTGGCAGGTCTTTGGATTGGTCGCTTGGGGTATCGGTTGCGCGGGCTCCGGCGTTCCCGGTGTCTACGTCAACATACCCAACTATCGCGCCTGGATAACTCAACAGACCGGAGTCTCGCGGTGAACGCTGCTTGCTACCATATCGAAACAGTTACCTCAATGGCGTGGCTAAAATTTATATTTCTTCACATATTTGTAACATTGGCTTATAAATATTTGTCATCTTTTATAACTTATTTACACGTGTTTCGCTCGCAATTGCGAGACCTATTGTATGAATAAAAATACGCACAGTAATTATGAGAGAAAAACGTACGTGTGTAACGACTCTTACGGTTACTATTCTGTCGAACAGTATTGCCCGAATTTTCGAGACTTTTTTTCATCAACGTGTCGCATTTCCGCCGCTCCAGCTTGCACTATATCGTAAGACATTGATTCGCAGTACATATTGCGTTCGCTGCGCGCGCGTCCGTCCATTATCTTAAAAGTAATAAACACCTTGTTCGCAACGTCTTAAAAATTGTACAAAACATTATGAATATATGTTTATCAGCGATCATCGACTACCTATGTATTTCAAACTTTTATACAAGTTCTAGTGCTCGTCGAAGGAATTTTTGGCTCGTGGATAAAGGCGGACGAGACGTTGTGCGGAAATAGCATTTTTTCGCTTTCCTCTCTTTCGTTTGGTATAAAAATTTGACACGCGACGCTGTACAGCCGAGTGACGGGGTGTGACCGAAAGCAAGTGCAGAAGATAATAAAGCAAGCCGTCACGAAAGAACCGTATAATATTGTATTAATTAGTAGTACAGAGGCGATTAATGAAGAATCAAGTTTGATGGAACGCGCGTATCGCAAGTAATATCGATCGTCATATGTCACTTATTTACACGTTTTTGGCTCATCAATGTTCAACCAAGGATCCTTTTACGGCTATTATTTCTTTAAACTCGACACCCGTGACGCGCGGTGCTTCGGAGTGTCGATATCTATGCGAAAAGAATTTCTTCCTTCTCGTTGCATATACTCTAGGTTGTTACGACGCGACGAAATGTGCCTCTGGCAGTCAAAGTTTCAAACGGCTCGTTGGAAAAAACAGAGTCCCTAACAAATACGACGCCGAGTGTACCGAACCTCGAACGAAAAGTACGAGTCGCTCGCCGAGGTCGCCGCCCGACATTTTCCCTCAATTTATTTCATCTTTGTCAATAATAATACAGAGCAAGGTCGCCTCAAGATTCGAGGCAGGGCTCATAACGCCCTTCGTCCTTGGCTCCTTTCCGCGTACCTCTTGTCCCCGTTTTTTCTCCTTTTCTCGATGGACGATCACACGGTGGGGATGTTGGCACGAGGGTGTGCCAGTGGAACGGAATGATGAGAAACAGGCGGTGAGAGCAGATGACCACGTTCCATCTCGTTAACCTCCTGCTGATCCGAACCCGTCGAGCGCGCCAGACTGTTTCGTTGACGACACATGTAAGGTGTTTCGCCCGGTGACGGAGTCTCGCGACCCTGCAGCATCACCATCGTCAAAGCTTTTTAACGCATTCGCGGTATATATTGAGTTCAAATTAGGAACGTACTCGCGCGACGCGCCCCAAATCTAATCGCCGATCGTGCGCGCTTCGATTTTCTTTTTTTACCTACGAGCCCGTACTCGTTTCCGATTCGATCCCTTCGAGACACCGTCCGAGACAGGCTTTGGGCGAACGACGGGAGGAGGGAGAGGACGAGACGGAGGAGGAGAAGAAGGACGGTGAAGGCTCGTCGGAGGTTCTCTCACGATAATACTGTCTCGGGACGAAATATCGCGAGGACGTATAGTGCGAGAGGAGTCGTGGGGGCTGGGACTTATCGGAGAGAGGCTCACCTGTTTCGAGGGACCGCAACAGGTCGCTTGGTTGCAAGGCTTGTCGGTCTTTGGACAATCTAGAACGCAATCTTCGCTCGGTGTTTCCTTCACCTCGCTGTTTGAGTGATACTGGAGGAACAAAAAAGTGAAAGATGTTATTTTAGAGTAATTGCGGGCGGGGCGGGAGATTCTCTCCCTCTGCGGACTCTTCTCAGCAACATAAATTAGAGCTGTTACTGTTTTCACGTTTCTTCCTTTTTGGCAACTTGCAATATTTCCTTTTTACCTTTTTCTCCTTTACGTTATTTATATTTATATCATGTACGTATTTCTTAATTTTTATATTTTTTATATGTTTTATTATTGTAATGTTATATTCTTCAAACTAAACGCAATGTACCAACATGATAGCACGATGCTCTTAGGGAACTTGTTCCGAAGCATGCAATAAATCTCTCTCTCTCTCTCTCCCTCTCTCACCCACCTCTATAAACTCCGGTTGTATCGTCGTCGAATGAATACCCTCGTTGTGAAAGAACTCTTTGACCTGCTCGGCAATTTTCATATACTCGGAGAGATTCCGACAGCGTATGTGCGCCGAAGCTATTATACGGTCGCCGGCCAGCTGCCAAACGTGAAACTCGTGAACCGCCAAAACTCCGTCAACGTTCTCGAGAAGTCGCTGCTGTATCGCGTCAACCTGAAACGTGAAAAGACGCGTGGCATCTGACTCTTGGGAGAAAAAAATCACAAGATAGCGTATCGAGCGCTTACGCACCTGTATGTGGGTGGGTACAGTTTGCAGGAGAATCAGCGCCGATTCTTGCAGCAACGGCCATACGGAGCGAAGTATGAGCAACACGAGGAGAAGCGACAAGGCCGGATCGATGTAAAATCTGTCGGTAAAAAACACGCGCTTCGTTGAGAGATGATTCATTGAAGATGCAAAGAGGGCAATTACCTGTACTTCCATTTGGTGAGCCAGACGATGACGGCCGAGACGATGACGATGACGGAACCCAGCGCGTCCGAGAGTACGTGAAGGAAGACTCCTCGCATGTTCATCTGACTGGGGTCGTGGGAGTGGCCGTGAGTTCTCTTGACCGGCACTGGCGGGGATGGGAGCGCAGGTTGCACCGCTTGCGGCGACGCGGATGAACGATACGCGTCGTCGGTGTTCTCGTTGTCGTCGCTGCCCACGAGGGTGCTCAGTCTATTGTGACTGCGCGATATACCGCCGTGCGAATGACCGTGGGCGTTACCGTGTTCTGAAACGCAAGCGTGTTATCTCGGCTTCTCTCTCGTTGGCTCGTTGGCTATCGGCCCGTTCTTTACCGTGAAAAAGACAGAGCCCGACGAGGTTTACGAGCAATCCCAGAACTCCGACCGCCACTAGTAATTTCGCCTCGTGAATCTCTTCGACCTCGATGAATCGCTTGCAAGCCTCGACGGTTATACTGAAGCAAAGAGCGACGAGAAAGACCGCGTTGACGAGGGCGCCCAGGACTTCCGCTCTCGCCCAACCAAACGTATTCTTCGACCATTTCTTCGGTGACATCTGAGACAAACATTTCAACGAATCTCATCTGTGTATTCTCTCGTTGTATCGTAATCGGTGCGCGTTGCCGCGACTCTCACCTTGACCGATAAAAACGCAACGACCAGTGCCGCGACGTCGGACAGCATGTGAAAACTATCGGCTATGAGGGCCATCGAGTTGGTTACGTAACCGACAATTATTTCCACCAGAAAGAAGAAGGCCGTCAACCACAGCATCGTCAGGAGCCGGCATTTTTTTCCCGTGAATCGTCCCATCCTTCCGTTTTTTATATATATATGTATATATACACGTCTCTCTCTGCAACAAAATTCAAGTTAATCGTGACATTGTCCGATACGCTCGCTACTCGATCGTACAACACTACCCGAATATTCCTAGAGTCGATTTTTCATTAATATACGGATCAATAGACTCGTTCGATACCGCCGCTTATCGATTATGCGCGCACGCCCGGAGAACGCCTCCGTCCAGTCTATTTGTATCGATATGGGTCTCGAGCGCCGCTTTATCAGCTAATCGTATCTCCCTGCGATCGTTTAATAGCCTTCTTATCTCGAAACGTGCGCGTGAAACGTGTGAGTTTGAACGGACGGCTTAGACTCGACTTTTACCGTTTTTTTTTTTCAATCATTTACGTTTTTTCGCGTAAGTAGGTGGCGTTATAAGGTACGCTCCGAAGCTTGCTATCGCCGTGCGCGATTTATTTTATTCGTGCGCTCCGTTGCTCGGTGCTGAACGGCGCCCCTCCGATTATGAACTTTTGTACTAAAGAGGGTTCTCACGGTAAACCGATTAAATACTCAATAGTTTATTCATACTCGGATGAGGACGTATATCACGCGAGCCATTCCAACCCCTTTTATACTTTTTGGAGCAGGGATGAATATACCAAAAACGATAGTCAGCCGAAACGAGCGTCCGAGTCTTTTGGGTACTTCCGACCGAGTATATCCAACGATTTTTGCACCAATAATCAGTCGGCCTTGGTTCCTCTTGCTGACGAGTGTGCCTCACGTCGCTTTCTCCTCGGAACCAACGTTACGTCGCGTTAACAAAATTTCGGTCCAGGTCCGATCGATGTTAAGCACGAGTATCTCGTTGAAGACGAGCGTTTCACCCAAGATAGGTCCCTTGGAACCCTACACGGCCACAGAGTCCTGTCAACTGAAATTATCCAGGATATTGCATCGAAAGAAAAAAACGTCTCTCTTTTTCTCTTTGTTGGCGTATATTACGGTGAATCACGCGCGTCTAACTGTACGTGAGTCATGGATAAATAATTAATAAAAAAATTCGCATGGAAATCAGTCACGGTCATTGCGCGTTTCGAATATTACGCGCTCGGGAAAAATGAGAAGAAAAAAGTGATTACGAGAAAAATTGGTGTGTCATCGCGGGGCTATAACCGCGTGCAACTTTACTCACCTTTTATTTGACACTGCTACGGCGGCGCGGTACGAAGACCATAAATAAGGAAACGAAAAAAAAAAGCTTTTATTTCTCGTTTTCACGTACAATTTGATCGACTCTCTATGCAACGCCTCGACGAAACTTTCCGATCGACAAAATAACAACGGCCATGTCACACACGAGGGCACGAATGCAGCCGATACGTACACATTTTTTTCTTGTTGCGCGCGCGCGCGCCCGCACTCAAAGAAACTGCATTTCTTTTGCAAAAGGCCGGAATTTGTTGTCCGAATTGTGAATATTACTCGGGATGAGTCGTGCTCATCGCATCGCTGGTAAAACCCCGTGCGATCCTACGCGATTGCATTTCGAGTTTTTTAAACGTGCTCCGTGATTCGAAGAATTTATAATAACGCGTTCGCGCGTACGTTGCGTCACGAGAAGACACCGCGCTCAGGTTGAACGCGACAAGTGGAGGAAAAAAAATGAAAGGATAATTGTCCGTAGGCTCGAGTACGATTAAAATTCCACCCCCTCGTCCCGTCAAGCACGCGTGCGAGACTCACCGCGACGCCCGACAATCTTTACGTATGCATTCACCCACTCGTATCCTCGGAGCACGCACTGGCTTATCAACAGGGGTGCGATCTTAAAAATTTCGACAAACTCCTGTAGACGGAGCTCGTTGACGGGAGCCTCGTCACGGCGATATCCCCTCCCGCTCAATTAAACTCATTTTCAGACTCGCGCATTTTCGAAAAAGCTTCAAAGATATATGTCGCGGTCGCAAGACTCGACGGGGCTCGACGCGCCGATATCTTCTTTGTCGTCTCGAGAGACAACGTGCGTCCTTCGACGAGAGCATGTTGAATCGCGCCGCGATTCCCAATGATGTTATTTAACAAGTTGGCCCTCAAGTTTCTCGGTGCTTTCGGTACCGTTGTACAATACGGATGCGTGACTCACTGCGCCCTCGAATATATCGGTGATTTCGTTGTGGTAAGCGATTTTTACATACATCAGCCTCGTACGCCGTTGCGTTTTCTTTTTTCACACTCCGACTCGAGAGGCTCTAGCTCGCGGTCGTACTTTCGAGGTTATATCTCTTCACCAAAAGGAACGCGTTATTTTGACATACGCCCCCACCCCTTCCCCACCCTGGACGAGACTTTTGTACACGACGCTATCTAGCCGCGAGCCTCCGAGCTACGATAAATCTCGGCATTTTTCTCTCCCGGGCCTCGGTCGGGAGAAACGAGCGCTACGCGCGACTTTTCAAATGTATTTTTTGTCTCGTTTTACTATCCTGGTGTCCGTTTTGTACCTCGTTTGCCGCAGTGTACCGGACCGTCCATGGAACCGACGATATTTAGCAACGATGTCCTACTCACGGAGCATCTGTCGCCGAGATTTCACAATCTCAACAAGGGCGATATAATTATAGCGAAATGTCCGTCGAATCCTCGTCAGCACATATGTAAAAGAATAACGGCCCTACCCGGTGACAAAGTTCGCTACGGTTTCACAACATACGTCGTGAGCTTTTTCTTCGCCCTATCCATATTTAAAAATATTCGTTGATGGAACGAAGGAAAAATTAAAATGTGTACGTGCGTACTTGAACTGACGCAGGTGCCGGCTGGACACGTTTGGCTCGAGGGTGACAACGGTAGTAACTCAGCCGATTCCAGAATCTACGGGGCTGTCCCTCAAGGTCTTTTGCGCGCCCGAGCTTTGTGCAAAGTTTGGCCGCCCAACGATCTCGCCCTCTTGACCGGCTGAGCTTTACGTTCTCAAATACTACACGCGCGATCGAGCATATTATCCTAGCGAACACGCGAGTATACATTTTTGCTTTTTCCTTCTCAAATAATACGCATTGTCAAATGATACGGAGAAGAAAGAGTTTTCTTTTGCTCGCGCCTGCCTTTGTGTAATAGAGAATGTAGGGGGTGAGCGGAAAACACCAGCGCTGCTCCAACAATTTTTCTCATTTGCTTATATATATAAACATACGCGATTATACGCAATATACTCAACATTTGAAGCTTCATCATTTCGACTCGATCGTATCGACGGTGGTACACCACGTTCGGACTTTAGCGGCGAGCGCCAACGACAACACACACGGGAGCAGAGATCCCTCTGTGGCCGACCCGTAATAATTGGGCGCGCGTCGCGGGCTTGCGCGATTGTTTTTTGTTTTTACTCCGTTGCGACCGTGAGACAGGTGACAAGAATTTATGGACGCGCATAGGAAGGTTTTCTTCGCGATAGGATCAAATCGACTCGGATCTTTGGTCCTTGAGGACGCGTCTGCGAAAAAATACGCTCGATCGAGAATTATGATCGTTTGGTGATTATCGTGAGGAAGGCGCGGGCGCGCGCGCGCGGACTAGACTTTGTAAAAGAATATAACGCGGATCGAGAGAGGAGGTAGCGTAATCGCGGAGGGCCAAACGAGGTGCATCAAAATTTCAGCTTTATGTACATATATGTGAAATTTTCGGAGATCGACGCGAATGCCGATAATCCCCTGTACGAGGGATAATCGGCTGTGCTCGGGGGAAAAAAACGGGCCTTGAACGAAGAATAAGAAATACCCGTTTTCGTGCGCAATGATTCGCGGCAGGGTCAAGCACGCGCTCCACTGTTGCACCCTGGTGACGGTAGTCGCGACATTGGAATACGTCTCGGGTGTATTTCGAGACCAGTCAGAAGAGGCCGATCCGTGGACGAGATACGGCTACGTCGGTGCGGCGACGCTCTACGCACTGCGCTTTCTCACCTTTCTCTCGTTGCCTCAGGTCCTCTTTAATTTCGTCGGGCTGACCATTTACAACGCCTTTCCGGACAAGGTAGAGCTCAAGGGATCGCCGCTGCTCGCGCCTTTTCTCTGCATAAGAGTCGTTACGCGAGGCGATTATCCTCGACTGGTGAGGCGCAACGTCGCGAGAAATTTAAACAAATGCGCCGAGGCTGGATTGGAGAATTTCCAGATAGAAGTGGTGAGCGACAAACCGGTGGGTATCGCCGCCCATCGTCGAATACGTCAAGTCGTCGTACCGGCGTCCTACAGAACGAGCACCGGGGCTCTCTTCAAAGCACGCGCTTTGCAATACTGCCTCGAAAGTTCGGTCAACGAATTGGCCGATCACGATTGGATAGTGCATCTTGACGAAGAAACGTTGCTCACGGAAAATTCCATACGCGGCATATTGAATTTCGTTCTCGACGGGAAGCATTCCTTCGGCCAGGGACTGATAACGTACGCTAACGAGGACGTCGTTAATTGGATAACGACACTGGCCGATAGCTTTCGAGTTGCAGACGATATGGGAAAGCTACGATTACAATTTACGTTGTTTCACAAGCCACTCTTCAGTATGAAGGGCTCGTACGTCGTCACCCAGGTACGCAGAAGTAAAAAAAAGACTTTCGTGCTTAGTGCAAAACAAAGACTTTTTCGTCTTGCTAAGAAAAAAAGACTTTTTCGTCTCGGTACGAAAAAGGACTTTTTCGTCTTAATAAGAAAAAAAAACTTTTCGTCTTAGTAAGAGAAAACCTTTTTCGTCTTAGTACGAAAAAGGACTTTTTCGCCTTCCAGACATTTACCGGCATATACGGGACGGATGGTTTTTTTTCGCAGATGGCGGCTGAGAAACGCGTCTCCTTTGACAACGGGCTGGACGGTTCCGTCGCAGAGGATTGTTTCTTCGCCATGAAAGCGTTCGCTCTAGGTTACACGTTTGACTTTGTCGAGGGCGAGATGTGGGAAAAATCACCGTTCACGCTCTGGGACTTTGTTCAGCAGAGAAAGCGATGGCTTCAAGGAATCCTCCTGGTCGTCCACTCCAAAGCGATTCCCCTAAAGAATAAATTGTTTCTCGGGGTATCCTGTTACTCGTGGGTCACTCTGCCTCTCTCGACCTCCAATATCGTATTAGCCGCTCTCTGTCCGATCGCGTGTCCGCCCCTCGTCGACTTTTTGTGCGCCTTTGTCGGTGCGGTCAGCATTTACATGTACATATTCGGAGTCGTTAAATCTTTTTCCCTCTATCGTTTCGGCTTTGGACGATACGTATTGTGCATATGCGGCGCCCTCGCGACTATACCGTTCAATCTCGTTATCGAAAACCTCGCCGTCGTATGGGGTCTCTTTGGCAAGAAGCACAAATTTTATATAGTCAGTAAGGAATACGATGCCCCGATTATTTTGTAAACGCACCTCGCACGAACGCCTCTCGACAAATTCCTTGCTCTTACGAATCTCAACTAGAAAGAGTCGTGATGTTTCTCTCCCCCCCCTTCCCTTTGGTCCGCTCGTGTATACACTACGAAACGCCTTTTGGTACAAATCGAGAATGGAGTCTAGTCCCACACAGCAATAACGAAGCGCGGGGAGGCCCGACGTAATTTTGCGCATCGAAGCGTTTTATCGGTCCGCTAAAAGACGATTCAATTATTTATTGGCAAAACGGAGTTTGCCTATGTGAATTTCAATTTATTGCTATTTATGAGGAAAGTTATGCTCTTTGATATTGGAAATAAAAAAGGGAAGCCTCCTCATTTTCTCCGCGGCCCTTTTCTCCGTACTTTAATCATATTCACGCCCATTCACCAAAGTTTTAGTATATGATCTTTTCGCTTGAGTTTCTCACTTATTCGCGAGCCCCAATCTCCAAGTGTCGATATTTCGCGTTACGATGCTTCGAATACATAATATTTGAATGATATATCTCCGGCATCGCATAATTCTATTGCCAAATCGGAATCCTGCCAACAGACAAGATCCCGTGCGAATCTCACTACTTTTATACACTGGTATCGAAGAATTATGTTTCGATAGCCCGAGACAATCTGAGTGCAAACTCGATAGATTTTTTCGAGTTCTTTGACAAGGCTGGCGGCTGCTGCGTTATTACAATTTAGCTCGAATAACCGCAATCTCTCTTTTTCACTAGCTATCACCGCTACTTAAATACATCTTTTATAGTTTATGCGTGTTTTTTGAATTTAGAAGCGTCGAGGTCGGCGAAGGGAAAGATAACAAACGAATAAAAAAGTGCTTGGCCACTTGCAAAACGAATGCACCAAGGTTTATTGGCCCTCTTTTCTCCTCGCGAAGAATCGGTTCTTCTAACACGTGTGAAAAGAACAAACATTTGCAGAATAGCGTTCGAGTTGAAGCGAATATTGGTGGTGGTGCGGAGTCTCCGCATCCGCCTCTACGGTAAGTATATTCAACTTTTTCCGTATAACCGATTACCTCAATATCGCTCTCGTATCTTATTGTATCCTGCTCGTTTCTCAATTGATCGATCGCGTTCAGACAATAATCGATACGTTGAGCATCTCCGTTGACATGAAATTTACGTCGACTTCGCAAATGATCCTGTTATTTGCGGACAAACGATTCATCGTTAGACCGCAAGCGTGCGAGCCATCGATACAAAAACAATTCAACAAATTACCCGATTGAAATATTCTTTCGGACTGTACGCATAGTCGCTACATTTGCCTTCCTCATTCGCTCTCTTTACCAATTCGTAATAAGTATCTCTTTCGCGGATACTCAATCGGTGCCACATCGTACCGAGCCTCACTGAGAGGGTCGTCTCGTTTGCCTCTGTGGAAAATAGGCAAACGTTAATCGTGTGAACTTTTCAAGATTGAGCATGCCTCGAGGAAAGGAAGGTCGCGTCGCGACGATTCGTTTACTCGGATACTCGATCGTCAGCTTTCGTCTCCTCTCGTTGGCAAACATCGCAAAGGCGTTTATGGCGGGTCGATCCTCCTCTGGTTTATTGTCGAGCCAGCACCTTTGCGATGGCTCCTTCGTCCTTGAATCAGGCTTTCGCGGCTCAAAGCTTAAGAACAAATAAAAAAATCGTCTGATGTGGCGAATATGCCGAGATAACGAAAAATTCGCGAGGCTCGTCGAGACACCTCGTTAGAACCTTCGGTGCGGCCCGTCGTCGAGGGCAGTTTCTTCATTTTTGCTAAACTTTTGACATCCGCCTCATCCGGTTCCAAAAGTATCGTTCTGTTACTCGCAAAGACGGTTTCTCACGCCAATTCGTTCTACGAATCAGACTCGCGTTATACCATGAATTGCAAAAGCTGTGTGAGTGAGCGGCAACCAAGAGGCTCGTCCCACTCACCACGGTGTGCGACATCTTTCGACGCTGTCTCACTCTCGGTGTTTCTTCCACTTGGACGGCGTTACTCGAAGAAGGCTGTTTTGTCGGTCTAACGAGCATTGGATGATTCGAAGCGCGAGTTGTATGCTCGGGAATGGCAGCGGCAATTGCCGCGTGGTCCGATGGATCGCGATTCGGCAAACGCACGGCCCTCTTAAGCTCTTGTAGCTTGCGGTTCTTCTGTAACCAATGGGAAAGACTAGACCCCATCAGCCATGGTCTCTTCCAGCGGTGACCTTTACGTCCGATTCGGAGACGTTATTTCGTACTTTCCGTACTTGCTCCTGATATTGCTCAGTCCTTTCACCCGTTATCCGAACAAACATTAGCCTGATTCGTCGTGTTGCACAATTTTTTCTTACGATGTTGAAGTTTGCACCGTTGGAATGCAACAAAAGTTCTTTTTAATATTCACACTTTTCATTATTATCTAAAGTCATAGTTTGCAGATTTAGTTCGTAAATCTCTGACTAAGAATCTTAAACAATCTTAAAGAATAAGAAAAATATTATCTTCGTTGCTTTCCAACGATGCAAACTGCGATACCATTTTTTCCTTTCCTTTCGAGCCTTTCGTACTCATATCTCTCCCTTGTACACGAATTTGATCATAGACTCGAAATCCTCGTACGCTATTCCTTTGAAAATGATTATTGGATGTTTGTCCGTGTAATCCGCGAAAACTTGCTGAAAAATATATTTCGAGAAGGATATCAAAGTTTAATGGAATCTTGATGTAGAAATTCGTGGCAAAAATGTACCTAGAAGTACGGACTGCAAGCCGGCAGTACAATCTTGTACGCTCTGATGGAACGGTCCTGACACGACAGAGTGACCTCCGCCAGGGTTTCGGACGTAAGGAGCTCCATAAACATCTAAAACCGTGTCGGGGAAACACTTGGCCGTGAATCAATTATAACCGCGTACAACCTTACCCGGAGTATTTTGCTGGTGTGATTGTTCCATTGTAAATTAAAATGTTGCGTGCCCATCGTCTTATATTGCTTTCCGTAGCGCTACACTTTTATTCGTTTGATCGCGCGTGTGTTATTACGACTCCCGTTGAAACCATCTCGATGAGGCAAGGCGCCGAGTCAAAGGATTCCTTTCCGACTAGCGTATTGATTATCAATGACAAATCATTCGATGCACCTTCTCGTCGTCAACACAACAGCAAATACACGTGATTCGCACCACAGCCGGACCAACAACAAAACGAAGAATAGCGAAACTTGTGGCCCGCAATTGCTGCGCGCGAAAACAAAAATGAGCAAAAACCGCAAAGCAGTGCAGCCAGATCGCGCGTAAAAGTTACCCCCTCTTTAGTCTCTTCCGCGCCCATGCGTCATAGTAGCGCGTGTCCGTAGCGAGCGACGCTCGGATATCTTCGGAACGAGCCGAGTGCGGTCGAACTGTCCCGACCGCGCCTTCGGCAGCTACAGGCTTCAGCAACACATGCGCACGCTGAGCGCGTTCATGTGCGGCAGTGCGGCCAAGCCGATGAAGGCTTCGAGGGAAAAAGCAATCTGAGCACGGCTCGCGCGTGACCTCACCCGACGGCACGCGCGAGGCTTTTAGATGATTTCAATGCTTATTTAGCTCTTGATTCTCTGCGTTATTAATGTATACAAAAAAATGTATCGCGCACTCTGAACGCTTATTTTTTTAGTTTATACGTTGATTTAAATATAATAATAAATCTAAATTACAACTTATTTATCTTCTAAAAAATTGTTTACGCTTTACTCACACCCGTCCTTATGCCAAATAAATTATAATTCAGAAAAGTAAGCGAAAATATATTTATATTCGTATTATTATATTAATTCTCATACTTTCATCAAGCGATAAAGCATTATCCCCAAAAACAAGTCAATCATCCATCCGCACAGTGGGGCAGAATCCCAAAAAGCTGGCCAAAATTCGGAAAGTGTCCAAAATGATCTCCAATTCTCTTCTCGGGGGTTTTCGGGGTCGCTGAATACGAATCTGTTATCAGAATTACGATTTTCAAAATGGCGGACCCAAAATGGCGGACATAATTCAACCAATTAATCAAATAATTCAGTAAAAAATACCCAATCATATTTCTTAAGGGTTTTTGGGATCGCTGATTACGAATTTGTTATAGGAATGTTAATTTTCAAAATAGCAGACGCGATATATAGATGATTCCAAAAAAATTTTCAATTTTTAAATATTTTTTAATAGAAAATGTTTCATAATATTTTTAGGTTTAAATGAGTAGAAAATCTCTTGAGCCATGCTTTTATTTTTGAACAATTTCTTAAGAACAAAATTTGCAATAAATCAAATATCTGTTATTTACTTCTAGTAACAAAAATCTTGTATGTCATCTTCAATGTTGGAATCATTCGATTCGGATTCTGATGTTGACCCACTTGAATCCAAATCGGAATCGTTCCTTATCTCTTGTCTGGTGACTTCAGGTTGTTTTAACATTTCTATAGCTTCTTTATGTAAAGATTTCGCCGGTCTCTGGGGCAATTTCCTGATGCCTGAGAGAAATGGATCTGATGATACTAAGAGTCTATAGAAAATGTCTCTCATATTCGATTCTCGAGAGCATTTTCTTGAATGATGTAACCTGCAGTTCTTTATGTCCTTATTGCGTGACTCTTGGGCCTCTTCAGAAAGTTGTCCGATCGGTAAAAGGGCATATTTTACAATTTCTGCTCCGTGCATCAACACTTTGTGCACAGATGTTGGCATGTAATACCATGGATATAAAGCAACGAATAAACGGGCAGTATTTACACAATAGTCTTTGAATTTTGACATACAATAGGTTACTGAAATTGATTTTTCATTTTGTTCAGTAGTGTATGGTGCAAGACCCGCAATCTGCTGTTCAATGTCGGTAACTTCTTTCAATGTTGATTGTACATCTTCATGTACAAACTGCAATCGTATTGGTCTGCAGAATCGAGGAGATGAAGGTCTAGGATTTTTCCATACAATAGTTCCTTCATCCGTCTCGTGATTGTTGTAGATTAATTGCAAAGGTACCAGAGAAGTATAAAAAATGCTTTCATCAGATTTTCCAGCCTCATCAAATTTTTGCGTATAAACACTTTGACCGCTGCTTCCATCACATCCCCATTTACAGTGAAGTACTAATTTTTGTAGAATTTCAGAATTTAGAGTATCGATGACATCAGCCTGAAGTTGTATAATTCTGTATGTGGTATGATCAAGTAAAGCCTGTAGTTTAATTTGTGCGCACGACTCAGTAATATTCATGTACACAACTGATGGATAACAACGATTTTTTGCCTTTTCTACTTCATGGTATGATGGGTATAATTTGCATTTACGTGCTCTAGCTGCATTTCTTGATAGCTGATAAGAGCGCTTTGATTCTCCTTTCTCGATCATCAAAGAAAGTGCTTCGTCTGGGGTTAAAGGTGTCTCATTTTTTGACCGAACAGCAGCTATATATTTTGAGGCTCTTGTTGGGCTGGTTAATGTGACATCTTTAAGAACTTGAGCAGCATCCACTTGACCAGAAGTCCTTAAACTCATTTGAGCAGCATACGTAAATTCTTCTGTAGATAAAGTAGAACGTATTTCTTCAGTCTTTCGCCTCTTAGATCTATCGCTGGATGAAGCAAAGGATTTCGAAGGTCGTCCAGATGTTCCTTTTTCATCATTCTTCACAATCTTCTCAGATGTTGATGTTGTGCATTCAGTATCGGATAATGTTGAAAAACATACGGTGCCATTCAACCATTCTTCATTATTTTTTAGAAACTTTTCTTGGCCTCTATTTGCTGCTTTCCATCTGGATCGAAAATTTGCAAATAACAGTCCTAATGACTTTTCATCCTCGTCTACTTGTATCACATGTTCTGTTTTCTTGAAAATTGCATCTTTCAAAACTCCAATAACGAATTTCTGTTCGTTTTTTAAACTGTCTTTCACCATGAAAAAAACATCTCTTCTTGATAATTCCATATTTGAAGATTGGGAAGACTCTGTAAAATACCAATATAAACATGTAAAAAATTGAATGACATTATTTTGAAATCATTTTATACTTAACAAAACTATATAAGATGTTCTGACTCGAAATGTACAAAAATAATTTATTACTACTAAAAATGATTTTATATTTATAAAGAAAACGAATATTTATGATATAAATGATTAACAAATATATTTACATACATTCTGCACGAAAAAAAACCGAAATTACATGAAATCTGTCTTTACGAGAATCACCTTTGTGTCAGTATACAACAGGTATAATAAAGCCTGAACAGCAGGCGGGCTCCTTTCTTTCATACATGGCTGCTCTAGGAGCCCCTCGTCAGTCCTTGCCGAATCGCCGTCTACACTACGTATACACTATGTACGTATACACTAATACACCTTTACTGCCGAAAACCGTTACGCCGTACAAACATCGGGGAAACACAGTTCTAGCTACTGAGAGTTCTTGCAGGAATATTTTATAAAATGTTGAGATTTTCGTAAAGCGTACATTTAGAATAATAAATTACTGTATTAAAATTTAAATGATCTATGAATATTAATCAATAAATGAACATACTACAAATGGAATTGATAAATAAATATTAATCTATGTTAATAGACAGAAAATATACCAACGCGCTGTAACGTAATAATCAATGGATTACATTCACACGTCCGTTAATGTCGCGCCACGTATTTCTCCCTAAAAATTAGTCTAACTATTCGTTGAGCACTCCTGAGCAGCCAGTTTTTTAGTATATTATATTTAGTACTGTACACTATCAGTTTCTTGTTGAAACAAGGTCGAGACTCGCGAAGACATTTTTAAAACCACTTTAGAAAATCGATTTTCGAAAAAAAATGTATAATTTTTTATGTTTACTTGTTGCAAAATTTAGATATTTCAAACATAAAATAAGCAATAACTGTGCATAATTATATTTTCTGCATACCTTCAGAAAGTTTTTCCATTTTGCAGAATTAAAATTGAGACAGTTTCGTCCGTTTCACAGCACTTCGAAACAGGCAAGAATTTTTCGACGCGTACGCTTGTTTAATGCGTACCGAACGGCGGCTGAATGTCGACTAATGTCGAGGCGACCCTAGAGCAGGTATAAACCTGCCCGGTCCGGAATTTCGTCCTAGGACTATCAGTAAACAAGATCTGAGCATATATAGACGAATATATACAACTCAAAAATTTGACTTTTGGCCAGCTTTTTGGGATTCTGCCCCACTGTGATCCGGCCGCGAATCGTAAGTGCCCGAAGGTGCATTTTTAACACAAGCGATAAGATGTTCCCGTTGGTAGCGTTCCCGGCTTAGGGGCGCAGGATCGTTCCTCACGCTCAGCACTTTTTTTTTAAATCATGATTACTATTAATTCTCATTTGATCAGTTATTTTTATTAGTTATCTTTTAGTGTCGAAAAATGTATCGCGCACTCTGACCGCTTATTTTATTAGTTTTTGCGTTAATTTAAATATAATAAATCTAAAATACAACTTATTTATCTTCTAGTAAAATGTTTGCGCTTTACTCACACCCGTCACTATGCCAAATAAATTGTAATTCATAAAAGTAAGCGGAAATATATTTATCTTCGTACTATTATATTCATTCTCATATACTTTCATCAAGCGATAAAGTATTATCCCCAAAAACAATCATCCATCCGACCGCGAATCGTAAGTACGAGAAAGTGAACATACATTGACACAAAAAATTAAGGGAGCAAGAAAAGTTGAACTTCGTCAAAAGTGGTTGTACAAAAAAAAAGGATTTTAAAACTTCAAGTTTTTAGTTTTAGTTCCGCCAATGATTTTTTTTTTTGAGAATCACTGATTGCGCGGTCGGAAGAAATATCACGGCAAAAAAATTTTGCAAATTTTTACGTTTTTCAAAGTTCTGCACGGGTTTTGGAGATTTTTTTCGGACTTGACCAATATCAAGGTCATTGAGCCCATTCAATTCACTTCAATTTGCTTTTTTTTCTCCGTACGACCATTTTACGCTGAGATATCTCAGGAACGTAAGGGAATTCGATCGGTAGTTTTGGAAACGTGAATACATACTCTACAAGCTCTGATTATTATTGCAGTGAAAGTTTTATTTTTCATTTTTGCCATTAGTTTTAGAAAAGTACAAAAAAACGATGTTTTTTTGGAGTTTATGAAATCCACCGCTACTTTGCAAATATTGCGATAAACACTCATGTTTATGGACGGTCATTCAGCTCAATATGTCCCCAAGAGCCATGCAAAATTCCTTGTTGATCCGATTATCGGTCTTTCTTGCCCGATTGACCAAAATTGGAAAAAAATTAAAGGTGCAAGTTTCCTCATTTTCAGACATCATTTCATAATTATTAAGAGGAAAGAAAACTTTTCATTACTTTTCGTACAATTGGGTATTGAGTACGCATTAAATGTTGGAAAAAAACCCTGAAAATCATATTGACTAAACATTTTTGAACATTTTTTTTTTAATAAAAAACTGCTGAAAATTTTTGTTTGATAAAAAAATCAATTTCGAATTTTTTTTTTAAATGTTGACATTTTTTTCACATCAACATTGTACCGCCAGCATTAGAATTACCCAAAGCGTACCACGGGGAGGTACGTTTCGGGTAATTCTAAGTACGCTTTGGGTAATTCTAATGCTGGCTACCGCCAGCTACCGCCAATGTTGAATCGAAAAAAAAATGTCAGCATTAAAAAAAAAAATTTGGTCGAAATAATTTTTTTATAAAAAAAAAACCAACATTTTTGTTATTAAAAAAAAATTTCGAAAATTTTTAGTCAATATGATTTTCAGGGTTTTTTTCCAACATTTAATGCGTACTCAATACCCAATTGTACGAAAAGTAATGAAAAGTTTTTTTTCCTCTTAATAATTATGAAATGGTGTCTGAAAATGAGGAAACTTGCTCCTTTAATTTTTTTCCAATTATGGTCAATCGGGCAAGAAAGACCGATAATCGGATCAACTTGGAATTTTGCATGGCTCTTGGGGACATATTGAGCTGAATGACCGTCCATAAACATTAGTATTTATCGCAATATTTGCAACGTAGCGGTGGATTTTATAAAAACCAAGAAAGCATCGTTTTTTTGTACTTTTTTAAAACTGATGGCAAAAATAATTTTTTTTTAACCTACTATAATAATTAGAGCTTGTAGAGTATGTATTCACGTTTCCAAAACTGCCGGTTGAATTCCCGTACGACGATTAGTTCCTGAGATATCGATGACTGAAGACAAAAGGACGTTTTTTCATTCCAAGGCCGATATCTCAGCGAAAAATGGTCGTAAGGAGATAAAAAAAGCAAATTGAAGTGAATTGAATGGGCTCAATGACCTTGATATTGGTCACATTCGAAAAAAATTTCCAAAACCCGTGCAGAACTTTGAAAAACGTAAAAATTTGCAAAATTTTTTTTGCCGTGATATTTCTCCCGACCGCGCAATCAGTGATTCTTAAGAAAAAAAAATCATTGTCGGAACTAAAACTAAAAACTTGAATTTTCAAAATCCTTTTTTTTTGTACGACCATTTTTGACGAAGTTCAACTTTTCTTGCTCCCGTAATTTTTTGTGTCAATGTACGTTCACTTTCTGGTACTTACGATTCGGGGCCGGATGGATGATTGTTTTTGGGGATAATACTTTATCGTTTGATGAAAGTATATGAGAATGAATATAATAATACGAAGATAAATATATTTTCGCTTACTTTTATGAATGAGAATTTATTTGGCATTGGGACGGGTGTGAGTAAAGCGTAAGCAATTTTTTAGAAGATAAATAAGTTGTAATTTAGATTTATTGTTATATTTAAATTAACGTATAAACTAAAAAAATAAGCGTTCAGAGTGCGCGATACATTTTTTTGTATACATTAATAACGCAGAGAATCAAGAGCTAAATAAGCATTGAAATCATCTAAAAGCCTCGCGCGTGCCGTCGGGTGAGGTCACGCGCGAGCCGTGCTCAGATTGCTCTTTCCCTCGAAGCCTTCGTTCGGCTTGGCCGCACATGAACGTGCTCAGCGTGTCCATGTGTTGGTGTAGCTGCCGAAGGCGCGGTCGGGACAGTTCAACCGCACTCGGCTCGTTCCGAAGATATCCGAGCGTCGCTCGCTCACGGACACGCGCTACTATGATTGTGATGGGCGCGTAAGAGACTAGAGAGGGGGTAACGTTTATGCGCGATCTGCCTGCACTGGTGTCCACTTCGTAGGCTTATCGCGCTAGCTACAGTTTCTACACCTTGACCAGATACAGTAATAGAAAGTCCACTGGAGGAGTAAGAAGTGTAGAAAAGTGTAGCTAAAACGAACAAACCCCGTCTCTCTAGTCTCCTTGTATATATGTCCAGTCAAAGGTAGCCAAAGTCGAACATTTTTGCCACCGCTTAGTGAAACATGTATTCCTATGTTAATCGACCCGGGTAATCCGAATTTCTAGGAATTATGACTATTAACAGTGAAAGAAAGGGTTAAAACCCGAAAAATATGCATTATTTCGAGAACGGGGAGGAAATCGCAAAAAAGTTTGGAACAAAAGTTGTAGAATGAAAGATTTTACCTCCTAAGTGCATACGATGTTTTTTCTCTAATCTCCAATAGTTTAGCCGTAAAATCGAAAAACACATTCACACCAAACTATCTCGAGCGCGGCACACGGACGTGACGAAATCGCGAGGCATGAGCATTATTGCTGTCCTCTCTCTCTCTCTCCCCCTCTCTCGCTCTCGCACGGCCGCTACACGCGTGCGAGGGTCCCCGAATCTCGGTCGGGTATTTTCGGCAGCCCAGAGTACGTCAGCGGCTTCCCCTCGCGCCGACGCGGCGCTCCAACCTGGAGCTCGGCTCGAGAGCCCCCAGGACCAATCGGGTGCCTCGAGGGGATTATATTAGTTAGGTCGTCCATTAATCACCAATTGGGCTGAAATTGGGGGGGGGTTCCGGATAACATCACGATTGATCACACTGGGGGGGGGGTTGTTATGACAATCACATATATTTTCTTTGGTAACTGCGCGGACAATGCTATTTGAATATACTGAAAACATATTACTTCGTTTTTTACAATAAAATACCGTACTCTCTAGATCTGGTGGCTGACATTTATTAACAAAAAAAATATACGCGATGTTACAGGCGGGGCGGGGTACCCTAGAACCTCACCCCATATCACCATGGGGCAAAGGGGGTTCAAAAAGGGGCCTAAAATATCTCAGGCGATTAATGTACGACCCCAAAGCGGAGAGCGCGATAACATAGAAGCGCAGTGAAGAAAAGTAGCCACGGTTTCGATCGCCCTAGCTCGACGAAAATCCGCACAAAGCGGAAGGCGCAATAATAGGTATAACCAGAGTCGAGTCCGTCAGCTATAGTTATAGTAGGCGCGCGGTAACGAAAAATAGCAATGTCTTTCTATCGTCCAAGGTCGACGAAAATCCGCACAAAGCGGAGAGCGCGATAACATATATAGGTATAGCCAGATTCGAGCCCGTCAACTATAGATATACTAGAAGCGCAGTGAAGAAAAGTAGCCACGGTTACGATCGCCCTAGCTCGACGAAAATCCGCACAAAGCGGAGAGCGCGATAACATATATAGGTATAGCCAGAGCGAGCTCGTCAGCTATAGATATAGTAGGCGCGCGGTAAAGAAAAATAGCAATGTGTTTCTATCGTCCAAGGTCGATGAAAATCCGTACAAAGCGGAGAGCGCGTTAACATATATAGGTATAGCCGGAGTCGAGCCCGTCAGCTATAGATATACAGAAGCGCGGTGAAGAAAGCAGCAACGGTTTCGATCGCGCTAGCTCGACGAAGATCCGCACAAAGGGGTTGTCCATTAATCACGTGAGGCTCAAATTAGGGCGGGGGGGGGGGTGGTTTCGGACAACATGACGATTGATCATACTAGGGGCGAGGAGGGGGGGTGATATTTCTTCGTTTTTCACAATAAATTCCGTACTCTGTATAGCTCGTGGCTGACATTCCTTAACAAAAAAAATACACGCCATGTTACAGGCGGCGGGGAGGTACCCTAGAACCTCACCACATATCACCATGGGGGGGGGGGGTCAAAAAGTGGCCTAAAAAACCTCACGTGATTCATGGACGACCCCTAGGGTATAGAAAATGACAAATTCGTTACCTGCTAATATTTCGTAGACTGAAATTAAAAAGAGCGGGTATTAAATAGAGCATTTTGTTGGAGCGGAACGTCTTTTTGGCGTTGTTTGGTGGCGCGGCGTAGTGTGTCGAAGCAGAGCGTTAATCGATTAAAGCGATGTACAGAAATAGAATACGGAATACACTTTCTAAATATATTAACAAATATCTTTCGTACAGAATACAGAGCACACTTTCGAAATACATTAACAAATTTTTGAAAATATTTTTCAGTCACTATTTATAGACGAAAATGGTAGTTATAAGAATGTCCTAAAAAAATTAAATATCTGCGTTGTTGATGAACTCTCGGAGATGGATCATCCGAAACAAAAAAGTCAAACGGTTTGAGGTTCAATATGTTCATGGCAATAGCGCATATCATATGATTTTTTATATATGCAAGAATAACAAAATGACGGACGTTAAAAAAAAAAAAACGTGCTTTTCACTGTGTTTGGCAAAGAAACAGTAAATATAAGATTTTTTTTTGAAATCCCTGATATGATCTATAGCTATAGTTGTAAAGAAAAAACGTTATTTCGAGAAAAACGCGTTCAAAGCTTGTTTTGGGTTACATAAATACATTAAGAAAATGTTTTTATGTATTTCGAAAATGTATTTATTACGTGTAGTAACTTTTATATCAATATCTATAATGTAAACTGATCAAACAAATTCCTGAAAATAGCCTTCTATTTAGCGTCTAAAGTGAGAAGACCCCTTAAGTCGTTAAACAGAAGTTTGACGGGATTAAAATTGTTTGCAAAATTTCCGGTTGTTCATATTTTTATTCATTAATGTGTACATAGTTATTCAGTTCATTATATGAAAATGTACGAAATTCATTCAATTCAAATAAATCATTCAGTCTCAACAGAAAATTCAATGCAGGTCCAGTACAAAGTATATCAGGTATTTCACGCCATTTCACCGATACCTGACCCCGACCATTTCTATTTTTTTTGTACAATTGTACCCCATGAAAGAATATCGACACCAATTTTTAAAATTTTTATCTCTTCTCTCTTAGGTGTTATAATTTTCCAATAAAATGTCGATTTCAGAAGTTTTGGAAACGTTTAAACGCTAGTAACTCCCGATCTAAATGAGATATTGACAAATGTCGGTATACATTTTTTTTTTCATTTTAAAGCATACTTTCGTTAGAAAATATAGAAGAATTATTGATTATCAATGTCAACGTTTTTTGTTGCTTCGAAAGTGAAAACTATATTTTTAAAGATGATGGTCTTTTCCATTTTGTTGTAATTTTTTTAAATTGAGTGGACCTCTCTATGATTTTTAAGACCAGTCTCTTCGCGGGCCCATTTTTCCTTCTTTTTTTCGAATGAATCATATTTTTTTGCGAATATTATTATCATTTTAATCTCCAATAATGCTATTCATGATTTTATGGTTTCTAATTCGGTCTCGACGGGCCTGAAACGGTTAATTTTTCATTTATGCTCAATTTCAATAACATTTCTTTTTCAAAATCTTTTCGAAAATTTGTATTCAACGAAAAAAGATGGTTTTTTCGGAATATTTTTTTTTAATCCAGCGCAAATAAAAAATAAACCGTTTTAGGCCTATAAATGAAAAAAATCTTCTAAAAAAATGATTTTTTCGAAAAAAATAGATGGAAAAATGGGATCACAATGACACTAGCTTAAAAAATCATAGAGAGGGCCACGCTATTTTAAGACTGTTTGAAAAATAATAAAGAAAGTGAATCGTCTTTAAAAATAATAGTTTTCACTTAAGAAACAAAAAAACGTTGACATTGGTAATTGATAATTTTCTCATATTTTTTAACGAAAGTATGCTTCAAAAGGAAAAAAATATTTATGGACATTTGTTGATATCTCAATTAGTCCAGAAGTTATCAACGTTGGAACCTTTCCAAAACTTCCCAAATCGTTATTTTTGGAAAATTATAACACGTAGAAGAGGAGAGATAAAAATGCAAAAATTGATGTGGATATACCGTTCGTGGGGTACAATTTTACAAAAAAAATCAGGTCAATAAAAAATAGTCGGGGTGACGGGCAAGTCGACATGGCATGGAATGCCTCATATGCATATTAATATTTATTCCTTGTCATACATTTAAAAAAAATATTTTGGTACATCAATGTTTTATTTTTATATATAATTAACAAATTCGTATACAACGGAATTTCGAGAAGTCCTGTCCAGTGCAGCCAGATCGCGCGTAAAAGTTAGCCCCTCTCTAGTCTCTTACGCGCCCATCACACAATCATAGTAGCGCGTGTCCGTGAGCGAGCGACGCCCGGATACTTCGGAACGAGCCGAGTGCGGTCGAACTGTCCCGACCGCGCCTTCGGCAGCTACACCAACACATGGGCACGCTGAGCGCTTTCATGCGGGCCAAGCCGACGAAGGCTTCGAGGGAAAAAGCAATCTGAGCAAGACTCGCGCGTGACGTCATCCGACGGCATGCGCGAGGCTTTTAGATGATTTCAATGCTTATTTAGCTCTTGATTCTCTGCGATATTAATGTATACAAAAAAATGTATCGCGCACTCTGAACGCTTATTTTTTTAGTTTATACGTTAATTTAAATATAATAATAAATCTAAATTACAACTTATTTATCTTCTAAAAAATTGTTTACGCTTTACTCACACCCGTCCTTATGCCAAATAAATTATAATTCAGAAAAGTAAGCGAAAATATATTTATATTCGTATTATTATATTAATTCTCATACTTTCATCAGACGATAAAGCATTATCCCCAAAAACAAGTCAATCATCCATCCGGCCGCGAATCGTAAATGCCCGAAGGTGCATTTTTAACACAAGCGATAAGAAGGTCCCGTTGGTAGCGTTCCTGGCTTAGGGGCGCAGGATCGTTTCTCACGCTCAGCACTTTTTTTTTAAACCATGATTACTATTAATTCTTATTTCATTAGTTATTTTTATTAGTTATCATATTTATTTTAATTAGTTATCTTTTAGTGTCGAAAAATGTATCGCGCACTCTGACCGCTAATTTTATTAGTTTTTACGTTAATTTAAATATAATAATAAATCTAAAATACAACTTACTTATCTTCTAAAAAGTTGTTTGCGCTTTACTCACACCCGTTCTTATGCCAAATAAATTGTAATTCATAAAAGTAAGCGGAAATATATTTATCTTCGTATTATTATATTCATTCTCATATACTTTCATCAAGCGATAAAGTATTATCCCCAAAAACAATCATCCATCCGGACGCGAATCGTAAGTACCACAAAGTGTACATACACTGACACAAAAAATTAAAGGAGCAAGAAAAGTTGAACTGCGTGAAAAATAGTCGTACAAAAAAAAAAATTTTGAAGCTTCAAGTTCCTAGTTTTAGTTCCGACAATGATTTTTTTTTTGAGAATCACTGATTGCGCGGTCGGAAGAAATATCACGGCCAAAAAAATGTTGTAAATTTTTACGGTTTCTTGGTTTTTATGAAATCCACCGCTACTTTGCAAATATTGCGATACACACTAATGTTTATGGACGGTCATTCAGCTCAATATGTCCCCAAGAGCCATGCAAAATTCCAAATTGATCCGTTCATCGGTCTTTCTTGCCCGATTGACCAAAATATGAAAAAAAATTAAAGGAGCAAGTTTCCTCCTTCTCAGACATCATTACATGATTATTAAGAGGAAAAAAAACTTTTCACTACTTTTCGTACATTTGGGTATTGAGTACGCATTAAATGTTGGAAAAGAACCCTGATAATCATATTGACTAAAAATTTTCGAATTTTTTTTTTTGATAAAAAGAATGTTGAAATTTTTTTTTTTTTTTAAATCTGACGATTAAAAATTTTTTTTTAATGTTGACATTTTTTTTTGTCAAGCGTACCTCCACGTGGTACGCTTTGGGGAATTCTAATGCTGGCGGTACAATGTTGATTTGAAAAAAATTTGAACATTAAAAAAAAAAAAATTGGAAATTGATTTTTTTATAAAAAAAAACTTTTAACACTTTTTTTTATAAAAAAAATTTTTTTTCGAAAATTTTTAGTCAATATGATTTTCAGGGTTTTTTCCAACATTTAATGCGTACTCAATACTCAATTGTACGAAAAGTAATGAAAAGTTTTTTTTCCCTCTTAATAATCATGAAATGATGTCTGAAAAGGAGGAAACTTGCTCCTTTAATTTTTTTCAAATTTTGGTCAATCGGACAAGAAAGACCGATAATCGGATCAACTTGGAATTTTGCATGGCTCTTGGGGACATATTGAGCTGAATGACCGTCCATAAACATTAGTATTTATCGCAATATTTGCAAAGTAGCGGTGGATTTCATAAAAACCCAGACAACATCGTTTTTTTGTACTTTTCTAAAACTAATGGCAAAAATAAAAAATAAAAGTTTCACTACAATAATAATCAGAGCTTGTAGAGTATGTATTCAGGTTTCCAAAACTACCGATCGAATTCCCGTACGACCATTAGTTCCTGAGATATCTCAGCGAAAAATGGTCGTACGGAGAAAAAAAGCAAATTGAAGTGAATTGAATGGGCTCAATGACCTTGATATTGGTCAAGTCCGAAAAAAATCTCCGAAACCCGTGCAGAACTTTGAAAAACGTAAAAATTTGCAAAATTTTTTTTGCCGTGATATTTCTTCCGACCGCGCATCAGTGATTCCCAAAAAAAAAAAAATCATTGTCGGAATTAGAACTAGGAACTTGAAGCTTCAAAATCTTTTTTTTTGTACGACCATTTTTGACGAAGTTCAACTTTTCTTGCTCCTTTAATTTTTTGTGTCAGTGCATGTGCACTTTCTGGTACTTACGATTCGCGCCCGGATGGATGATTGTTTTTGGGGATAATACTTTATCGTTTGATGAAAGTATATGAGAATGAATATAATAATACGAAGATAAATATATTTTCGCTTACTTTTATGAATGAGAATTTATTTGGCATAGGGACGGGTGTGAGTAAAGCGCAAACAACTTTTTAGAAGATAAATAAGTTGTATTTTAGATTTATTATCATATTTAAATTAACGTAAAAACTAATAAAATAAGCGGTCAGAGTGCGCGATACATTTTTTGACACTAAAAGATAACTAATTCAAATAAATATGATAACTAATAGAAATAACTAATCAAATAAGGATTAATAGTAATCATGAATAAAAAAAAAGTGCTGAGCGTGAGGAACGATCCTGCGCCCCTAAGCCAGCAACGCTACCAACGGGACCTTCTTATCGCTTGTGTTAAAAATGCACCTTCGGGCACTTACGATTCGCGGCCGCATGGATGATTGACTTGTTTTTGGGGATAATGCTTTATCGTCTGATGAAAGTATGAGAATTAATATAATAATACGAATATAAATATATTTTCGCTTACTTTTCTGAATTATAATTTATTTGGCATAAGGACGGGTGTGAGTAAAGCGTAAACAATTTTTTAGAAGATAAATAAGTTGTAATTTAGATGTATTATTATATTTAAATTAACGTATAAACTAGAAAAATAAGCGTTCAGAGTGCACGATACAATTCTTTTGTATACATTAATAACGCAGAGAATCAAGAGCTAAATAAGCATTGAAATCATCTAAAAGCCTCACGCGTGCCGTCGCGTGACGTCACGCGCGGGCCGTGCTCAGATTGCTTTTTCCCTCGAAGCCTTCGTTCGGCTTGGCCGCACATGAACGTGCTCAGCGTGTCTATGTGTTGGTGTAGCTGCCGAAGGCGAGGTCGGGACAGTTCGACGGCACTCGGCTCTTTCCGAAGATGTCCGAGCGTCGCTCGCTCACGGACACGCGCTACTATGATTGTGTGATGGGCGCGCAAGAGACTAGAGAGGGGGTAACGTTTACGCGCGATCTGGCTGCACTGCGTTCATATGCGGCCGAGCCGAAACGAAGGCTTCGAGGGAAAAAGCAATCTGAGCACGACTCGCGCGTGACGTCACCCGACGGCACGCGCGAGGCTTTAGATGATTTCAATGCTTATTTAGCTCTTGATTCTCTGCGTTATTAATGGATACAAAAAAATGTATCGCGCACTCTGATCGCTTATTTGTTTAGTTTATACGTTAATTTAAATATAATAATAAATCTCAATTACAACTTATTTATGTTCTAAAAAATTGTTTACGCTTTACTCACATCCGTCCTTATGCCAAATAAATTATAATTCATAAAAGTAAGCGGAAATATGTTTATATTCGTATTATTATATTAATTCTCATACATTCATCAAGCGATAAAGCATTATCCCCAAAAACAAGTCAATCATCAGATTGACAACAACATCAGAGAAAGTGCATTTTTCGCACAAGCGATAAGATGGTCCCGTTGGTAACGTTCCTGGCTTCGGTTCGCAAGGGCGCAGGACGTTCCTCACGCTCAGTGCTTTTTTTTTAAATTCATTACTATTAATTCTTATTTGATCAGTTATTTTTATTAGTTATCATTATTATTTTAATTAGTTATCCTTTAGTGTCGAAAAATTTATCTCGCACTCTGACCGTTTATCTTATTAGTTTGTACGTTAATTTAAATATAATAATAAATCTAAATTACAACTTATTTATCTTCTAAAAAATTGCTTACGCTTTACTCACACCCGTCCCTATGCCAAATAAATTCTCATTCATAAAAGTAAGCGAAAATATATTTATATTCGTATTATTATATTCATTTTCATATACTTTCATCAAGCGATAAAGTATTATCCCCAAAAACAATCATCCATCCGGCCGCGAATCGTAAGTACCAGAAAGTTCACATACACTGACACAAAAAATTAAAGGAGCAAGAAAAGTTGACCATTTTTTTCGTGTTTTTCGAAAGGCTGTAACTTCGTCAAAAATGGACGCGCAAAAAAAAAGGATTTTGAAGCTTGAAATTTCTAGTTTTTTGTTCGGACCATGATTTTTTTGTTAGAATCACTGATTGCGCGGTCGGAAGAAATATTGCGACAAAAAAAATTTTGCAAATTTTCACGTTTTTCAAAGTTCTGCGCGGGTTTCGGAGATTTTTTTCAGACTTAACCAATATCAAGGTCATTGAGCCTATTTAATTCACTTCAATTTACTTTTTTTATTTCCGTACGACCATTTTTTGCTGAGATATCGGCCTTTGAATGAAGAAACGTCCTTTTGTCTTCCGTCATCGATATCTCAGGAACTAATGGTCGTACGGGAATTCGACCGGCAGTTTGGAAACATATATACTCACTCTACAAGCTCTGATTATAATTGTAGGTAAAAAAAAATATTTTTGCCATCAGTTTTATAAAAGTACAAAAAAACGATGTTTTCTTGGTTTTTATAAAATCCACCGCTACTTTGCAAAGATTGCGATAAACACTAATGTTTATGGACAGTTATTCGGCTGTATATGTCCCCAAGAGCCATGCAATATTCCAAATTGATCCGTTCATCGGTCTTTCTTGCCCGATTGACTAAAATATGAAAAAAAAAATAAAGGAGCAAGTTTCCTCCTTCTCAGACATCATTTCATGATTATTAAGAGGAAAAAAAACTTTTCACTACTTGTCGTACAATTGGGTATTGAGTACGCATTAAATGTTGGGGAAAAACCCTGAAAATCGTATTGACTAAACCTTTTCCAAAAATTTTTTTTTTAATAAAAAAAATATTGAAAATTTTTTATAAAATAAAGAAGACCAATTACGATTTTTTTTTTCAATGTTGACTTTTTCAAATCAACATTGTACCGCCAGCATTAGAATTACCCAAAACGTACCATGTGGAGGTACGCTTTGGGTAATTCTACGTACGCTTTGGGTAATTCTAATGCTAGCGGTCAATGTTGACTTGAAAAAAAATGTCAACATTAAAAAAAAAATCAAAATTGATTTTTTTATAAACAAAAAATTTTAACATTTTTTTTATTAAAAAAATTTTTTTTCAAAATTTTTTAGTCACCATGATGTTCGGGGTTTTTTCCCAACTTTTAATGCGTACTCAATACCCAATTGTACGAACAGTAGTGAAAAGTTTTTTTCCTCTCAATAATCATGAAATGATGTCTGAGAAGGAGGAAACTTGCTCCTTTATTTTTTTTTTCATATTTTAGTCAATCGGGCAAGAAAGACCGATGAACGGATCAATTTGGAATATTGCATGGTTCTTGGGGACATATACAGCAGAATAACTGTTTATAAACATTAGCGTTTATCGCAATATTTGCAAAGTAGCGGTGGATTTGATAAAAACCAAGAAAACATGGTTTTTTTGTACTTTTATAAAACTGATTGCAAAAATATTTTTTTTTACCTACAATAATGGTCAGAGCTTGTAGAGTGTGTATTAATGTTTCCAAAACTGCCGGTCGAATTCCCGTACGACTATTAGTTCCTGAGATATCGATGACGGAAGACAAAAGGACGTTTGTTCATTCAAAGGCCGATACCTCAGCGAAAAATGGTCGTACGGAGATGAAAAAAAGCAAATTGAAGCGAATTAAATAGGCTCAATGACCTTGATATTGGTTAAGTCTGAAAAAATTCTCCGAAAATCGCGCAGAACTTTGAAAAACGTAAAAATTTGCAAAATTTTTTTTGTCACGATATTTCTTCCGACCGCGCAATCAGTGATTCTAACAAAAAAAATCATGGTCAGAACAAAAAACTAGAAATTTCAAGCTTCAAAATCCTTTTTTTTTTGCACGACCATTTTTGACGAAGTTACAGCCTTTCGAAAAAGACGAAAAAAATGGTCAACTTTTCTTGCTCCTTTAATTTTTTGTGTCAGTGTATGTGAACTTTCTGGTACTTACGATTCGCGCCCGGATGGATGATTGTTTTTGGGGATAATACTTTATCGCTTGATGAAAGAATATGAAAATGAATATAATAATACGAATATAAATATATTTTCGCTTACTTTTATGAATTACAATTTATTTGGCATAGGGACGGGTGTGACTAAGGCGCAAAAAATTTTTTAGAACATACATAATTTGTATTTTAGATTTATTATTATATTTAAATTAACGTACAATCTAATAAGATAAGCGGTCAGAGTGCGAGATAAATTTTTCGTCACTAAAGGATAACTAATTAAAATAATAATGATAACTAATAAAAATAAGTAATCAAATAAGAATTAATAGTAATGAATTTAAAAAAAGCACTGAGCGTGAGGAACGTCCTGCGCCCTTGCGAACCGAAGCCAGGAACGTTACCAACGGGACCATCTTATCGCTTGTGCCAAAAATGCACTTTCTGGCACTTACGATTCGCAGCCGGATGGATGATTGACTTGTTTTTGGGGATAATGCTTTATCGCTTGATGAATGTATGAGAATTAATATAAAATACGAATATAAATATATTTCCGCTTACTTTTATGAATTATACTTTATTTGGCATAAGGACGGATGTGAGTAAAGCGTAAACAATTTTTTAGAACATAAATAAGTTGTAATTTAGATATATTATTATATTTAAGTTAACGTATAAAGTAAACAAATAAGCGATCAGAGTGCGCGATACATTTTTTGGTATACATTAATAACGCAGAGAATCAAGAGCTAAATAAGCATTGAAATCATCTAAAAGCCTCGGGGGTGCCGTCGGGTGACGTCACGCGCGAGTCTTGCTCAGATTGCTTTCTCCCGCGAAGCCTTCGTTTCGGCTTGGCCGCACATGAACGTGCTCAGCGTCCATGCGTTGGTGTAGCTGACGAATACGCGGTCGGGACACTTCGACCGCACTCGGCTCTTTTCGAAGATGTCCGAGCGTCGCTCGCTCACGGACACGCGCTACTATGATTGTGTGTGGGCGCGTAAGAGACTAGAGAGGGGGTAACGTTTACGCGCGTTCTGGCTCCACTGTCGCGAAGGTCGATGAGAGAGGGCTCACCAATCGCGCCTGTACGCTTTTGGCGCTACGCCTTTGCCTACTCAAATGTGTATGCTTTTTCTTTCAAGTCTGTTTCATGCTCTGTCAAACCGTTCCAACGTTGAAGTCTTTCGTCTTTAGTTATGCTGAAACTTGAATATAAATAACAGCGATTGAATGACAACAGAACCCTAGTTGCGAGTTGAAACTCACGGCATACGATCGTCCCGGTTGAACATAACCATAAAAAAATGCAAGCATCGCGTCTAAAGTGACATTTCCGTGCACGGCATCGAACGAAGAGTGAGAAAAAAAACAAAGATACCGATAATACGAAATAATTAAAAATGAGCGAATTTAAGCTGCATCATCTTGTACTGGAGCTAACGGAATTATTGGAGTAGGTTTTTGTCTTTTCGTCATATTGCCGCAAAAGCCAGTTTCTCGCCTACCCGCTTCTCATTGTTTGTTATTTTCCTCAGATCGAGCGCTCCACCCGAGCGACAAAATATCGATAAATTACAGAGAAACATCGCCGTACCCGACAATGTACCAACGCTCGGCTGTCTCAGATATCTCGTCAAAAATGCTCGAGATCCGGAGACATTCTTGCAAAAATACGAGGAGCTCAAGTCAAAGAAGTAAGTACGAATGGCGTGTCGAAAGAAATGTTGCGGCTATAGTAAGACATCCGGTGCTTTCAGAATCGACGGTCTGGGCTCCTTCATGCAACTTCTACAACGCGTCAAGGCGGACAAACCTCTCAAGGATTATCTGGCGGAGACGTTTGCCTTGGGCGGTCGCCGCGTCACCAAGAGTTCAGCCGTCACGAAAGAAGACTTACCGCTGGTCAGTACTGGTGGCCGTCCTCTCTGTCTCCACCAATTGAGGATTGACTTATCTACTTCATTTCAGATTCGCAAAAACATCATGAGAGCAGCAGTGGAGGGTGAGAGAAAATTAAACAGGCAGGCGGGATCCGGTGGAAAACGAAACGACGCCAACATCGCGAAGCAGAACTGGGTCGCGGAAAGGCCGCGAATATCGTGGGATTTTCACACGGACACGGGTGTCACGCTCTACGAGAGTAGGCTGATAGCAAGAAAGCGCCCCGCTGCGAGTATAGGCCGCGACGTAACGATCGTTGTCTTTTTCAGAGGTCGTACCGGCGGTTTCTCAAGAGGCCCTCGTTATATGGGATCTTTTGCATTGCTTGAAGGGAACGGACGGATCGTATATCGTGTCCGAGCCGCTAACGGGTCCTTACGAGGTCAGAACCTTTGGCATCGCACCTGACCTAGGCGTATCCTTGAAACAACTCGCCCAACAGATCTTGCCTCTGGCCTCCTATTACTCGATGACGGTGAGGTTCGTTGAGGAGAAGGTCCTACCGGATGACGGACAAGTGAATCATGCGTTACGCGGTGCACTCAGTTGTCTCCTCAAGGATTATCTGGTTCGTTGTCTCTATTCACACAGTCAGAATTCGCTTGAGTTTTTTTCCATCCTCCATTTCCACCTTGCAGTCGTTCGTCGTGCAGCTGGAGATGCAACACGTGCGCGGGAAGCTGAGTTTGCAAAAGATGTGGTTCTACGTTCAACCCACGATGGCTACAATGTCGATACTCTCACAAGTCACGTCAACCATTTGCAAGGTTCGCGCGTTCGTTGGTTTGTTTGTTCGAGATGGGGGCCGAGAGAATCGAGGCAATAGCAATGATTGTTTTTGTGTGACAGGCGAACGCCCGAGGCGGCAAGGTATTGAGCCTCTTGCACGATCAAGTCAACGACATGAGCGGCGATGCCAAGTGCAAAGATCTCGGATTATTCCTCGTACAGGCAGCCAGTGTTCCCTATATGCGAACTCTGGAAAAGTGGGTCTACAAGGGGGTCATTTGCGATCCGTATCAAGAGGTCTTAATATTTTTCTTTGGGCGGCGAATCTTCGGACGATCGATTCATCTCCTGTAACTCTCTCTCTCTTTTTCTCTCTCCGCAGTTTCTCGTCGAGGACAACGAGCTTATACAGAGAGAGGAATTACCGATGGATTATTCGGCCGACTATTGGGAGAAGCGCTACACGATGAGGCCGGAAAGGATACCGGTATTTCTCAACGAACACGCACAAACGATACTGAGAACAGGAAAATACTTCAACGTTATACGCCAGTGCGGTAATCAATAGGTTTAATTATATAAAAGGGGGGCGAGAGCAGTAAGGGCTAATAACGTTGAGATTCGAACGCACGGACGCCGCGCAGGAAGGACGGTTCAGTGGGGCAAGCAGGAACCTCTCGTCTATCGGCACAGAGATCAAAAGTACATTGCCGCGATCGACCGAGCGTATTCCGAAGCCGCGAGAACTCTCCTCGAGGTTTTGATTAACGAAAACGATCTGATGGGTCGATTGCGCAGCGTGAAAAACTATTTTCTCCTCGCGCAAGGAGACTTTGTGGTAGGGAACCGTTCGCATAACGAGTGCACGGGTTCAACGGAGTAACTGGCTACAACTACTTGTTCGATCCAACAACAGGTTCAGTTCCTCAATCTTTGCGAATCGGAGCTCAGCAAAAACATGTACGACATCGTGATTCATCGATTGGCCTCCCTTCTCGAAGTTGCTCTCCGCACCTCGACCGCCGACTCGGACCCCTACAAGGACGATCTCAAACCCGAGCTTCTCCCATACGATTTACAGTTTCAGATGTTCCGGATACTCTCGATTCAGACCCGGGACGAAAAAGGTGGGTACAAATGATCCTGGCGCGAGCGTTCGACAAATGGAAAACAATTTGTCCAATTATTTCAGAGTACTGCTTCCAAGGGGAAAAAACACTAACGGGACTGGAGGCGTTTGTCTTCAATTACGATGTCAAGTGGCCTGTATCGCTGATTATCAACAGAAAAGCTATAGCCTGTTATCAAATGTTGTTTAGACATCTGTTGTACTGCAAGCACGTCGAGAGGCTCCTGTGCAGGTGAGTACGATGCGCGCCTTATTTCCCGTTCAATCGAGACGACCGCGCGCATCCCCGCCGATACATCGAGGCGCCCTTCTCCTTTCAGAGTTTGGATAAGCAACAAAATAGCGAAAACGTTCAATCACGAAATCGCTATGTCGTACAGGCAAGCTTTCTCGCTGAGGCAGCGTATGCTCGATTGCATTCAACATCTCGAATATTACATGATGGTCGAAGTTATCGAACCCAATTGGTTAACGTTTATCAACAAAATGAGCAAGGTGTATAGTCGCGCCGAGATTTTATTCGTTTGTCATTGAACTTGCTCGCTAAGTGCAAATGAGCTTCTTATCCGTGGTCGCGTTTCAGGTGAGCAACGTCGACGACGTCTTGACCGTACATCAAGATCTGCAGGACAGTTATTTGAAGGAGTGCATGCTGACGGATCCCGATTTGCTCGCATCTGTAACGGCTCTCTGCGCCGTTTGCGTCGAATTTTGTGACTTTATGCAGGTTAGTTTTATTGCGTCCTCTTTAATTGACGCGCAAGCCCAGTCTGCGCCCTCAAAGTCGCCTACCTCCGAACACGCGTATCCGTATATACACGTAGCCTTCGCTATAGCGAACACTTAACGAATTCATCTTGGCAATGTTAAAAGCGTATGAGCCGATACTTCGTTGACGCCGAATTGACTTCCATGATCAGCGCCTGCCAAGACGATGGCTATGAACCTGAGGTACATAATGTCACGAAAAGACTAGAACGTGTACGATAGATTCGGAAAAAACGAAAAGAAAAAGAAAATACCATTGCGAAGCCGCTTGCGAATATTCGTTAGTCGCGTTCGTCAGGCGTTCATAGTCATTGTTGCATCGTCGCTCTCGCAATACCCAACGAGAACTTTGTCATTTCGTAGCTGTCGTTTATCAACTTTTATCTTTTTACTCGATAACGCATGCGCCGTGTTGGTCGTTGATTTTTCTCCGCATATACGAGACATCCTCATGAGTCAAGCATGCTCGAGAAGATCTTTTGTTCGCCCCATTTTATATATTTCGTAGGTACTTTATTGGTTTGGCACGTTTAAACATTTCAAAATATATTAGGAAGATGCGAGCGGTGTAACGGTATGCTCGAACGGCAAGAGTGTGCGTGTAAGAGGAAAGAAAAAAAAAGCACGCTCGAGTTTGTCCGTTCGAAAATGATTCGCGTCGATGAACGCTACATTGATGTGTTTTTATCGGTTCGCGGGCGTGCACCAGGAGGACAACGCAAAATCGAAAAGCAACGGGGCCAGTTTCGAGGGGACGATCGAGTCGTTGGACTCTCGATTCACCAACGTACTGATACGTCTTCTCGATCGAATTTGTGACCTGGGTTGCGACAACAACAACGAAAAACTACTCAACGTCTTGTGCAGGTAAGGTGGCGCCGCGTCGATGCACGAAATGCGCACGGAACTAACAATCCGTTCCTCCTATTCTCCCTCAGGCTGGACTTTAATCTGTTTTACACGGATATGCTGAGACACCGAGGCAGGGAAAAAACAACGGTGCGCACCGAGGCGTCCGGTTAGCGTTATCGATTCTTCATCGAGGAAATACGAGGCGAAAAACGACACACCACCTTACACCGCGATCCCACGGTAAAACGAGACAAGACAAAAGACGCCCGCGCGTGCGCATGCGTGTACGGCACACGTATGTACCGCGGTACGTGGCGCAAAAAATAAAATAAAACGACAAAAGAAAGCGAGGAAATCTATGAGGGTAGAGAAGGTGAGGAGGTGGAGGCGTTACTAGCGAGGGCGAGTCTCACCTCGTCGACGATGGTCTCGAGTCTCTCGAGTTTGCGCCTCATGGCTTCGAGTACGACCATTGTCTTTTCGTTCTCGGTAATCTCGCCGCGTCTCGCGAGAATCCGTCTCGCGCGCTCGACGACGCTCGGATCCATCGACCAGCGAGAGCAATTGGCGGCGCGCTTTTCCGGTTTACCATTGACGCGTATTCGATTGGACTTGCAGGGGCTGACGGCTATTTTGGCGCGTGGCAGATAAACCGGAAAGAGGAGGAGGGCGCGCTCGATAGGGCCGACGCGGGGAGAACATCGGGCAAGACCGGCCGCGACCGACTCGGCGTAAGAGACCAGTCGTACGCGCGATACGAGCGCCACGAGCTCCGATCTGTTGATTATGTCGGCGGTGTCGTTTACCGCGAGGCCGTTCAGCAGATTGAAGAGAACGATGGCGATGAGAAATACGAAGAGAAGAAATACGCAGTGACCGAGAACGGGACGCGATACGAACGGTATGTCGCTCGCGTCGAATTCACCGGTCAGCATTATTATCGTCTTGAAGAGGGAGCGGCCGGGATCGGGAAAATTCGTCTCGTCCTTGAAGAGGGTGAAAAAGGCAAGGGCGAAGGCGAGAATGAGAAACGCGTAGAGAAAGAGAAAACGCGCGAAATTGAGACTGACCGTTTTGAACATTTCTATACCGATCGACATACTCGGATGTTGACCCATCAGAAGAACGAGTTCCCACGCGGAGAGGAGCACGAGAACGGCACCGATCTGCGGATTGTTCGGCGCGACGATCGTCCAAACGGCCACAAAAACGAGACTGACCTCGAGAAAGTTGTCCGAGCTCGAGACGTAACGCCACGGTGACGAGACGAACTGGAGAATCTCGCGAATGGCCAAAAGTACGAGAGCGACGCTCGCGAGGGCTCGGAGAGGTCGAAGGTCTCGTTGGCAGGAGGCGGTAGCGTCGTCCGTCGTCGCGTTTGCCATCGTCGCGTTGCCTTCCGCTGCCTCCGTAGTCCCGCTCGGGCAATAATTCGTCGAGAGAACGTACGCGTTAACGAGAAAATAAAAGAAAACGTAAAAGAGAAAATTGGCGTAAAAAAAGTATCTGACGCGATGCCACTTGAGGTAGAGAAACGAGGACAAGAGAGGATGTTTGAGAAGATTTTTCAAGCTGCGATTTTCAGCTATGTACGCGAGCGTGTCCATTTCGGAAGGAGGACGAGGTGGTGGAGGTGGAGGGGACGCCGAAGGGAGTCGCTCGAGATGAGACTGCGACGGGACGAGGCAACGGTAATCAAACTCGATCTCGAAGTCGTCGGTACGTTCGTTCTCGCCTCGGAGACACTCGTCGAAGAAATCGGATAGCACGGGCGAAGATAGGTGAGCCAGCGGCGGACGACCAAAGACGTTACGATGACCGAGGTAACAATTCGACGAGCGTAGAAGCATGCGAACCGCTTCGAGGGACTCTGCTCGCGCCGCGTAGTGCAACGGAGTGTTGCCCTTGTCTGCAATCAACCCGGGAGAAAGAAGCAATGAGAAGGGGGTAGAGGAAGATGAGTAATCGGGGCTATTGGGATCTGTCGTATGGGCGGAGCTTAACCCTTGTCAGTCACACCTCCAGATTGTGACGTAATAGTCATTGGGGGTGTAATCAACCCCACTCACTTGGGAATGATGAATAATTGAAAAATTGAAGAAAAAATACTACAATGCATTTGCAACCCTTGTGTGCAAGACGAGGCTCCCTACTAGAAGGTACAAACTACCTACAGATGGCGAAACATGTTCTATTTTCTAAAAAATTATGGAAGGTATCGCAGGTCGAAAAACGGCTGGGGTTGATTCAACCCCCGATGGCTGTTAAGGGTTAAAAAAACATGGCGGCGATAAGAGGACCGTGCAACGGTCATGTACTTTAGTGCAAATTCTTATGGTATTATGCTAAGTATTAGTGCAATTTGTGATTGGCTACTACCAATCCTAGACAACGCAATTTTTGGGGAATTTGCGATACTGTCAGCTTCTAAAAAATAACCAGCTTGAGGCTGACAGTGCAGTGGCAACTTCGGGCGACATTTGAAAAATGACTTACGTTTGCACAGAGGTCCTGGGAGAAAAAGGCAAGCACATCATTGCGACGTTACTGTGTTGCAATCGGTCAGTCTAACCTCTTATTCTCAGACCTTTCATTATTTATCATTGAACGTTTTTTTTTAGTTATTTCAAAATGTTTCTCAATGGCTCATTAGATTCCCAAACATTGAAAAATTAAATGTTGCTTTTTATTTTACCAGATATGAAATTGAAGAGTTCAGTATTTGAGAGATTGCTTTCCCAATATTTCACAGCACATTTAATGTTCGTTTGACTGTTTTCAAGCCGAGAAAATTTTCGAATTCCATTCTCGCTGATTTTGACGTTTTTAATAAGACTTTGCCCTAAGTATAGTACGATTTTCCGCCACCAGATGTCATATCGCCATTTGACAGATTCCAATACGCGCGTACGCACCGTCCTCGCGCCGCGCCGCCTCGACGTCCCCCTGTCGTTCCATTATCAGTCGAAGGCACTCGAGCCGGGGATCGTCCGCGGGATCGTCTCGTTTTGGCCAGGCTGGAACACCGAGCTCCTGGCAAGCGGGGAGTAGCAGCCGATCAGCGAGCTCGCCATTAGCCGCGAGGATCTCGCGCAAAATTTCGGGATGCCCGAGTTCGACGGCGACCCGAGCGGCGGCTTCGCCGAATCTCGGATGCCCGCCGGCCGTTTCGCGTCGCCTCGCCAGCAGTTGTTTCGCGGCTCGTGGAAAATTTCGTCTCGCCGCTGTCTCCAACGATTGCTCGATAGCCTCGTCGTCGTTTGCGTCTCCGAGACTCTTCAAAAGTCGACTCTCCTCGTCGTCGTCGACGGCGGCGGCCGAAGCCACCAACCTGGGGAGTGGTCTTTTGCGCGTCGTGGGCAGAGGCGCCGGAAGCTCGACGTCCGGCATTTTATTGAGCAATACGTCGCGAGTAGTGAGCTTCCTAAAGTCGCGAAAATTATCGAGATCGGGCGGCAGACGAGTGGAAGCTCCGAGAATGAGAAGAACCATTTCCCGTTGGCCAGCGCTCGCCGCGAGATGAATCGGCGTTAGACCTCTCGAATTGACGACGTTCGGATCGGCATGGCCCTTTGAGAGAAGAAGCCTGACGCATTCGGGCTGGTTCTTGCGAACGGCGAGATGAAGCGCCGTCTGTTGTCCCGCTCGAACGTTCGGATCCGTTCTCGGATCCTCTAGTAGAATCTCCAGGACACGGGAGTGACCGGCTTCAGCGGCAAAGTGCAGGGGAGTCCGATCGTGAAACTCGTTTACTCGATTCACGTTGGCACCGAGCCTGAGAAGCGTCTCGACGACGCTCGCTCGTCCCTCGCAGCAGGCCACGTCCAAGAGCGTCTTATTGAGAGGGTGAGGATGGACCGCGTCGATGTCCGCTGCCCCCGCGGCCGAACCCTCGAGGGCCCGTTTCGCTATCTTCTCGAACTCCCGGTCCTCGCACGAACGCAAATTCTCCAGCAAGAGCGCCGCTGCCCCTGCCCTCCCATTCTTGTCCTCGTTCATAGGCTCGAGCTCCTGTGACTCGTCCATCGCAACACCCGATCTATACGGATAAACGATCCAATCCGAATGAATTGCGATGAAGAATTACGCAGGTTGGAGCGTTAGCCGGGATATGAGATTAAATTTAAAAAAATATATATGTCATCGGCTAGACCATACTCAGTCTTTGGGAATTTTTGGAAATTTTTCCACCACGAAACACCAGAGATGAAAAATAGTTTAATGTGTGTAATTTTATGTGCGGTTTGATGGGCAAGACGTTCACGCTACGGGTGATGCAATTTTTTTTTTTGGCTATTCAGGAACAAGATAAATCATTTCTAACAACGGATTAACGCAAACTAAACCTTTGTAAACATTTGGGAAAAAAACCGTCTTGCCCATCGCAAACCATATATATATATTCAATATTGGACCATCAAGGCTTGATGAAAGATTACGAATCTTGGCCGGCGAATGAAGAGCACAGCGGCGAACATCAATGTCCGCGAAGTTGCGTGCCTCGGCAACACTTCATAGTGATTAATGGTAATAATGAATAATCTCGTGACATAAATATAAATAGGCAAAATTATAAATTACTCAAACATTCATTTTGAGATGTATAAACAATTCGCTGATGCAGTTTATTTTCATAATAATTCTCGATAATGTTACACTTTTCAAGTTAGTAGTAACGTAAAGGTTGTTTTCTTATTTACGTAATAAAAATATAAAAATGCATACTGTTGCGCTTTAATTATTTTTTAATAAAAAAATGCATCTAAAGAATAAATCTATACCTCGGATTCGGTTTTTAGGCGCGTTGAGAAAAAATATAAACCATCATTTGACTCAACTGGACCGCTCAAACCTCCTTGAAAATGTACTTTTGCGCGATATCTCTTCGTCTCAGAGAAAAGGTACACGTGCAGGAAGTACTTTAAAGTACATATAGAAATATTTCCGTCAAAAAACAATTTACACCGTTTCAAATCTTGTACAGGTGATTTTTCTTCTTTTTCTTTCGTTTTGGTTGTGAAGCCCGTTGCAGAATTCTTTTCAAGCGAGTTTTTTTTATCTCCGCCAGATAGGTGGACTGCAGGAGAAAGCTTCACCCTGTAAATGCATTCAATTAATTTAATTCGCAACTTTTTTGAGCACATGTTTTGTTACTCGAACGTGCGCCCGGCGTCATCGCGGGATTAAAAAAGAACACCAGCGCAACCTTTCAACAAGTGTAAGTCGTTTTTCGAATAAAAACAAAGCCAACTATGTGCAAATACGTTTTTCATGTTTCGTCAAAGGACAACGCGCAAAGTTTTATCTCGTTCGCGCTTTCGCGACTACAAAATTCGAGTTCAAAAGATGCTTCAAGATTTTCCCATTTAATTATCTTTCGTGAAGACGTCTCGCGGGAGAACGAGTGCTTTGTCTGTTAATCCGGATCAGGCGAGCGCGCGAGTGTTGGATTACAATACGAGAACGAGGGAGAAAGAGAGAACAGGTTGTTCGCGTTGACGAGCGTAGCGTGGGCGTTCGTACTCGCGGCCCTGACACGTTCTCCGTGATGTCACATTACGCGCTGCGTCATGAATTTTTCTTCTCTCCTTCCTGCTTTATCGCAATGGGCGACGAGAGCCCGTTTCCGGCGGAGAAGAGCGGAAAAAGAAAAAGGAGGAAAACGTCGAGAGTATATACCTTCGAACGAATTGTACGAAGGGAGCGACAGGTGGTTCGTCCCGCGGTTGGCGGACGCGCCGGCGACGTGATCCCGCCTAATTTTAATTGACTCTTTATTTGCTTACAACGAAATAAAGAGTGGCGGCTGAGTACGCCGGGCGAATTCGAGCAACGCGCACACACACGGATGAGATATAGCTATATGAACGCGAGGTGGAGCGTCGTCGCGGGTGCCCCACCAAGAGGATATGCTTACAAGTAATAAAGGTTCGGAATTATGGTAAAAAAAAGTCAAACGAGCAAACGAAAGCAAAAACAGAGAAAAAAAGGAGGCGACGAGCGATCGCTGCGCGGTTGGACTGATCGTACCGGACGGTCGTCCCCACTCTGCGCGCGGTCAGTCGCGGCGGCGGCAGCGGCGACGACGACCTCCCGTCGCACCGGCGGATCATCGTAGTTGGAGAAGGGAGACGGGTCGGACGATGTCGCTCATCCGCGCGGATCTCGATCGATCCGTCTGTACCGCGCGTACGTCTCGTGTCCCTCAACCTCGGTTGTCCTCCGGCAATTCCTTAATACGGAGTGCCCGCGACTCGGAGTTTCCGCGCGCGCGAGAGTCACCTCGAAGGACGACGCGGTGGGAAGAAGGTCGCCCGCGCCTGCGTCATCGCTATCTCGAGCATACCGATCGAGGAGGGAGAGGAGAATAATTGAAAAATTGGAGGCTGCCTCACGGTAAAGCGCCCGCTTCTCTCGTCAGTACTTCTTCGTTGTCGTCCTCGTTATTGTCGTTATCGTCATCCTCCTCATTGTCGTTTTAGTTCCTATCGTCACTCAACCATCGCGCGCGTGTCCTTTCGCCTGTTCCGCTATCTCCTCTGCCTTTCTACACACTTTTGCTCGAACTCATCGTCGATATCGCGTAAGTAACGAACATCTTTTATCTTCGTCTTATTCGGCCTCCAGAGGATTTCCGGTCAAGAAAAATCGGTCGAAGAAGAGCGGGGGCGCGATTTTGAAAAACGCGGAATTTTCGATCGATAAAATTTCAGTCGAGAAAACGTCTTCCAACGATCTTGATCGATCAAGCGTAACGATCCGCGAAACATTTGCGCGTTACCCTCTTCCACAATTGGAACTCGACGCGCCCACGTCTCGCGACCTTGAAACGATCCATACGTTACGCACGATTGTTCCGAGATACACGACGACGAGTGTGAGTCAGAAATCGGCAGAGGCCCTCGCGTGGGTCGCGAGATATATTACGCGCTCGCTATTCTCATATACGGCTGTGTACCCTTGACACTATCGATAGTCGCACGCATCGAGTCGCGCACTTTGCAAAGAAATCCCTATTCGTTACGTTCGATCGCGCTCCTGTGGGTAGAACATTTGCGAAACGTCTCGAAGAATTTTCGTGAGATAGCGCTGAGTGTCGAATTATTTGCGAGCTCCCTCTGTGTCTCTCTTTACTACAGCCGCGTTCTTCAGGTCGGCGGATCGGCCGTGCGCGCGAATATGGGAGGTTTCACCCAACGAGCATGGAGCCCGACCAAGAGGAGAGGCCCCATCGCCGCCGAATACAGCAGTCCGGGACCCGCCTGCGTCACCCTCCCGCCCCTTATCGGTAAATACGTTGCGTCTTTTATCACTATACAGGGTGGACCATTCAACGTGACCACCCCAAACATCTCCGTTGCCTTTAGAGTGACGAAAACGAACCCAAAATATTTTGTGTGAAAAATCATTTCACGGTCACGATATCATAGGTCGTTGGATTCGTCTGAATATCAGCTACAGCGTACTAATTTAAAAAAAACATGTTCCTGTTTGAAAAACCCATTGATGACCTTGAGAACGCAAAAACGATGACCCTGACAAAAAAGAATTTTTCACCACTGTGTCAGTTCATCGAAAACAAACAAATTACCTCGTGACAATTTTTTCCTCACTCTAAAGGTAACGGAGATATTTGGGGTGGTCACGTTAAATGGTCCACCCTGTATATAGGGTGTCCTGTTATGAATGGATAATCTTTCAGATAGGCCAGATCATGTCCTGCTACATTCTTCAATTTCAGTTCACTAAGAGTCCCAAGGTTTTAAGATTTGGGGCTTTATGTTATTTAAAAAAAGACATCGGCTTAAGGTTCTTTCGCATGTCATTTCTACAAATGATACGAATCGGCAATAACTAAGCAACTTTTGAGTCATTCTTACTTTGAACTTTCTAAAGTTCAAAATCGTTTGGAAAAATTTGAACAATCGGTTTGTATGAAAATTCTGCATAAGATCTTATTTTCATAAAGTTCCCTTAACATTTAAGGTTAAAAAAAAAGACTTCTAGATAAAACGTATAACCAACAGTATTTTTTAAAAACCGGGTTAAAAAGTTATCACTTGTGAAAGTGACATGCGGAAAACCCAAAGCAGATTATTTTTATCTCGGAAACCGCGGGACATCTACTAAACTGAAATTTCAGCATCTAGTAGGACATGATCTGACCTATCGACAGTTGCAGGATTATCCGTTCATAACAGGACACCCTATGAACACGCGTTGTACGGATCGTTTAATCGTTGAATTCGTTATTGTCACCGCGTTTACAGGAAAAACGGTGCCACCAGACTCGAAACGCGAAAGAGCTCCGGCTTTTTCCTTCGGGAGTAGGTAAACAAAAAGACACCGCGTGTGTCGTATCGTCTCGTTCGTACGTATATCCTTTGTGTACATGCAATATTTGCGTGCAGGCATTCGAGCAAGAACGAGAGTCCGGGCCCCGGTCCCGGTCAGTACAACGTTTCGGGACTTGGCGCTAGAGGTAAAGACACGCGTCTCCGCGCACCCTATCGATCAAACAGCCTGTGTGCGGATATGTCGGAACGTTTGTGCGGCAACGAGCCAACCCGCCCACCCCCGCGCTGCTGTCTCATCGTTACATTTTTTTTTAGGAAAGGACAGGGCTGTCGCTGCGTCGCTTCACGCTCGTACCAAGCGCGAGAAGCTCGAGTGCACACCGGCACCGGGCGATTACGATCCGAGAAAAGCCGACAAGTTTATAAAGGACAGTTCGCCGAAATATTCCTTCGGCATAAAACCCCGACGCAACGACAACCTCGGTGCGACGACCCCCGGTAATTATTTACATTTTTTGTTCGTTTTTTTAAACACCCTTCGCCGTTTGGCGTATCTTGCCTGTCTCAATCGTCCATCTCTCCTTTTCTTCTCATCTTATTCTTTTTTACCCGTCTCGCGGTTGTCGGCTTCCACGAGTTACCTTCGTCGTTGAATCATCGTCGAGAACGATGCTTCAATAAACACACACTCGCATTCGGCACTTTGCTTCCGCTGAACAAACGCACACGGCCGTGACACACGTATAAAATTGTTATTCCAGCTCCCGGAACGTATAGCCCGGAGAGGCTCGAGATCGATGGAACGCCGAGATACAGTTTTGGTCGAAGAACCGTCTTTGACAGGGCGGATCCAACCCCCGGTGAGTAGCGCGTACCGATGACCACGCCTCGTCACTCCACAGTCGGATAACCCCCCCCCCCCGCCTGCCGCGTATTCGTCGTGTTCGAGTAACGAAATCCGTGAACCTTTTTTCGCGTATGCAGCCCCGGGTGCGTACAGTCCCGAGAAAACGAATTTCCACAAAATGCCACGCTACAGCTTCGGTCTCAGGCCGCAGCAGCAGGACCACGTGGAGCGAAGCGATACACCCGGTAACTTGTAATCCAATTGCACGCGCGTACACACGCCGCTGCTCTCTCGTTCCTTTTTTATTCTCACCGTGCGCTTTGTCTCCTCTATCGTTCAGCACCCGGTACTTATTCTCCCGAGAGTATCAACTTTCGCAAAGCTCCGGAATACAGTTTGTACGGAAGAGGCCCGCAAGAAAAAGCCAACGACAATCCAGGTCCGGGCAGCTACAGTCCGGAAAAAGTCAATTTTCACAAGGGCCCCGAATACAGTTTGTACGGAAAAGGTCCGGAAGATAAACCAAACGATAATCCAGCTCCCGGAACCTATAGTCCGGAAAATACAAATTTCCACAAGGGCCCTGAATACAGCTTGTACGGTAAAGGCCCGCAAGAGAAACCCAATGAGAATCCCGCTCCGGGTAGCTACAGTCCAGAAAAAGTCAATTTTCATAAGGGTCCCGAATACAGCTTGTACGGAAAAGGCCCGGATGATAAACCAAACGATAATCCAGCTCCTGGTACCTATAGCCCGGAAAATACAAATTTTCACAAGGGCCCCGAATACAGTCTGTACGGAAAAGGTCCGGAAGATAAACCAAACGATAATCCAGCTCCCGGCACCTATAGCCCGGAAAATACAAATTTCCACAAGGGCCGCGAATACAGCTTGTACGGCAAAGGTCCGCAAGAGAAACCCAATGAGAATCCCGCTCCGGGTAGCTACAGTCCGGAAAAAGTCAATTTTCACAAGGGTCCCGAATACAGCTTGTACGGGAAAGGCCCGAATGATAAACCAAACGATAATCCAGCTCCCGGTACCTATAGCCCGGAAAATGCAAACTTCCACAAGGGCCCCGAATACAGCTTGTACGGCAAAGGTCCGCAAGAGAAACCCAATGAGAATCCCGCTCCGGGTAGCTACAGTCCGGAAAAAGTCAATTTTCACAAAGGTCCGGAGTACAGCTTGTACGGCAAAGGTGCGGAAGATAAACCAAACGATAATCCAGGCCCCGGTACCTATAGCCCGGAAAATGCAAACTTCCACAAGGGTCCCGAATACAGCTTGTACGGCAAAGGTCCGGATGATAAACCAAACGATAATCCAGCTCCCGGTACATATAGCCCGGAAAATACAAATTTCCACAAGGGCCCCGGATACAGCTTGTACGGCAAAGGTCCGCAAGATAAACCCAATGAGAATCCCGCTCCGGGTAGCTACAGTCCGGAAAAAGTCAATTTTCACAAGGGTCCCGAATACAGCTTGTACGGGAAAGGCCCGAATGATAAACCAAACGATAATCCAGCTCCCGGTACCTATAGCCCGGAAAATTCAAACTTCCACAAGGGCCCCGAATACAGCTTGTACGGCAAAGGTCCGCAAGAGAAACCCAATGAGAATCCCGCTCCGGGTAGCTACAGTCCGGAAAAAGTCAATTTTCACAAAGGTCCCGAGTACAGCTTGTACGGCAAAGGTGCGGAAGATAAACCAAACGATAATCCAGGCCCCGGTACCTATAGCCCGGAAAATGCAAACTTCCACAAGGGTCCCGAATATAGCTTGTACGGCAAAGGTCCAGATGATAAACCAAACGATAATCCAGCTCCCGGTACATATAGCCCGGAAAATACAAATTTCCACAAGGGCCCCGAATACAGCTTGTACGGTAAAGGTGCACAAGAGAAACCGAACGATAATCCAGCGCCGGGCGCCTACAGTCCGGAAAAAACGAATCTTCGCAAGGGCCCCGAGTACAGTCTGTACGGGAAAGGTTCCGAAGCGAAACCCAATGAGAATCCAGCCCCGGGCACTTACAGTCCGGAAAAGACGAATCTCAATCGAGGTCCGGGATACAGTCTGTACGGTAAAGGACCGGATGAGAAGCCCAACGATAATCCAGGTTGGCCACTCTCTTACGAGTCCACAATTTCAACCCCGTATATCCCGCGATTACCAAATTAACACCACGAGACGAATGAGACTGATTTAATCGATATGAATCGTTAGGACCGGCTCACTACTATCCCGAGAAAGTAGCAAATCTGGAGCATAAACCTTATTACAGCTTTGGTAATGGAAACAGGCGATTGGTCAAATCTAGCGATACACCAGGTAACGCGGCGCGCTCTTGACTAACAAAAATCCGTGTGTGACTAACGGGGTGTATTGGCGACGAGTTTACGGCCGCAAACTCGATTCGAGAGACTAATCGCAAGGACTCACACAACGCTTCTGTAACTCTTTCGCTCCGCAAAGTAACGAGGCACGTTTGTTTGTACGGTTCGGGCGCGCAGCACCCGGCGCTTACTCGCCCGAAAAAGCCAATGCCCTCTGCAGCTCGACACCGCGTTACAGTTTCGGCATGAGAACGCCCTTTTCAAGAATCAACGATAGTCCAGGTAAGACATGCGCCTTTGTCTTCCTCGCTTATATCCTCTTCGCGTGCTCGCTGAACTCTCGTTGTCCCGCGCCTTTTCACAGCCCCGGGAGTCTACAGTCCGGAGAAAGTCGATCTCAACAAGGGTCCCGCGTTCAGCCTCGTTTCCGGCCGGGCCTCCGAAAAGCCGAGCGACAATCCAGGTAAGTCCGAGGAAACGCCCACCAGCTTGTGCACGCGAGCGAGGCGATAATTCTGTGCGATTGAAATTGCCAAAGGGCCCGGTGCGTACAGTCCGGAGAGAGCGACGATCATGTGGCGACAGGCGTTGCGATTCACCTTTGGCGCGAGATCGAACATCGGCAGTGAAAACGATGTACCGGGTAAGAAACCCCCATCCTTGCATCGCGGTGGAAGCCGACCCTTTTTCTTTTTCGTCACTTTTTTCCCGATCGCGAGATCCGAACACGCACTTGTATATGGTGATAAGAAATTGTGACGACGCAGCTCCGAACGTCTACACGATTCCGTCGATCCTTCGCGGATCGAAGGAGGGCAATATACGAACGGCGCCGGCCTATTCGATATCCGGCAGGCAAAAGGTATTCACGGACGACCGAGTTTTGGTACCGGGACCCGGAACTTACGAGGCCGTCAGTACGGATATCCTCAGAGCGAAGAGTGCCTCTTACAGCATGAGCGCGCGATTCTCGTTGCCCAACGATCGCGCCAAAATTCCAGGCCCCGGAGCTCATTGTCCCGAAAAGGTACGCGTCTTTCTTCTTCCTCTTCTTCTCTTGCGACGATTTCAATCACCGCCCCGAATAATATCCTCCGTGACGAATGTTACACGCAGGTGCTGCTGGATATATCACCGGCTCATACTTTCGGAATCAGGCACTCTCCCTACATCTGTAACCTCAAAGACACCGTTTACTGACTCGAGTAGTCCGATCGAGACCACTATCTTATCTCGGACCATTGACACTGCTGCTTCTTGTCGTTTCGCAGTTGCATAACGCGACACGCCTTCGGATAATAAAAAAAATGCATTGAATAAATAACATTGGGCATATCAAAGCACTCGAATCTTATCGGACCGTTATACTTTTAACAAAAATACGTGTATTGTGTCCTTTGTTATATAAACGACATACGTAATTGTACGTAATACGATAAACGTGCGAAAAGCGAAAGGTCGCAGCGCTGCTGCTGCCGCCTCACGGGTAGACGCGTTCTCCGGCAATCCAAGTCGATACGACGTTCAAATCGTCGTCGAGCATGACGAGATCGGCGTCAGCGCCAAAGTCGAGGACTCCCTTCCGTTCGTCTATTCCGAGAGCCCGAGCCGGATGACGAGTGGCGGCCTCGAGGGCCTCGACCACCGAGCATCCTACGATACGAAGGAAAAATTTTAATCGCCGAGCGCGACGACGCGCTGCTCCTGAAAAATCGCGTTTGTCGTATTTTACCGGTGGATTGTTTGAAGATTCGGACGCAAGTCGCCATGTCTGCGGTACTTCCGCACAGAGTATTCGTACCGACGAGATAAGCTCGTCCCTTCTGCACCTCGATATCCAACTGCCCGAGCCTGTAGGTGCCGTCTCTGAGGCCCAGAGCCGCGATCGCATCGGTCACGAGGACCAAACCTGCAAACCAACGAAAACGTTTCTTTTTTGCTCTCGACGAATTGAATGCCGGCGCGCGGGCGTTCGTTTTCGAGAGTCGTATTTCACCCTTCGGATGTGTTCTGTGAGCGATACGCAGAGCTGCGGGATGCGTGTGAACTCCGTCCGCTATTATACCGTAGTGTACGATAGTTGCCGCGGGTATTCGATCCGAGGTCAAGAGACCGACGAGGCCGGGGTCTCTGTGATGAAACTGAAAAGCGAACGAGAGCATGGTGACTACTCTAGGAGCGGATACTTTTCCGTCGTGAGATACGCTTCGTACTTACCGGAAGCATGGCGTTGAAGAGATGCGTCACGAGAGAAGCACCGCACTCGACGGCAGCCTCGCCTTCCCTCAAATTAGCCACCGAATGACCTACGCGAAAACGTACGATTTTACCATTAGGGTAATTAGCTAACGGGCTACATCTACCTAGGTGGGTCAAGTAATTGCGTTTTCCAAGAATATTTTCATCCAATACCTTTACACAGCTATGTTCCCGGAAAATTTCATTGAATTTTCCTAAAATTCAATGAGCTACAGGCTCTACATGATATCTCGAGAACCATTTGATGGATTGTGTACAGATTTACGGGAGATACGCTGGGAAACATTTAAAGGTTGTTGACGATGTCACTTTTTCGAAATTGATCTTCATTTTTTAATAGTTACGTAAAAAATACATCTTTTTCCATGATTCGATGTGCTCGAAGTTCAACTCGTTTCCACGTTGTTGAAAAAAAATTAGTCTGAAAATCGACGATTGTCGATGACTCGTATTTGATGTTAAATAATAAGGTAATTATGCAGAAGTAGGGCTTCACCTCAATTTTGGCGGGAGATTTTTTTTGCCATCAATTACTTTAATTAGTCATTAAAATGTCAGCCGGCGGAGGCTGACATTTTTAATTTTTTCCATTAGTTATGGGGTTTCTAATCATGGCGAAAAATGCGATAAAATAGGGCATTTTCGTATTTTTTTACGCCCAAATTGAAGGTGAGGAGTAGGGGGATTTATGAAATGAGCCTTCCAGAATATACCCAAACAAACCCAAACAGATAAACCCAAGCAACCTCATAACTTGTGGAAATAATAAAAAATGTCAGCCTTGTTTTGGTATTTTTCGTATTTTTCGACGCCTAAACTTTATGAAATGAGCCTTTCAGAATATAATACTGATTTGTGTTTATATACACATCAGTGTATATAAACTTACGCGCTATTATCCGGTAATACATGATAATAGCGCGTGAACACAACAATAACCATGTTGACGTTCCGTGGTACTGTATTTTGATTGTGATTGAGGTTCTCTTCTAAGGTAAGTATACAAAAATATACGCAAAACATCGAGCATACTTGGCGTAATGCGCATGGAGCGATGCCAATGTACGGTAGACGAGAGCCCCATATGAGCGGATACATAGCAGAGTTCTTCTTCCGAAGACGTTTCCCGGATTATCGAGATTGCCTCCATCCTTTTTGGATGGCAGTCAAAACGTTCCAGACAGAAATGGAGTAGGAAGGTGCTAAATAATTATCTAAATATAAGAAATCTAAATAATTATCTCGATGTCTCACCTTCAGTTTAGGCCTCGAAGTATACGAAAAGGCTCTATTTTATTGCATTTTTCGCCAAACTTCAAAACCTCATACCTTATGGAAATAATAAAAAATGTCAGCCTCCACCGGCTAAATATCACTAGTGGTGACTAATTAAAGTAATTTATGTAAAAAAAAATCTCCCGCCAAAATTGAGGTGGAGCCCTACTTCTGCATAATTCCCAAGAATAATCACAGTGTAAAATGTCAAAAAGTCGATTTCTCTTTGCGTTATCTGATAGTATAGACGCTTATAAAAATGCTGTTCATATACTTTCATAAATGTAAGTAGGCAATTTATATGAAAATTCCACACTCGAAAATTTAAACGCGTTTTTTTCCAAATGTCCCTTTCCAAAACGGTGTACACTCTCGAAGGAAGAGTTTTCAAGATAACCGTCTCAAATGTTGTGGCAACATTTTTCACGCCATTCTTTATCTTCCTATGGAACCTTTTGTTTATCCTCGTATTTTTTTTAACGAAAAACTCGACATACAGGCTCGATACTTTGTTTCAAACCGCCGCCATTTTGTCGATTTTGAAAAAAAAAACTCCATAGCAATATAGCAGCTTTCATACCGATTAATAAACTTTTTACAAATTTTGTTTCAGATAATATGTACCGATACAAACGTGTACACCGTGAGGGCTTCTTTTTTTTCGAAGACATTTTCAACCGTTAAAAAAAATGTGAAAAAATATAAAAATAAACGTTTAAAAATTTATTTTCTGTTGTTCATGAGTGCTTCGATTTGACGGAAAAAAATCAAAATGGTTAGCGTGTTTAACGATCGGAATTTTTTTTGCAAAAGTCAGCTATTTTTCGACCCGTTACACTGTGATGCTCCTTTAACTTGAATAACCCGTTTGGTTTTGACATTTCAGATGGACCGTTTAAGCTAGAGTGTGTCCATCGCTAAACGTGTCACAAAAATCTCCACCACCTGCCGGCGGCCATCTTTTCTTGTTGTTTTTCTGTATTTTTTGGTGATTTTTTTTAAAGTCTCATAATCTATATAAAAAGGCTCTTAAAAGGCTCTTTTCTGAACTACGCATGTGCCACTCACCCACTGAAACCTTGATATTTCTCCGACGCAACTCCCGCACGACATCGCAGGCATTTGGAATCTCCGGCGCCAGAGTCACGTAACACACGTCCTCCAAACTACCGTATACCTCTACCAAAGAGTCCATACCCTGAAAACATAAAAATTGCTTCCGCTCGCACTCCTTCGTTTCTCTTTAATGTAACGTCCAGACGTACTTTGTCCAATCGGCGAATGTAATTTTCCTCATGAGCTCCTTTTTTGCTCGGGCTGATGAAAGGACCTTCCAAGTGTACGCCAAGGACGGTAGCTCCGTCTTTTCCACCGTCTCGCTTCTTCATTTTTGGTAATACGCGGCGATAAGTTTCGGGAGGCGAAGTCACCACCGTCGGACAGAAGGAAGTCACGCCGTACGCCAAAATTCCTTTGGCCACCTTGGCGACGTTCTCCTCAGCATCGTTGACACTTTCGGAAAAGTCTACCCCGAATCCACCTGCGACGGGCGGCGCACATATTTTTCGAACGAGAAAACAAAAAGGAAAGTACACGAAAAAAAGGCGCGGCAGAGCGCGGACATACCGTTTATCTGAACATCGATGAAACCTGGAGAAACGATGACTCCTGTGCAGTCTATGCTCGCGTCAGCCTCGATTTTCTCGTCGAAAAATATTTTCTCCGGGTTCACTATTTTTCCATGACGAACCCACAGATCCTCTTTTATTATTTCTCCGCTTCTCAGAATTCGACAATTGCTAAATCGTATCAAATTACCGTTCGTGCTCGACATTTTTTATTTCGCGGAGCAGAATCGAGCGAGTGTACGGGCGGGACGAGACCGAAATGCACTTTCTCTCCCTCTTTCACCGGCCAATTCGCTAACTTTTATTCACCGTTCTTGCATGTATGTGTATATATTTTTTACTTCTCGATTATTTGACTTTTGCGATTGTGAGTAAATAATCGTGTCATTACATTATCGAAAGCTGTCAAGGACTCGCGCGGGGGAGGACCAGCTATCTCGGCGGTGCGAATCGCCAATGATCTTTGAACCCCCGCCTCCGTCGCATCCCGCGGCTTTTCAGTTCGCGGCGACATACTTTTCCCGTTCGTTTATGCAACTTGGCCACTTTCTCACAAATAATATATTCCTTCCGAATTTCGAGCGCGCGGCGTGCGAATAAATATGATGCGAGATTCGTCGTTCCAGCAGCGCGGCAATATAAAGTTACATGTATCGATCGATATTACGCGCAACCTCTGCTGCCAATCGTCCGTCGGTATAACCTTTTCGCCACGCGCTATAGTAGATGATAAGATTCACCCGCGGCGACACTGTACGCTTACATTTTCAATTGGATATTCGGGCAATCGTTCTTGGAAAAAAAACTATGTTCATGCATTTTTTTGATAGGTTTATATTATAAATATTGATATAAAAGTTGTTACACTTAATAAATACACTTTCAGAATACATTTCAAAAAAAAATATATTTATTTAAGTCCCTATTTATAGACGAAAATGGTACTTAAAAACATGTACTAAAAAATGGTAGGTCTGCGCTGTTGATGAAGTGTCGGAGATGGGTCATCGGAAACAAGAAAATCAAACAGTTTTGGATTCAGCATGGAATGGGTATAGCGCGTATCATGCGATTTTTGATATAGGCAAAACAAATAATGTTTTCTAGGGTTTTTTAAAAATTACTTGGCGTGCTTTTGACTTACGTTAACTTTTCAAAAGTTTCCAACAGACATAGATATACGATAACATTCATCATTGTTAACCCTTCGATGACACACTTATATTTGGCCACGATTTTGACACACTGGGCCGATTTCACATCCACCAGCCATTAACACCCCTTCGGTCAGTTAAAAAAAAAATCGGGAATAGACTTCAAACCGTTATTAATATGTCTGCATAACTAAAATTTGGAAAATATCAAATTAAAACGTGCAAAAAATTATTGAAATTTTGTAAAAGTGAGCATTTTGATAAAAATCCATCCGGGTCAAAATGACCCAGTGTGTCAACGTAGGGTTGAAAAATATATTCAGGCTGGATGCACATTTACAACGATCAAAAAGTCGATTTCTTTTTTTTTCATAGAACTATACAGAATGGACCATTTAACGTGACCACACCAAATATCTCCGTTGCCTTTAGACTGACGAAAACAAACCCAAAATATTTTGGTGAATAATAATTTCAAGGTCACGATATCATAGGTCGTTGGATTCGTCTGAATATTAGCTACGTCTTAATATAAAAAAAAAACATGTTCCCATTTGAAAAACCATTGATGACCTTGAGAACGCAAAAACTATGACCTTGACAAAAAATAATTTTTCACCACTGTATCAGCGCTTCGAAATCAATCGAATTACCTCCTGACATTTTTTTCGTAACTCTAAAGGCAACGGAAATATTTGGGGTGGTCACGTTAAATGGTCCACCCTGTACAAGTAGGATATTTTGTCAGTTTCAAAGCGGAATTCCAAAAACTCCAAACGTTACAGCCCCCCAACGCTGTGCCTTACCGCTCGAATTTGCAGCGGGCGTAAACTTCAAATGTGTTTTTCTCAAAACAGCATTTTCGAATTGTTGCTAAAAAAATCGAAAATAAAACTTTTTAGTTCAAATTTTACAGAAATTTGGCATAAAATATTGTTTTTTTTGTAAATGCGAGCCATTCTTTTCAATTTTTATTTTCTCCGGGTTAGTTTCTGTTAAATGGAGGCTATACATATTCTAACCGAAATTTGTTTTGAATTCTTTTGAAAATCAAAGTCTACGGGAAGGTAGGCTGCGCGCGCCGATTCGCAACTCCCGCGGCAACTTTGCTGTAACACTCTGCTACCGCTCCGCCATTCAGATAATAAATGAATGAAAAGCAATCCTTTTGTTTTGTATACCTACAGTTTGATAAATGTAGGATAATCATTTCTTATTTTTTTAAATCCCTCCAAATAGCTTAATTTTTTTCCCGTCTGAATGTATATCCCGCCTTAAGAAACGAACGAGTAATTTGGTGCGCCATGAGATTTTAATGAAAAAATTATATCCCTCGATGAACAGCACGTATTCGTAATACGACAATAATCGTATCAAAGATGAAATAAGGTCGTTGATGGGTTAGCTGTTATTATCGTACGAACGGATCGGTTACAGAGCAGAGATCCGTATATACTACAAGTCTGAAAATTTGTGCGTCCAACTATCAATGACGTCACGAAATAATAAGAAATAAAAAGTGAATCGTTATCCCAGGCGACTGAAGCAGCGGCTGAATGTTACTACTTTTCCCAATTGCCCCGGACGCGTCATGCCGAATCTGCATTCTCGTACGTACGCAAAAAGAGCTCCATCCAGCGTACACTTCGTGCTTTGCACGCGCACGCGACTAACGTTTCACGCGTTTCATAATAGCCCTCGGAGCGCGGGCGATTTCTCGCGCACGCGCGTACCCACGTCTGCAATACTTAATAATAATAATAATAATACGAAGAAGAAGAAGAACAAGAAATAGAAGAAGAAGACGCTTCGGTCGCTACGGACATGTCTATCGCGCTGCGCTGCAGCGATCGGGGCGACGAATGGTAGAACCGAGCCCCGTCCGCCGGGATATATATATATGTATATATTTCGGAAAGCCGTGCACGGCGCGCGGCTGGTATACGTGTGTGGGGCATGACAGTAGCGTGAAAATGGCGGTGTGAAATGGCAGGACGACGTTCGGTATTGACGAATCCCGAGTCCCTGACAGGATCCGGGGCGGCGGATCCTCTCAGAGAACTTTTCGAGGCTTGTAAAACGGGTGATGTCGCGCGCGTTAAAAAATTGGTCACTCCAAAGACTGTAAACGCGAGGGACACCGCGGGACGCAAGTCCACCCCCCTGCATTTCGCAGCTGGTGAGTGTTTTTTTTCTCTCCTTATACCTCGTTCCCTCCCTCTCGCCCCCCCTCGCCCTCGGGCGCGCATTTACCTTTTCCACGCGTTACCTCCTCCGAAACATCGCCGAATTTCATTTCGCTCTTTCCCTCCAACCGAAACGTGAATTTACATTATCACGAGTTTCCGCGAAATTCATCGTGCGCACGCGTATATCTATATATTTGCAAACGCGTTCAGGATACGGCAGGCGGGAAGTAGCCGAGTTTCTTCTGTCCGCGGGAGCTTCCATACAAGCGAGGGACGACGGCGGTCTTCATCCGCTCCACAACGCCTGCTCCTTCGGCCATTCCGACGTAGTGAGACTCCTCCTGGAAGCTGGAGCTAATCCGAACACTCGTGACAACTGGAACTACACGCCTCTTCACGAAGCTGCGATAAAGGTGGCCCGACCGTCTACACTTTTTCGAACTAACGTTTCCCTGTTTTCCTTCTCCCTGGCTCTGAGCTCTGAGTTTGGCTTCGCAGGGCAAGATCGACGTGTGCATAGCGCTCCTGCAGCATGGGGCAGATCCGAATATCAGAAACACCGAGGGAAAAACAGCTCTGGAACTGGCCGACGCCGTTACGAAGCCCGTCCTGACTGGAGAATACAGAAAGGACGAGCTTCTGGAAGCGGCTAGGTCGGGCAACGAGGAGAGGCTTCTTCGCTTGCTCAATCCGCTGAACGTAAACTGCCACGCGAGCGACGGCCGTAGATCGACGCCGCTGCATCTAGCCGCGGGTTACAATCGCTCAAGGGTCGTACAGATATTGCTGCAGAACGGCGCCGACGTCCACGCCAAGGACAAGGGGTGAGAATTTTAGCACGATCTCGAAGTTTGCATCTTTGAAACGCAACCGAAATTCATTCCTTTTCTTAAAAAAACATTCTTTCCGGCCGATGTTGGCTAGAGAATTATTCGAACGTTTTTACTTATTTCATCATAGAGCTCGAGCTGCAAATCTAAAAAGTTTTGTTTTTTATTTTTTTTATTGTGTTACGACAAACGCTTCCGCTTATTGTAGCTTTCATGTACAGGGTACTTCCCCTAATGACATTCCCCGCGATAAGCTAAAAAGTTTTGAATAATGAAAATGAAGAAATAAAAACAAAATCGTTGCGTACCAACGATGCAAACTTCATCGACATAATTTCAGCGCAGAGCCTGACCGTTCCCTCCCCGGGCGCTACAACGCTGAATGTTTTTCCTTCAGCGGTCTGGTACCCCTCCACAACGCTTGCTCGTACGGTCACTTCGAGGTGACGGAAGCGCTGTTGAAGCACGGGGCCGCGGTGAACGCGAGCGATCTCTGGGCGTTCACGCCCCTTCACGAGGGCGCGAGTAAATCGCGAGCGGAGGTTTGCTCGTTGTTGCTGAGCGAGGGAGCCGATCCTACCCAACTAAACTGCCATAGCAAGAGCGCGATCGACGTCGCACCGAGCCTCGAGCTACAGGAACGGCTTGCCTGTGAGTATCCTAACCCTAGTGTGTGTGTGTCTCTTCGTTTGATCCTCCCAACGCTTTCGGCACATTCGGCACTCTTCTTCTTTACAGACGAATACAAGGGACACTGCCTTTTGGACGCTTGCAGGCAGGCCGACCCGGCCAAACTGAAGAAATATCTGTCGCAGGACGTGGTGAATTTCAAGCACCCATATACCGGGGACACGCCGCTTCATTGCGCCGTAGCCTCACCTTATCCCAAGAGGAAGCAAATAATCGAGGCACTCGTACGTAAAAACGCGAGCCTAAACGAGAAGAACAAAGACTTCGTGACGCCCCTCCACATAGCGAGCGATCATTCCTATTACGACGCGATGGACGTTTTACTGCGACACGGTGCCAAGGTGAACGCCCTCGACGGACTCGGCCAGACCGCGTTGCACAGGTGAGTTGAACTTTTTCCCCGTTTATTCAACATTCTTGTTCGCCATCAGTCTACTTGTTCCGTCGCTGCTCAGATGCGCCCGCGAGGACAACGTCCAAGCCTGCAGGATATTGCTCTCGTACAACGTCGACCCGTCGATCGTGTCTCTGCAGGGTTACACGGCTGCTCAAGTCGCTACGGAGAACGTGCTGAAGATATTGCAGGGTAAGCGTTTGCTCGGCAGCACGACCGTCCGCCTCCTCGTTTCTTCAAATTCGTTCGGTCCTTAGATCCTCCGGGTGGCGGTACGGAGGACGCGGAGGTTCAGCTTCTCGAGGCTAGTAAATCGGGGGATTTGACCGCGGTCGAGAGGATACTCGAGGCGAATCCACACGCCGTTAATTGTCGAGATCTCGACGGTAGACACTCGACACCGCTCCACTTTGCAGCGGGCTACAATCGTGTCCCGGTCGTCGAGTACCTCTTGGCTCACGGAGCCGACGTTCACGCCAAGGACAAAGGGTAAGTCTTACACCCCTTATATGTTTCGCTGCTGCGACGGACGAGGTTGAAGTTTGCATAGTTGGAACGCAACGAAAATTAACATTTCTGAATTCCTTTCACTTCTTTTGGTGAATTAGGCCTACAAAAATATCTTGAGCATCTTTTTAAAGATATTTGTTTAGCGATCTACAAAATAAATCTATAAAAAGAGATCTTCCGTATTAATAAAAGTATGGAGAACAAAATGTGATAAAGAACATTAGTTGCGTTAAACGATGCAAACTTCACCACCATCGGCGACGGCGAATCCCGACATACGATTGTGACGACGACGATTCTTTGGATTTCTCGCGAAGCGGTCTCGTGCCACTTCACAACGCGTGTTCGTACGGTCACTACGAGGTCACCGAGCTCCTCGTGAAGCACGGAGCGTCGGTGAACGTGGCCGATCTGTGGAAGTTTACGCCGTTGCACGAGGCCGCGGCCAAGGGTAAGTGCGAGATCGTTCGATTGTTGCTGAGACACGGGGCGGACGCGAGTAAGAAAAATCGAGACGGCGCGACGCCTCTCGATCTCGTGAGGGAGTGCGATCAGGACGTGGCCGATCTTCTGCGGGGCAACAGCGCCCTCCTCGATGCTGCGAAAAAGGGCAACGTGGCGCGGGTACAGAGACTCGTGACGCAGGATAACATAAATTGCCGAGACGCTCAGGGTCGCAACAGCACGCCGCTGCATCTAGCCGGTGAGTCGTCGCGAGACGCGAGCAGAGATACGGAACGGCTAGCTAACGGATTTGCTTCTTTCAGCGGGTTACAACAATCTCGAAGTGGCGGAATTCCTTTTGGAACGGGGGGCGGACGTTAACGCTCAGGACAAAGGTGGCCTGATACCACTTCACAACGCCTCGAGTTACGGTCATCTCGACATTGCCGCTCTTCTCATAAAGTACAGCACGGTCGTGAACGCGACCGACAAGTGGGGCTTTACCCCGTTGCACGAGGCAGCCCAGAAGGGACGTACCCAACTCTGCGCTCTTCTTCTCGCTCACGGAGCCGATCCCTTTCTCAAGAATCAAGAGGGACAGAGTCCGGTTGATCTCGCTAGCGCCGACGACGTCAGGTGCCTATTGCAGGATGCGATGGCGTCTCAACAAATCGTTCCCTCGGTTCTACCGGTCCTTTCGACCAGCGGTCATCTTGAGGTCGCGATTGCCACCAGGATGGGCGGTATCGCTTGTGCCTCAGCTGGCAACGGAAGCGCGATCAACGGCGCCCGACCAACCGGCGCTATAGCAGCCGGTAACATTTTTCTCTCGCTCTCCAATATGCGACGATTTTACGATGTGTTTCGTTTTTCTTAACGAACCGTTGTCACGGCGAATTTGTCGGTGTAGTTTCAGCCGTAACGACGACTGCGACAACGACGACAGCGCAATCGTCGCCGCCACCTCCACCACCGCCTCCACCACCGCCGCTTCCGCTGCCACCGCCACCGTCGCCCTCCTTGACCCAAGAAACGGTGATAATGCCTTCCGGAGCGGCGATGACCCTGTGCGTCCCGGTGGCTCGTCCGACGAGTTGCCTCAGTCCGATGCCAGGCCTCGACTCGTGCACCGAGCGCGAGTCCAAAGACGGCGGCGTCGGCCTCGAGGATCGGGCCAATTCCGTCACGAACGTCGCGACTTTCCTCCAGAGCCTCGGACTCGAGCATCTCCTCGAATTGTTGGAACGCGAGCAGATAACTCTCGATATACTGGCCGAGATGGGCCACGAGGATCTCAAGCAGGTCGGCGTCTCGGCGTACGGTTACCGTCACAAGCTCATCAAGGGAATGGACAAATTGTTGAGTTCGGCCGCGGCGGCCGGATCTATCTGGCAACCGGCCGTTAATCCGGGAACTCTCCTCGTCGATCTACTCACCGAGGACAAGGAGTTTCTCGCGGTCGAGGAGGAAATGCAGAGTACGATAAGGGAGCATCGGGACAACGGGCACTCTGGTGGAATATTCGCGCGTTACAACATTGTCAGGGTGAGAAGAGCGTCGACGGCTCTCTTTGGGGTTTGATTGCCTCGAGCTACTTTAACGATAATCGCCCCTCCGAAACAGATACAAAAGGTCCAGAATCGGAAGTTGTGGGAGCGTTACGCGCACAGAAGACAAGAAGTTGCGGAGGAAGTAGGCGCGGCTGGACCCGGATCCCCTGGCAACAACCTTTCGCGAACGAGCCCGACCTCACCGCAGGCCAACGAAAGGATGCTCTTCCACGGTAGCTCATTCATAAACGCGATCGTGCAGAAGGGCTTCGACGAGAGGCACGCCTACATCGGGGGTATGTTCGGGGCGGGCATTTATTTTGCCGAGCACAGTAGCAAGAGCAATCAGTACGTGTACGGGATCTGCGGCGGTACCGGATGTCCGGCTCACAAGGACAGAAGCTGCTACATATGTCACAGGTATGACGCGTCCTCGTTGTTTGAGAGACAGCCTCGTTTCTTTTTCACTCGAGGCAAAATTTAACTTCTCCGCGCAGGCATCTGTTGCTGTGTCGGGTGACCCTTGGAAAGTCGTTTCTCCAATTTTCGGCGATGAAAATGGCCCACGCACCGCCCGGTCATCACAGCGTCATGGGAAGACCATCCCAGGGAGGGCTAGCTTTTCCCGAGTACGTCGTTTACCGTGGCGAACAGGCTTATCCGGAGTATCTGATAACCTATCAAATCGTGAGACCTCAGCAAGAGGTAAACGGCGGTGGAATCGCCGGAGGTGGCCAAGCCGGAGGGGAAGAACGGTGATCGGAAGACACGGGCCAGCCTGCGGCTGGATTCCGTCGTCTCTGCTGTTGCCGCTGTCGGAGACCGAGAGCCTGCAGCGCCGCGCTCTCTTTTCCTCGATGACTCTTTCACTCGTCGTTTATCTTTTTTCAAATACTTTTCTTCAACGTTTATCGTCGCGCCAATCGACTCGCGGGCGGACGCGCACGCGTTGCCCACGAGCGCCACGCTGAATTTTGCAAGAAATTCGAAACTACGAACGAACGAAACCGCTCTGTCGCGGCAATCCTCGACTACTCGCACCGTTTAGTATTTACTTTATTACACACGTACTATATGTGTATAGGTGACGGTGGTTTGTATTTATATGGGTATCGGGCTCGAACGGATGTATCTTTGGCGAGTTGACCGCGATCGTGCGCTTTTTGTATGTGTGTTTGCGCGTGTGTGTGAGTATGTGTATGCGTGTGCGTACAATCGATCGAGAAAAGATCGTACCCGCTCGCAATCATCGTGTACGTTATACATAGTGAATTCCTTCCAAGACTATTCTCGAGCTTACGTTTCCTTGCTTCATCAATTCCGCTTGCGAAAGAACGTAGCTCGACCCGCGCAAGCTTGGCGATTCTCGCGGAAACGGACATCTTTTCTAACGCATGTAAGCATCATTAAAGAGGAAAGAAAGAACGAATCCAAACAGATAATTTCAACGACAATGTTGTGAGAATCGATATAATCGAAGCGATACAATCTTCAGCGCCGCGTACACAAGTGCGCGTCTATTCCGGTTATAGGAATAACAAAAATAAAATGCACAACGAGATGGTCGTCTCGCCAATGCGGAAGAAGGAAAAAGACCGGCGACGAGAGAAAGTTCAACCGCACGAAATAAGAAAAAGCGTACGTTGGAGTTTGTAATCGCGTCGTCCTCGAATGTGTTTGCCGGAGTCGCTTGTCGAGTACAGCTTATTTGTTTGCGCGACGAGTGCGCGGTTCGCAAAGATTGTCGCCAGCGATTGTACACGGAATGGAAAATTTAGGGATCGGGCGCGCATGCTCGAGGCCGATAAAAATCGCAACTTCTCGGACACGCTTTAGGAGCGTGCGCGCAACGAGGTGCACGTCAACGGAGCGTGATCGCGAACGGCACCAAAGTCGAGTCGGAGCAACGAGGTCCCACCGTGCGCCCCCGGTGGCGTCTCTCGCGTTCGCTTCAAGTGGAAAATTTTGTCATTCGAATCGTCCGAAAAAATTAAACAAATAAATAAACTCTGTAGACGCGGGGTCGCAGGATCACTTCGCGCGCCCGACCGATGATAACCCACGGAGGCGCCGGAGTCATGCACCCCGATAACAACGAGAACTGGCTATTTTCGTTATTGCCTCATAGCGTGAACAGAAATCAACGTTTTCCTTTTTATTTTTCTCTCTTTGTCCATCAAAATATACATTGTAGATACGCGATAAAAGTGGGTCGAAAGCTCGTCCTTTCCGTGGCGCGTGATCGCGGAAGTCGTCCAAACGCCGAGCAAGAGAGAGAAAAAACGATTCGTCGCGCACGTGACACGTGGTCCCCTCTGCCGGGCTATATACGCGTATTGTGACTGCTGCTGTTTTATCGGGAAAATACATAAAACGTTAAGGGATTGTGTGCGCAACGGAGGAATGCCCGCGTAGGTGTCGAATACGCCAGGAGGGAAGCGCACGCGCGCGATAAACGGGACTGGCAGTGGTCGTTTACGATCGTATCTCAGATCGATACGCAATAACGCGCGAGTCGAAGGCGTATCGAGTGTCACGAGGTGAAGCAATGTTGTTTAGAGGCGAAAGAAGAATCACGCCAAAATATTGACGGAGACGCGCTGCGCGGGCACACGCATTGAGGTAGGTCCTGTGGGCCCCCTCGATCAGCTGAGGAACTACTTTTTTTTCGGTCGCTCGCGTCTCGGCGTATCTCGATTGATGGACGAGCCAAGAGATATTGAAACACGGCAAACTTCCGTATCCGCGAATACCGAGCGCTGGCAACGTTCGTGCGTGCCAATGACGAAAATAGCTCGTCTCGCCACGAGAATAACAGACGGCGGTGGAGGCTGCGGTTCTTTCTCACCTACTCGAACACCGCACAATTTTTATTCTCGTCGAGATGTTGCGATTCGCGTTATTCGAGGAAAGGAAGAGAAACAAACGGAAGAAAAGATAAGAAACGTTGCCGACCCCGCAACAATTGGTATTTCGGTGACGCGTGGGACTTTTGTCCTCCTTGGTAGAGGCGCGCGCGCTTTATCATCACGCGTTACCGATCACGCGAGGCACGCCGGACGAATAAATCAGGTTACACGCGTGGGAAGAAACTCGTATACTGACGGGATATGAGAAGAAGAAAAAAAGCGTCGTATCCAGCTCAATGTTGTAGATATCGGTCCACGATAGCGGCTTGCACGCTTCGCCGATGCGATATCTGTTGGATTTACGAATAAAGTAAATGTAAAGAGGACCCGTTAGTTTAAGGGGTTAGGCTACTGCGACCACACAAAAATCAGGGTTATTTCAAAATATTCATTCTGAAGGGATAAGTGAAATAATTGAAACATCCTTTGCACATTTATTTGTATGTACATTGACAAAGTTGTTAACCAAATTTCGTTTAAAAATATTGATAATTAAAGAAGTTGTAAACAATCGCGGAGGACCTTTGAACATGAGGGACTCAACGGTGCACTTGGGTTTGGTCGACTGGTTGATTTCAAACAAAATAACGAGTTTTGTTTCTTAAGGCTGAATATACATTTAGACAGGAAAAAATAAAGCAATTTTGAGGGATTTTTAAAACGAAAAAATCGTTTTATTAAACTACAATTGTACATTTATTAAACTGCAGGTATGCTTTTTTTGTAATTCGTTTATCATCAAAATGGCGGAGCTAATCATCAAAATGGCATCAAGGTCTAGCTTTCCGTAGACTTTGCAAAATAAAATGCAAAATAAATAAATTGCAAAAATAAAATGCATCCGTAGACATTTGCAAAATAAAATGCATTTTTTTCAGTTAGAGTATGTACAGTTTCTATTCGACAGTAATTGAAATGAAGAAAATGCAAAATCAAAAAAATGGCACGCATTTACAAAAAAGTTAACGTTTCACGCATAGTTACTGTAAAGTGTCGTTTGAAAAAAGACGTTTTTTTTCTAATTTTTCAAAATCAATTCTCGTCCAGTAGAAGGTAGGAATATTATGAATATTTCTACCAAGTTTCAACTGATTTGGCTTCATAGTTTTTGAGTAATCCTGCACGCCAAATACAGTTTTTTTTATAACGCGTCTGAAGTTTACGACCGCCTCAAAACCGAGCGTTGAGGCACAGCGTTGACGCGCTGTAACGTTTGAAGTTTTTCATATTTCGTTTTGAAACTTTGCGAAAATATTCTACATATATAGTTATATCGTGAAAAAAAAGAAATCGTTTTTTTTTTAAATAAATATATATCCCGCCTTAAGGTATTCCGTTTACGAACCCGAATATTTACCTATTGCCTGGTTTTCGTATATAACTCAATAAAAATACATCTTTACAAATAAATTAAAAATACATTAGATAAAAAAAAGTCCTACAAATTAATTTAAAAAATACATTAAATTTGAAAAATCCGAAAAAACGTACAAATGTCTAAATCTACTAAAATAGCGCGAAATTTTTTATTCCAGCTTATCGTTGGGTATAATAATTGATCGTCACATATTTTTTTATTAAGCGCCACTGTAAATTACGGATGATTCAGAAGGCTCCCTGACTACTTATGGGGCATAAGTAACGTTACAATACATAAAATAAGTAAAAATATAAAAATCTTTAACGTAAGCAAAATATGGCCCTCCGCCAAAGGAATATTTTAAAATAGATAATACTCGCTAAGACTTGACCGACCTTTGTCATCATGATTCAATAAAATGAAATTGAATTTTTTTCTCGATTTTTCGAGAAAAAATGACGCTATTGTTAGTACCTAATGAAAAAAATCTACAGACATTACACATAGTGCAACTATTTCATGGCGTTGAAAATGTAATCAGACTTTTCGGGCATCAAATAACAGGTATATGTAAATAATATGAGTTGGTCTCTATTATTTTTCCAAAAATATTGATACATCGGGGTATATAATTGGTCTTGTTTGTATAATAAACGTCATATAATTTTTATAATATATTTGTAATACGGTAGAACCTCGATTATCCGAAGCAATTGGGACCAAGACTAGTTCGGATAATCGAAACGTGGGTTTTTTGGGACGAGATCATAAACAACACCTTTTTACATAAAAACCGTATATACATATATATTAAAATTAGACTTACACACACACACACACACACACACACACACACACACACACACACACACACACACACACACACACACACACACACACACACACACACACACACACACACACACACACACACTGTATATGTATTTTGAACACTTGAAAAAAATCGAAGGTTTTTTAAATATTTTTAAAAATAAAATCGTCAATTTTTAATTGACGAAGTCATTCGTCAATTAAAACATCGTCGGGATTCGCGCCAACGTTCGGATTATTGAGCGTTTGGATAAACTAAGACATCGTTCGGATAATTGAGGGTTCGGATAATCGAGGTTCTACTGAATAAGTTTCAATGTCATTTTTTAATTAATAACAAGATTGAAATTGGGTGGGGAGAGGGCATTTTCAACCGATCACAGACATTCTGCATGTCGCGGCTCCCTCTGCTCTGCTACAACACAGTAGCAGTGGAGTGGGGGTAGCCTGAGTTTCGTGTGACATCCATCCAGGGGGCCGGCACCTCGTAACCCTTACCGTATGTAAAAATGCTGCGCCTTTTGGCCGCTGTATTTAGTTCCACCTCTCCCCACGGCGCTGGTAGGTTTCTCACAATATTCTTATTGCGCAGGCGTGAGGCCCGCACGGCGTACTTATAATAACCACCCCCCACCGAATACGACTATTTTGACGTTTGGCGCTAATGCCGTGTGTTGTGCATCGTTGTATCTCAGGCATTTCATCAGCATTTTTCACCATACCAGCCGACCCTCGTATTCGAAGCTATGGAACGGCTATGAACGGCCGCGAGTGGCAGAGTTGGGCACTACAAACAACGGGCAATGCGCGTAGCAAAAATTCCAAAACATGCCAGCCCCCTGCATCCAGCTAACTCAGAACCTATACCCAACCTACCTCAACGAACATAAACAGTTTTAAGAGCATTTTCGATGCTAAAAAATGCTTAGAACCAAAACTTCGGTCGAAACTAAATCGCTATTACACCGAACGAGTGTACCAAATTTCAAGTCAATCCGTTCGTTAGGTGTCGAGAAATCGTGTACATCGTTTTGAAAAGCATAGTTTTGAGAAAAACGCGTTTAAAGTTTCACCAGCAGTCCTGTCGTTGTATTCAGAAGACTTCATTCTGCGATCCCTAGCACTCATCCTCGAAAAAACTGTCATAACACAGAGAAATCGTGTTTTGAGATTGACTACGTATTATTTACAATCCTCAAAAAGGTTAATAAACTTCACGATAAATAAAATCATTAAAGGCTACTGTAGATAAATATCGACGTCGCAGAGGCCTCACGAATGTGGAAAAAAAATTTAATGCACTTTTCTCAAGAAAGGATGTTTGTGTTATGACTCTAGTGAATGAGCGATATGTTGCGTCTTCTCTTTCAATTTGAGACCAACGAGTGTTCGTCATTTTTACAGTCGCCTAACCCCTTGATAGGAATACCGGCGAGTCGTAAACAAATCAAATATGCATTCGGTTACTAAGCATGAAATGCCCGATTACCACGAGAATCGACTTTCGTACCCGATATCTGTCATATTTCACTTCGACGAAGCAGAGTTTATTTTTTTTCGTGAAAGTCCGTTATCAGAATATAGACGCACGTTTTGGTTTGCGATTATCTGTCGAATTGCCATTTGCAGATTAACTCTTGTAAACTACGGATAAGTAAAAAAAAAAGCCCGCGTTATCTTCGAATGAGTTCCGTCGTGGTACTAATGCAGCGCAGACAACCCGATGTGTCAACGAAGGGTTTGGCAAGAATGTGGGGGTAGCTTGCGAAGTTCCGATCTGGCGATTTTAATCTTCGGGATGAGTCACGGGGGCTACCTGAGAGCTAGGTGGATACTGATGAGCTGTAAGCTATTGTGGAAATAAGATGTCTCATCTTACAATGAAGTACGCGTGAATCAGCAACAAGATTTTACGTTACTATTCCAACGATATTAAGGGCGGGGTAAAGTATTTAAATTTTTTTTCACTTTTTAAATGAATGCATAATATATCAAGAATATTGTGTTAAAATTTCAAGTCGATCGGAGTAAAATTGACGAAGTTATGAGTATTTGAGCGTCTATTGCTCCATGCCGGGTTTTATACCTGGGCGGCAGCTGCGCGGCGCGCTATTGTATTTTTCGACCCCGAATAAATTTCTTGATAAACGGGCCTGTTCCGGTCCCGTTATGTATATTCGAGGCATGGTGTATATTAGTATACACATCAGTATGTACATCAGAGTTTTGCGTAGACAAACGCAAAAAGATGCTCTCGATCATCTTGATGGAAGCCTTTTGCTCTACGGACCTGGCATCGACGACTTTGCGTGAGTATAAGAAAACTATCGAGTTTTATTTTGAATTTCTAAAAATTCAAAGATAATTGAAAAATCTGAAAAAATTCATACGTATTCAGAAAAATAAACGAATCACGAAAAAAAATTGGGTTGCGGGGAAATTTGTTGACTAATTTTTTTTTTTCATCATTTTGTTAATAACATTTTGGAATTATTATTATGCAAAATTAATCTTTTGAGTAACTTTAATATGCATGAATTTTCTCAGATTTTTATGCAATCGAGAAGTGTTCTCAAACTTATGTGCAATGAGCGCTAAGCGACCAAACTCTTCTGCGTTTTTCAAACCATTTTTCTGAGACTTGTCATATTTGAAGTCCGTGTGCACGATAACTCAAAATCTACTGGACCAATCGCTTTGAAATTTTGCACAGTACTTCTTCACATAATTCGCCAGGTATTGTCGAGAGCTTTTTTGTTTTTTTTTCAAATAATTACTAATTTTCCAACAACAAATTAGCCGATTTTTTTTAGCGAAAATCAGGTTTTTGGCTCCCAAGTGCTACGAAAAATCGAAAAGTCGAAAAAAAAAATGCTCCCGTCATTACCTCGAGAAACATCTCCTTTAACAAATGCATTTTGATTTTTTTGTTTCAGATGATTCTGTTGCGAGTTATGGTGCACACCGCAAACCAACTTTTTTTCGAGGCGCCTCCGGGGTTTAATTTTCACTCGCTCAATTTTGAATATTTTGCAATGCAAATTTAGGAGAATGTTGTTCAAATGTTACTTTATTATATGTAAATTTTTCAATAAACGAACACTATTCGTTACGCCAAAAAAAAATCTTAAAAACATGCCTTTTTTTCGCCGAATTAAGTTTACCCCGCCCTTAAGAGAATTTATCTCAGTGTCAGCCCCCTGGTTTAGTTTAGTTTAAGATGGCGTTTAGTTTAGTTTAGTTTAAGATGCGTTTAGTTTGAGATGGCAACGCATCTATAAAGAAGCACTATAAGCAAGGCGTCGACCGTTAATCACGTGAGGCTCAAGTAGGGGTCGTCCATTGATCACGTGAGGCTCAAACGGGGGGGGGGGGGGGCAGTTGGATAACATCACGATTGATCACACTTGGGGAGGGGGAGTGTTGTGACATATCGCGTGTATTATTTTTGTAACTGTGCTAAGCTCATACTAAGTAGATGTGTAATTAATTTGATGAGTGAATCACTTTTTCATACGAAAAAAAAATTGTTTAATTCGAACATGATTTTATACCCGTTACTGTGGCCTAACGCCTCAACGATTTACACCTAGCGCGTGACCGGGAAAGAAGAGAAATTTTCGTGACCTTTTCCGGGAAAACGTGTTGCAGGTTTTCAATTTGTTTGAAGAGTTTGTCTTAAGTATCTATCACAATTTTTTTATCGTGAAATAATACGAAATAATCAATATCAAACGCATTTAGATTTCGCACGAAACTATTCAGTGCTTGGACGAAGGTTTCCCTAAAATATTGATTTTTGTAAAAATGCCCGCAGTCCAAAGTGGAAGGACGGATTTTCTCTGAAAAAAACGCTCTATTTTCGTTGATAAAAAACAATTATGCACCGAAAAGAAAATCCTTCATTCGAGCACTGCTTTTCGATACGCAGATGAAGCTTATAATATGTTAAGTTGATCAGTGCAGTGATTTTTGCGATATCCCGAGCGGTCAGCGATTTCGAAAAAGTTATTTTAAGATGAAGCCTTGTATTTTGAGATCAAAGTTCGCTGATTTGCGCCACCTATCTGTAAAGCCCCATTATTCCGGCGTCTTCGAACGGGGTCGCTCGCGTCAAGCGCGAAACCAAAAGCAAACGAAATCGACTATCTTTTTCACAAAGCAACAGCAAAATATGACGCAATGGAGCGTAGATGATTATCATTAAATATAAGAAGTCACGTAGACAGTAAAATAATATTGAGATCGAATTAATAAATATAGAAAGTCGTATAAAATTTATTTCGGTTTAAGGGATCATCACAGTGTAACGGGTCGAAAAATAGCTGATTTTTGCGATGTTTCTTTTCGATTGTTAAAATACGATAATCAGCCTGATTTTTTAAAGTCAAATCAAACCACTCGTGAAGAGAACAAAAAAAATGTTAACGTTGAGAAAATTATTCTTTTTACATTTTTTTAACGGTTGAAAGTGTCTGCGAATGTTATACGCAGTAAATATTATCTGAAACAAGTTTTTTGTAATCAAAATTGTCAAAATGGCGGCGGTTTGAAAAAAAATCTCGAATTTAGCCGATTTTTTCGACAGTTTATCGTAAAAAAATATGAAGGTTCAAAAAAGCTTCCACAGCAAGATAACGAATGGCGTGAAGAATGTTGTGTCAAAATTTTCATACGGATATCTTGAAAAGTCTTCCTTTGAGAGTGTATACCATTTTGACAAACGAAATTTAGACAAAAAACGTTCAAAGTTTCGAGTGATACATTTTCATATAAATTTTCTACTTATGTTTACGTAAGTATATGAACAGCCTGTTTATAACCGTCTATACTACCGTATAATGTTAAAAAACCGATTTTTTGAAAATTTTACACTGGTGATCCCTTAAGGAGGTACGATCACTTCCACGGGGTCAAAAAAGAGTCTAAATTTATTTTACCGACAGCTGCTCTGATTGATGTTTACTTATGTTGATTATTCGTATTATTTTACCCACAGCTGCTCTGATTGATGTTTACTTATGTTGATTATTCGTATTATCGATTATAGTGTGCCAAATGTTGTGGTAAATAATGAATTTATTGCACGTGAACAAATAATAACTGAAAAATTAGGTTGTCAACGACTCGGTAGTAATCTTCGTAATAATATTAACGTAATAAAATTCAAGCCTTTTAAAATAGGCTTGAATTACCTCAGCGGAATTAACACGATAGGCAGAATATAATTATACATATTATTCATACGTGATAAATGATAAAACTCCATAAATTGTTGTTTGCATATTTTGTGGCGGCTTCTATTCAAATTCATTTCAAAACAAAGCTGGGTTATGTTCGCCAAACGCATCAGCTGTTACTCGCGACGTTGCTAAGTCTGTGGGTGCTATTTCGTCGTTCTGACCATTTTCAACCGGAAGTTGAAACTTCCTTGTAATGTAGTGCTTTAACTACACGGTGAGGATTGATTTTCTTATTTTTTTACAATATCTATTATATCTAATCTATCGAATTTCAGTTTTCCAACGGGTTTAGTTGGATACGTGAGCAGAAAAACCACGATCACCGCACTTCCGGTTGACCGTCTCCATAAGGCGACGTGCTTCGGTAACTCACAGTGCTCGACTTTGCAGTTTTATTGCGAACAAAACTAAACGCTCAAGATAGCCCAAATTTTGGCAATAGGCGCAAAAAGTATTCGTCAAAATCATATAAAAATTTCAAATCCGAGAGTTGAATTCGTAGTAATGATCGTACCTTCTTAACCCTAATTTCAGTTATCCGTGGATCCTCCGGTCCCGAGCACCCTGCATAATCGCGGTCTCACTGTACACTAGAAACGTTATACTTTAACAGTCCGTCGAAAACAAAACATCGATATTCTCCAAAATCTCAACAAAGTGTACGTCCTTAAAAACCTAATTAACATTCCCGACAATATACGAGCCGCACGTGATCATGCCCATTGAAAAAAAAAAAAACGAGCTTGGCGTAGCCCTCGCAGACCGCGTGCGCGAAACGTTTAAAATACATCGGAAGGGATATGGCCGGCGCGGCTACGCGCATCGTCAATGCACCAGCATCCCTCTGCATCCCTTGCGGGCGACGGCGGAATCGTACGGGAATTCGCATATGTACAGTTGTGACGAAAACACGTGCTTCGAGATAGCGCCTCATTGGTCGTTGTGCATCGATCACGTGAAACGCACGAGGCGGCATCGGGGGGTAGACGGCGACGACGGCGACAGCGGCGGGGAGCAGACGAGAGCACCGCGACACGACTGCGAGGACGACGGGAGGTTCGAAAACCGGGCGAACGGAGATCACTCGTTTACACAGGGCGCTGGCGGTCGCGCGAAGACGAAATACGTTCGGATGAAAACAGCGGTGGGACAAGGGGCATCGCTTGCGGGTAATCACAGCAAGGGGGTGGGGGGGGATTAGTCGAGTGAGACACCGAGAGAAGACGTACGTGTATTTCGAGAGGATCCCACGCTTCGAGTACGACAGACGCGCTCGAGAGGTCCCTCGAGGTGGACGAGCAAGAGCGAGTAGACTCGTTGCACTCGACACACGAGTGTTTGCTCGCGGCGCGTCTTCCTTTCCTCATTTATCGTCGAAAGTATCGTATTTAACGGGACGAAAGCAGCGCGAGGCAAGGGGGCTGTGTATCGGTTGCGCGAACGCTCGTTTGAGAAAAACTGGTAGTGCGAACGAACAAATTGCTCAGAGATCTCTCGAGTCAACGTCCGCCGGCCGCGACGAGTACGTGCGCACTCGTAATCCTCGAACTCGGTGCCCATCGCCGATAAATCGCGAATTCTATCGTGCGCGCGCGAGGCTTGTGTCAATTTAGTGCGTCTATCTGTCGCTCGTTCGGTCGCTGGACAGCAGCACGGGGTGGTACGACAATCGAACTCGTTCGACGTAACGTGAGTACTCTTTACCACCTGTGTAAAATCCCCTAAAGCACGTAAGCTTTGAGACAAAAATAAAGAAACGACCGGCTTTCGGGTGTCGCGGCTGTAGCTTCGTGACTTTGGTTAGAGCCGCGAAACTAATTCGGGAGCCGGCCGAGAGAAAATTCCAATCGAGTCTAAGAAAAAGTCACGTTCCGAGAGGGAGAGAGAGAGGACGGGATAGAGACCTTTACCGTAGTCGAGTGTCACACCACGTGTCGTGCATTTACGAGGTAAAAGTCTCGGCTCGGAAAGAAGTGCGGGGTGTGCGGACGTTATGTATGCGGTATAAGAGGCGCCTTTGGGATAACCGAAAGAAAAAAGGAGCCGTGGCAGCAAAGACATTGCGTGGAAGGTTGGAAAGAAAACCGGCCCAACGGGATTTTCCATTGGCTACTCGTAGACGCGGAGCATGTCACGTTTGGAACTTTTCATCTCGTGAAATATTGATTTTAGGAATAAATTAACTTCAAACAAATTCTTGTATGTCGTTATACTGCACTACATTCGTAACAATTGATTTTACGAGTAAACTCACTGGACAGCAGAAATCGACGAAGACATTTTTATCAAAGTTTATTTTAACAATAACTTGTTAAATATTGATAATATTTTTAATAGTTCGGAACAAAAAAGATGTGTAATGGTATTCTAAACGATAACGTTCCGCGTAGTTTTTTCTCCAGTTAATATTTTTCTTCTAAAATAATTCTGGAAAATATAAGCTTCTGGAATGTTCTGCTTGTGATCCGCCCTTTTTGTCTCTTTTACTGGACTACTCGCCGCGGGCGTCAAGAGACTCGGTTTAGGGACCATAGATTCTCGCGTCGACAGTTGTTTCTATATATATACACACACTCACACATACATAGCGGAAAAATGTCTCTCAAAATTTTAAGGGGCTACATCTATGTAGAGGCCCGAAAAAATGTCTTATTTCGGATTTTTTTTCTAAGCAACGGTTGGTGAAAAAGAAACGCATTTTTTTTAACACAAAGGTACATATATCGAGAAAATTTTAAAGAAATACCAAAAAATACAGAGAATCAAGAAAAACATGGCCGCTGGCAGATGATGAAATTTACTTTGCGATGTTTGGCGGTGAACCAACCAGCTTAAAAGGTCCATCTGAAATCTAAAACCCAAACGGGTTATTCAAGTTATCAATAAATACGAGTCGTAAACGATCGTCCATTTTTAAAATCATTTTTTTTAACCACGTGGCGACGAATCGAAACTCGAGCATACAACATATATGGAAAAAGTCGTAATTTTTACGTAACCATTAAAAGATGAAGATAGGCTGAACAAATTCAGCTCGGCGACGAGCTTTGAGGAATCATCACAGTGTAACGGGTCGAAAAGTAGCTGACCTTCGCGTCTTTTTCTTCGAGGGTTAAAATACGTTCATCAGTCTGATTTTTTTTACGTCAAATCAAAGCACTCATGAAGAAAAATAAAATCCATTTTTTAACGTTCATTTTTATTTTTTTACATGTTTTTTAATATGTAAAAATGACAATTTGGAAATATTGAACATGTCTTCGAAAAAAAGGAGCCCTCACGGTTTACAGAGTTGTGGCCGTAAATATTATCTGAAACAAAATTTGTAGAAAGATTATTAAGGCCTTAGGCCAAATTAATGAGTATAAAATCATGTGCGAATTAATTTTTTTCGTATGAAAAAGTGATTCACTCATAAAATTAATTACACATCTAGTTAGTATGAATATCAAGCTGTTAGAAAATATATATATATATTTTTTTCGATGTACAAAATGGCCGACTACCAGAAACTTCTCGAATCAGCGTTTTTCCAATTGGCGTGACAAATAACTTCAACAATTTTCACTCGATTTACTTCAAATTAAAAATTTATGTTCCTAATTGCATTTCGCAGAGAAGTACGTACGGAATTGCCGATTGATCGAAAACTTTTCATTTTATGAACAGTTATAACGAAATTTTTCACTAACAATTCATTTCTTAAGTTCAAATACCTACAACTTTTGAATAAAACAATTTTTTTTTAATTCCGCACGCACTCTAAGTATTCTAATGTAGATTGACGAGAATTTTTGTTTTTCGTTCTGGGTCAAAAATTGTGGATGCTAAATGTCACGCCGCGGAGCGCCTAAAAAAAAGATAACAAAAGAAAATATTGGTAGCCGGCAATTTTGTGCACGGAAAAAAAAAATTCTAACAGCTTGATATTCATACTAAATAGATGTGTAATTAATTTTACGAGTGAATGACTTTTTCATACGAAAAAAAAATTGTTAAATTCGCACATGATTTTATACCCATTACTGTGGCCTAAGGCCTTAATCAGTATAAAAGTCGCTATCGTCGCTATCGCAATTATTGATCAGTATGAAAGTCACTATGGAGGCTTTTTTTCACCCCAATTGACAAAATGGCGGCGGATTAAAAAATAGTATCGATTTTATTCTATTTTTTCGGAAGTTTTTCATTTAAAAAAATGAAGATTAAAAAAAGCTTTCACAGCAAGACAAAGATAAATCGGCGATGCCAGGTCCATGTTGATAACCGTTTATACTATCGAATAATGCAAAACAAAAAATCGATTTTTTGGAAATTTTACACTGTGACGATTCCTTGAATGTTTCTCATCGTATCTTCTGTAAGTTTAGAGACAAGCCTTCAATTAGTTCTTGAGGTATTATGTCCATGGACTGTGAAATCAGCGTTTCGAGGAAAACGCGTTTAAAGTTTGACGTATGGTGCTGCTGCCGCTGGCCCGGCCGACGGTTAGAAACTGCAGCTCATTCAATTTGAGAAATATTTCAATGAAATTTTCGGGAAATGAAGCTAAAAGGTCTATCGAATAAAAATATTGTTGGAAAATGCAATCTTTTGACCCACCTAGGTAGATGTAACCCGTTAAATTATATATATATATATATATTGTATGGTGGCACAAATTAGAGCTCCATTGTTTTCCGCTTTCTCATCATCCAATTATCTACTCCCAAGAAGAAAAAAAATTGTCGCGAAAGCTGCGAGTGGTCAAAAAATATTTGGAGGTCGCTCAAGTTGCCCAAAAATTCAAATTTTCATTAAAAAATTGATTTTTTTTCGTCTACTTCTCACCCGTGAATTTTACGCTCTACACCTTAACTCTTTTACACATTAAATTTAAAATAATAAGATTTTAATTTTAAATATTAAAATAAACGACGTATTAAGCTCGCGAAAGCTCTAGCCGGCCAATGAATATTTAGTGGTCGCTCAAGACCTTCGAAATTTCCAATGGTCGCGATTTTTTTCCCTCTCCGCACTCATAAATTTAACACTTTGTAAATCTTTCAAATCAATTAATCCTTTTTTTTCTTCAGAAACGGATTTTTAAAATTTACCTCCCACTTCCAACCCGATTAAACGGGGGACCTATAATTTTGTTTACGAACAAGAGCTTTAAAGAATTATTTCATGAGAACGAAGCTTATAATTGTTGGGTTAGTAGTGCAAGATAAATTTGATAAATCTGTTTCTAAAGAAAAGCAATCAATTGTTTTGAAAATTTTACAACGCGTCAAATCTATGAGAGAAAAAAGTTAAAAAAATTTACGAAAATTGAAAAGTTCGAAGCTCTTGAGCGTCCACTAAATATTCATTTGCCGGCTAAAGCTTTCGAGAGCATAATTTTAGAGTTGTACAGCGTAAAATGCACGGGAGAGAAATGGACGAAAAAAATCGATTTTTTAATGAAAATGTGAATTTTTTCGAGGCGACCTTTAAATATTTGTTGACCGCTCGCAGCTTTTGTGACAATTTTCTTTAAGTAGATAATTGGACAGTTAGAAAAAGGAAAAAAATAGAGCTCAAATTTGTGCCACCCCTATATATATATATACCAGGTGTAGAAGTATGAAACCGGAATTTCCCTATAGATGGTGCAAGCCATCAGTTTAGGAACCGTAAGACCGCTTCTGCAGCGCCATAATCTCCTTCTAACAGCTGACGAAGATTTTCAACACACCCAACCCAAGTTCCCTACATCGGTGTATTTTTCTATAACCTCAAACATGTCGAGTTTTGTGCCTACGAACTACGATTTGCGGACAGCATTGGTTTTCTGTTATCATTTGAAGAAAACTGCTGCAGAATCGCATCGAATGCTTGTCGAAGCTTACGGTGAACATGCTCTTGGTAAAACACAGTGTTTCGAGTGGTTAAAAAAATTTTAAGTGGTGATTTTTACGTGAGAAACGAAGAGCGTCGGAAACCACCGAAAAAGTTCGCAGACAACGAATTGCAAGCCTTATTGGATGAAGATGATACTCAAAGTCAACAAGAACTCGCGGATCAATTGAATGCGACGCAGAAAACCGTCTTCACTCGTTTTTATCATTTTCAAACAACAGACGTGTAATTTTTACAAAAAGAATCCGGTTTCATACTTCTACACCTGGTGTGTTTGTGTGTGTGTGTGTGTGTGTGTGTGTGTGTGTGTGTGTGTGTGTGTGTGTGTAAATTTATTTATTTATTCGAAAAACGAAAGGTAACGCGTGCATCGCGGGAAGACGAGGACAGGCGACGGCTGTCACTCCGACAGGACACGCTCTGCTCGGCTCTCTCAAAGGGAAATTGGACACTCGCGTCGTTTCGACTCCCGCCCTGCGTTTCTCTTTTCTCTCTCTCTCTCTCTCTCACTCTGTCTCTCTGTCTCCACTTCTGGCCTACGAAAAATACGTATATCGTATGATACTCGTAGAAACGCGTGTGTATCTCTTTTGACACGGGATCGCCGCTCCGTGCGAGAATGTTCGCCCCCGAGAGGCTGGCACACTCGTTTTACGTTCTTGCAAAGTCGCGCGACACTTTCGTTCGCAACCTCGCGCGATTATTTCACGGCAGATGCGTCAACGAAGAAGCAATTAATAAATTACTTTAGAAAGGAAAAAAAGAGATAAAAAACAAAAACACGCCGATATAATCGATAAGAACGACCGTACGAGCAAACGAAAATTCTCCCTTCTCGTAAGCGCGATAAATATTGCAAATACAAAGTGCGGAAGGTCATCGCGAACGAGCGGATAATTCCGGCAAGGACGTGCGCCTACACGCGCCGCGATTGTTGGATGATTTTCGAAGCACCCAACGTATCACGTATCGTTATCGTCGCCACACGTTGTAATATATATATATATGTATGTGCAATTGAAGTGTACAGATATTGGTGGACGCGAGAGGTGTTTACGACTCGAAGGAAGCTCATCCGTTCTCGAGACAAAATGTGTTCGATAGCGATGCCTGGTGAACTGATGCTGGGCCACGGGCCGTACGCTCGTCGCTCGCTGTTTCGTACGGTGGGTACGATGGGCCAACAACACGCGGCAACGATGAGCGCGAGATCGGTCCCTCCGCCGCCGCCACCGCCGCCGCCATCTTCCTTCTCGCCGCGGATACGGCCGTGTCTCTCGAGCTCGATAATACCCGTGGGCATGCGCGGCGGATGCGCCAAAGGCGACGACGAGATCGTCCTAGTTGCGCCCGCCGGTGATGGCGCTCCCGGCAGACGTAAACAAAAGAGAGTCGTCTTTGCTGATGATCGCGGTCGTCCTCTCACCCAGGTATATCTCGCTCGTAACTTCACGCGGGATATACACGTACGACAAAAAAATTCGTGTCATTTTTTCTCCCTAATCATTCCTTGAGACGGTCATTTTGAGCCAGAGGAATTTTAACTCTTAACTCCTTCGTTGTCAGAGAGAATTCGACGAAAAGTTCCGAAAATGGCGGGAAAATTTTTTTATCCTGAAAACTTGTACTCTGGGCTTTTTGAGGGTGCTGATTACGAATCTGAACTCAAAATTCAGGAATTCACAATGACGAACAAACATGGCGAATGAAAATACAAATGGCAGCGCCGCCATATTGCCGCTGCCATTTTGAATTTCCAAATTTTGTCTTCAAATTCGGATTCAGCGAGCCCAAAAACCCCCGCGTGAGACTCCGGTTTCAAATAAGAGCAAGTTAAATAGGAAATAAAGGTTGACGCACTATTGCGTCATTGCCGACGAAAGGGTTAAAAGTCACACCGGGTGAAATATACCCCAGCCGTTTTGCGACCTGGAATACCTTCCAGAAAATTCGGGAAAATTGGACATGTTTTTTGCCTATTTGAAAGCACTCTTTTTGAAAATAATCGGTATGGTCGTGTAGAAAATAGCCGAAAGTACATTATGTTATAATAAGTACTGTTATTTTTCAATAATATGCCACATTGTAAAATAATTGGGGCGAATTTCACCCACAATGACGCTTACGTAATTTTTTCGAGGTGTGACCGGCAAGGGTTAAATAAAATGCTCACATGGTGTTCTAACCAATAAAATTATTAGCATTATCAAAAAACTTTTGCTACGAAAGTTGGTAGTTATCTAGTGATAAATGTTTCGGTGAAAAAAATTCACGATCCCGTGTAAAGAAAAATCATGTCGGCCATCTTAACGTCGCTATTTTGAATTTTGGACCAAAAAAGATTTTTTTAAACGTCGGATTTAAAAACATTGATTCGAATATTTCCATATACTGCTAAAGTATACATACAGATCGATCAATGTAGAACAATTATTCCTACTTTACGAAATCCCTCAAAATTGCTCAATTTTCTTCCCGTCTAAACGTATATCCCGCCACAACCGTGTCGCGTATACGCGGATAAGAACGAATAAAATAAATATGCAGGGTCATGAACACACGCAGGTACGGATAATGTCAGAGCCGAGCAACGTGCCGCCGGCGTGGACGGGCGCCTATTTGGCGAGTGTAGCGAGAGGTCGAGGGGTACGCAGCCGGGAGGATGAGAAGTCGAGTCTCGTCGCTCAATGGAGTTCGTTGTCATCGTCGCCGTCGCCGTCGTCCCCGCCATCCTCGTCGCCCCTGTCGTCGTCGTGGGAGATGAGTTTCGCACAACCGGCGAGCGACTACCTCGCGTTTCGACGGAGACTCGACGAGAGCGCGGTCAGCCTCGAAAACGTTATAATTCGGGAGAGCGAGGAGTGCCTCGTGGGTACGATTAAAGTGAAGAATCTCGCTTACGACAAAGAGGTAGTAGTGAGGGCAAGCAGCGACGGTTGGACCACCAGGGAGGATCTTCACTGCTCTTACGTTGAGCAGCAACCGGTCGCAAGGGCAGCTCTCATATTGTACGACACTTTTCGCTTTCGTCTAACTCTGCCCCTCAAATCCGAGCGAATAGAATTTTGCGTGAGATATCGGGTCGGCAGTGGCGAATTCGGTCTCTCCGAGTACTGGGACAACAACGACGGAAAGAATTACGTCGTACGACGGAAGCAGCAGCCGTCGGAGCAGGTTTGTCATTTACCCTTGCCTCGCTCTCCGCCTCGGCCTCAGACGCGCGAGACTAACGAGTATTGATGAAAATTTCAGACCGGTCCGTCTGGTCCTGTCGTTGCCGGGGACACGATGACTTACCACGATTCAAAGTCCCTCGTCTCGAGGAAGCCCGCGAGCCTCGTCGCCCCACGAGACTCGAAAGATCAACAAATAACGAGAGTAACGGACGCTACCAGAGCCAACATTATGACGTGGAGCGAATTTGCCTCCTGGCAGCATCTCAACAACGAGGCGCCATACTGGTGATAGCGCGCCCAGAGTTGAGAAGAGCGGCCCTCTTCTCGAAGCGTCTCTTCGGAGCAGCAGCGGCCCCTGCCACCGCCACTGCGAGAACGAGCGAAGCAACGGGAAAAAAGAGACACGCCGCGAGTGGACGGAAATATACTCGTGACTCGGCTTCTTTACCGTGCTACTCGAGAATTCGTCGAGGAGGGGGTGCGCCCTTAGCCTGGGAAAGAAACTTTGGAGGTCCTTTCGGTAAGCAGGAGAGACGTGGGCTATCGCGTTGCCACGTCCGACGACGCCTCGAACTTGAGGTGCACGTTCGTCGCGGCTACGCTGATCTACGTGTTTTTTTTTCTTTCGAATCTCACGCGTCGAGAGGTGAGAGGGAGAGAGCGCGTACCGGTCGAGGCGTGGCTCGACGAGCGAGCCTGCTCTCGTACGTTTTTAACGCACTCGCAGGCGAGCCACTCGCGCGGAACGCGTGGGAGGACGATGAAACGAGAGGAAAGGGTGTACGCGTATGTCTCGTTGAAATTGCGATCGGGATCGGCTCTCTCGCTCGCGTTTTTTCCATGATCGACTTTAAACCATGTTCGTGGGCGTTTTCATTGGGATTTTCAATAAGTTCCCGTTCGTTTTTCGTGGAAATTAATGCTCTGTTTTGAAAAATCATTCCTTATGCCTTCAAACGTTTCGAAACTGTTGTGTGATCAACTCGTATTGATTCTGCAAGTTCAGATAGCGTCGGACATGAGTCTTCGTGAAGTAATGCCTCCAATTCTGCCTCAGCCCAAAGTGCCTCAACAAGAACTCTGTGTGCTTCAGCTGCAGATCTTTTAAAAATAATGTATTGCGGTAACATTCGCCGCAAATACTCTTTTTTGGCACGCAATGTGACATGTTTAACACTGTGAAAAAAGAAGTTGTTTACACTTCGGCGAAATTACATATACCGAATTTCAAGTTTGCTTATAGTACTTCTTTGTAGATGCGTTACCATCTTGAACTACACGCTCACAGTTATGGTACGGTGAACTCTCCTTAAGGCCTTAGGCCACAGTAACAGGTATAAAATCATGTGCGAATTTAACAAATTTTTTTCATTTGAAAAAGTGATTCACTCAAAATTAATTACACATCTATTTAGTATGAATATCAAGCTGTTAGAACAAAAAACAAAAATTCTCGTCAATCTACTCTAGAATACCTGGAGAAGTACGTACAGTATTAAAAAAGTATTGTTTTATTCAAAAGTTGTAGGTGTTTGAACTTAAAAAATGAATTTTCAGTGAAATATTTCGGTATAACTGCTCATAAAATGAAAAGTTTTCGATTACTCAAAAATTTCGTACGCACTTCTTTGCGAAATGCAATTAGGAACATAACTTTTAAATTTGAAGTAAATCGAGTGAAAATTGTTGGTTATTTGTCACGCCAATTGGAAAAAAGCTGTTTCGGGAACTTCGAGTAGTCAGCCATTTTGTACATCGAAAAAAAAAATGGCTAACACCTTGATATTCATACCAAATAGATGTGTAATTAATTTGATGAGGGAGTCACTTTTTCATACGAAAAAAATTGTTAAACACGCACATAATTTTACACCCGTTACTGTAGCCTAAGGCCTTAACTCACCGCTCTCGGGGCTGAATTTTCGCGGTACTAGAGAGAGAGTGGCCTGCTAGAGAGCGCCCCCCACCGCGAACTACTGAGCGACGTAATTTGGCGGGATACAGTTAGGTTAGGATAAATGTTCAAATGTCACATGTCACTACAAGGTTATTTCAGATTAGAATACTTTTTACATGAAAGCGGTACACTTTCCGCTTTTCTTTTTTTCATTCACATTCTTAGTTACTTTTGGAATCATGAAGTGGAAAGTTTAATACTGAAATTGAGGTTATGATTGCACGCCGCGCGCCTTTCCACAAATAAAGGAAAGTGGGAGAAGTTACGCTTCTCCGCTCGTTGTGTTGCCACCAGAGAGAACCGACGGGAAATGGCTCACTGCAGATGGCGTTGAAGTTTGCATCATTGGAGCTCAATGAAAATGAATATTTCTGAACTCGTTTGATTTTTTTTGGCATATATCGTCGAAAAAAAATTGAAGATACTTATTTAGCGATCGACTTTAATCTACAAAAAAGATCTTGTATAATAATAATAATAAGGAAACTAAAATATAAAGAACTTTCGTCTCATTCCAACGGTACAAACTTTACCATCAACGCTCAACAGAGCGTTGAGTTAGGGAGAGTTTACTGTAACGCCATCTGCTGGAAAACAGCGGGAACTTATTCAACGGCCTAATCGAATATTCTTCTCAATTCACGTTGCAGACCGCGTAAGAGGACGAGAGGGCGTCTTGGAACGATGCGATCCGTCCTTTGTACGAAATCACGGCAGTGGGACGAGGCGCGCGAGCGTGGCGAATTTTCAGCACGTCGAACGCGAACGGCGAATCTACGAGATCCAAATTGGCAGCTTCGCACGCGCTCGTGCGCCGGTATACCGAGGCCGCGCAACGAGCGATGGCGACAACGACGACGAAGACGATGTATTTTCACGACAGACAAGGTCGCGATTGGAAAAAGATAGAAGAAAAAATAAACGATTCGTGGCGGACGCCTTCGTCTCGCGTGGAATCCGCACGTCGCGAACGGCGAGGTTTCTTCTATTTTTCTATTTTTCGAGTCCGAGTGCCAAATCGAACTTTGCTTGTGCGATCCCCGCGCGCAGTATCTCTCCGTGCGTTATTCCTCGCACGCGCTTGCCTTTGTACATATGACTATGGAAAGTTCGCCCTCGCGTGTGCGCGCGCCCGCGTGCGTGTGTGTGTGTGTATGTGTGTGTGTGTTTGCGCGTAACGTTACGGGAAAAAGGCGTATTCGCGTTCCTATCCCTCGGTCCGCGGACGTTTCTGGCTCCTCCGTCCGCTCCGTTTTTTTCTTATTGCCCGATCACGACGTTCGCCCCTTTAGCAGAGAGCCGCAAGACTGACACTGACTTCTCGATCCCAACCCGCGCCGCGCTCTGCCTTTCAAGCGCGTACATGGGACGATCGTTCGGGAGACTAGAATTTTTTACGTAGAAGATAAAATGCGTTTAACCGCGACGCTGGAACAATTTCCTATTATAATAATGTAATGAGCAGCTTCGCGATAATCGTTCGTTGCTGTTGCTGCTGTTGTTGTTGTTACATATTCTATATTCGCTAGCACACGTTGAATTCTTTTATATATCATTTACCGACACTCGTAGCGTTATTATTTTTTTAAGAGACTAGAAAACAGAAAAACGAAAGAGAAGAAGGAAAGGGCGACAGCAGTCAGCTTGGTACACGACTCGCCTAGTATCTCGCCAATCAGAGTCAACAATTGTATACGTATACATATATATTTTTTGTCATACGTTTTATTTATGAGAATAAATTAATTTAATAACAGATCAAAAAGCGTAGCGCGCAAGGTTTACGACCAGACGACGCTCTCGATCCAGTCAACGTACGAACTGACTCGAGTGTATATGGCGGGAGAGTTTTTCTGTGCGCAAAACTTGCCAAAACTGGTAACACCGACGATGCTGTAGGTACAGTAGGGATCCTCGAGTACGCGCTGAAGAGGACCACCGCTGTCCCCCTGTGCGAGGGCAGAGGGATAGAGAAAAAGGTATTTATTTCGTGCTCTGGGTCCCCTGAGAGCGCCATCTAGTGCAGATGCATTGCACATAGTTTGAGAAATATACAGAAAAGGGTAAATTATTAGGGGTACAAGCTTCAAAGGATTTACAAGAGAGGGTGTTACTAGTATTAAGGACATGTGTCACACGTTCGGTCGGTAAAAATCCTACTGCCAAGTTCTTTGCCAAACAGATCACATTTCGGACAAAAGAAGAGATAGCGGTTGTTCACTGCTCAGCAGGGCGCAACGGGTACCTTTTCTTTTTCCTGAAAAAAAACAACCGTTCCCGACATCCTTGGGCATCTGTAATTCAGCTATCTCTCTCACATTCATGGCGGCTCGGTCGGTGTGACACTTGGCCTTAAATCGCATCGTACCATAACCTAAACACCTTCATGTTAAAGCGTCATCACTAGGCTTTAGTTTTCAGTTCGTCTCGTTTCGACGAAGCGTAAACACCACAGGTTTTTTGAACTCCAAATACGTCTACTTTTGTGCCAACGCACAGTGGGGCAGAATCCCAAAAAGCTGGCCAAAAGTCAAATTTTTGAGTTGTATATATTCGTCTATATATGTTCAGATCTTGTTTACTGATAGTCCTAGGACGAAATTCCGGACCGGGCAGGTTTATACCTGCTCTAGGGTCGCCTCGACATCAGTCGACATTCAGCCGCCGTTCGGTACGCATTAAACAAGCGTACGCGTTGAAAAATTCTTGCCTGTTTCGAAGTACTGTGAAACGGACGAAACTCTCAATTTTAATTCTGCAAAATGGAAAAACTTTCTGAAGGTATGCAGAAAATATAATCATGCACAGTTATTGCTTATTTTATGTTTGAAATATCTAAATTTTGCAACAAGTAAACATAAAAAATTATACATTTTTTTTCGAAAATCGATTCTCTAAAGTAGTTTTAAAAATGTCTTCGCGAGTCTCGACCTTGTTTCAACAAGAAACTGATAGTGTACAGTACTAAATATAATATACTAAAAAACTGGCTGCTCAGGAGTGCTCAACGAATAGTTAGACTAATTTTTAGGGAGAAATACGTGGCGCGACATTAACGGACGTGTGAATGTAATCCATTGATTATTACGTTACAGCGCGTTGGTATATTTTCTGTCTATTAACATAGATTAATATTTATTTATCAATTCCATTTGTAGTATGTTCATTTATTGATTAATATTCATAGATCATCTAAATTTTAATACAGTAATTTATTATTCTAAATGTACGCTTTACGAAAATCTCAACATTTTATAAAATATTCCTGCAAGAACTCTCAGTAGCTAGAACTGTGTTTCCCCCATGTTTGTACGGCGTAACGGTTTTCGGCAGTAAAGGTGTAGTAGTGTATACGTACATAGTGTATACGTAGTGTAGACGGCGATTCGGCAAGGACTGACGAGGGGCTCCTAGAGCAGCCATGTATGAAAGAAAGGAGCCCGCCTGCTGTTCAGGCTTTATTATACCTGTTGTATACTGACATAGAGCTGATTCTCGTAAAGACAGATTTCATGTAATTTCGGTTTTTTTTCGTGCAGAATGTATGTAAATATATTTGTTAATCATTTATATCGTAAATATTCGTTTTCTTTATAAATATAAAATCATTTTTAGTAGTAATAAATTATTTTTGTACATTTCGAGTCAGAACACCGTATATAGTTTTGTTAAGTATAAAATGATTTCAAAATAATGTCATTCAATTTTGTACATGTTTATATTGGTATTTTACAGAGTCTTCCCAATCTTCAAATATGGAATTATCAAGAAGAGATTTTTTTTTCATGGTGAAAGACAGTTTAAAAAACGAACAGAAATTCGTTATTGGAGTTTTGAAAGATGCAATTTTCAAGAAAACAGAACATGCGATACAAGTAGACGAGGATGAAAAGTCATTAGGACTGTTATTTGCAAATTTTCGATCCAGATGGAAAGCAGCAAACAGAGGCCAAGAAAAGTTTCTAAAAAATAATGAAGAATGGTTGAATGGCACCGTATGTTTTTCAACATTATCCGATACTGAATGCACAACATCAACATCTGAGAAGATTGTGAAGAATGATGAAAAAGGAACATCTGGACGACCTTCGAAATCCTTTGCTTCATCCAGCGATAGATCTAAGAGGCGAAAGACTGAAGAAATACGTTCTACTTTATCTACAGAAGAATTGACGTATGCTGCTCAAATGAGTTTAAGGACTTCTGGTCAAGTGGATGCTGCTCAAGTTCTTAAAGATGTCACATTAACCAGCCCAACAAGAGCCTCAAAATATATAGCTGCTGTTCGGTCAAAAAATGAGACACCTTTAACCCCAGACGAAGCACTTTCTTTGATGATCGAGAAAGGAGAATCAAAGCGCTCTTATCAGCTATCAAGAAATGCAGCTAGAGCACGTAAATGCAAATTATACCCATCATACCATGAAGTAGAAAAAGCAAAAAATCGTTGTTATCCATCAGTTGTGTACATGAATATTACTGAGTCGTGCGCACAAATTAAACTACAGGCTTTACTTGATCATACCACATACAGAATTATACAACTTCAGGCTGATGTCATCGATACTCTAAATTCTGAAATTCTGCAAAAATTAGTATTTCACTGTAAATGGGGATGTGATGGAAGCAGCGGTCAAAGTGTTTATACGCAAAAATTTGATGAGGCTGGAAAATCTGATGAAAGCATTTTTTATACTTCTCTGGTACCTTTGCAATTAATCTACAACAATCACGAGACGGATGAAGGAACTATTGTGTGGAAAAATCCTAGACCTTCATCTCCTCGATTCGGCAGACCAATACGATTGCAGTTTGTACATGAAGATGTACAATCAACATTGAAAGAAGTTACCGACATTGAACAGCAGATTGCGGGTCTTGCACCATACACTACTGAACAAAATGAAAAATCAATTTCAGTAACCTATTGTATGTCGTTTACGATGATAGACGGCAAAGTCTGTAACGCTGTAACCGGTACCACTTCTGCACAACGCTGCTTCCTGTGCAAAGCCACCTCTAAAGATTTTAATAACATCGACAAAATTATAAAAATGGACATTACTACAGATAATTTAAGATTTGGTCATTCAAGAAAATGCTCTCGAGAATCGAATATGAGAGACATTTTCTATAGGCTCTTAGTATCATCAGATCCATTTCTCTCAAGCATCAGGAAATTGCCCCAGAGACCGGCGAAATCTTTACATAAAGAAGCTATAGAAATGTTAAAACGACCTGAAGTCACCAAACAAGAGATAAGGAACGATTCCGATTTGGATACAAGTGGGTCAACATCAGAATCCGAATCGAATGATTCCAACATTGAAGATGACATACAAGATTTTTGTTACTAGAAGTAAATAACAGATATTTGATTTATTGCAAATTTTGTACTCAAGAAATTGTTCAAAAATAAAAACATGGCTCAAGAGATTTTCTACTCATTTAAACCTAAAAATATTATGAAACATTTTCTATTAAAAAATATTTAAAAATTGAAAATTTTTTTGGAATCGTCTATATATCGCGTCTGCTATTTTGAAAATTAACATTCCTATAACAAATTCGTAATCAGCGATCCCAAAAACCCTTAAGAAATATGATTGGGTATTTTTTACTGAATTATTTGACTAATTGGTTGAATTATGTCCGCCATTTTGGGTCCGCCATTTTGAAAATCGTAATTCTGATAACAGATTCGTATTCAGCGACCCCGAAAACCCCCGAGAAGAGAATTGGAGATCATTTTGGACACTTTCCGAATTTTGGCCAGCTTTTTGGGATTCTGCCCCACTGTGCAACGAAACGCAATTTTCCGAAAGCTTTACGTTTATGTTTCCATTTGGAAAAAAAGCAGCTGAAGGTCATCGATTGCTGTGAGGATTACGGGAAACATGATCTATCAATGTTAACTTGTGAGTACTGGTTTAGGCGGTTGAAAAGGGATTTTGATGGGGCGGATTAGGAACGTAAAGGAAGGCCACAAACGTTCGAAGATGCGGAATTGGGGGCATTATTGTTAATAATGTAATATAAAGTTAAGTTCGAAAGCCGATTCATGAATGAAAAATATGAAAAGCAAAGAATGAACAAACAAGTTGGCGCTTATAATTGGAGGGTCGAGAGAAAGAGATTGCGAGTGCGCACGCTCACCTGACACGTGTCTTTGCCCCCCGCGGCGAAACCGGCGCACAGCATATTCGGCAGCAGCAGGCCTTGGGACATGCGCCGGCCGCCGGTCTCTGTGGCGAAATGCTTCTTGCAGTCCGCGTTGGATATGTAATCGAGTGTAACCTTCATGAGACGATCACTGCCGGTGGGACTGTCTGCGGGTGTGTCGCAAACGTCCCGCCTCGTTAAATCGTACACAAAACGTATTAAGCACCTTGAATAAGTTCTCGCTGTTTTTCAACAGATGGCGTTACCAGAACTGCGTGCGTTAGTTTAAGATGGTAACGCATTATGTAAAGAAGTACTATAAGCAAGCTTGAAATTCAGTGTATGTAATTTCCTCGAAGTGTAAACAACTTTTTTTTTTCATAGTGTTAAACAAGTCACATTTCGTGCTAAAAAAAGAGCACTTGCGGGGATTTCTACTGCACTACTTTATTTTTTTTAATCTGCAACCGAACCCCACGGAATAGGGATATTTCCAATAGCCAATAATAAAAAAGACGATAAAGATAAAGATGAGGTGATAGCTTATAATTAAAGTAATGCACGGAAGTGCTTTTTTATTTTATTTGCATGAAAATTGTAGATGAATTTACATAAATAAATTGGAAAAAAATATCTATAAGTCACGTGACAAAGAACACCAATCAGAGCGCATGACGTCACACTTTGCAAAATGCGAACGAGACGACGCTATAAGCATACTGCTTATACGAGGCGGTTACTGTTTACTTTATCTTAAAATACAATTTGTGAAATTTCTCGATTGACTTTGAATTTTGAATCTTACTCGAACTGTAATAATGTAGACTGGATTCGTGAAGGTAGGTAGTTTGAATTTGCTTAGGATTTACTGCATAATGGTGGCCAATTTCTTTACGAAGAACAGCGTCTTCTGCTCTACAGAATGCAGAAGCGTGAAGACTTCTATGTAAGTACACCCTGAAAAATTGTTATTTATGCAACAAATAATGTGTGTAGCATTAATAATATCACAAATTTTGTAACAATTTAAACAAATTTTTGCGGTTATGTTATGTAATATTACAAATTTTGTAACAATTTAAACAAATTTTTGAGGTTATGTTATGTAATATTACAAATTTTGTAACGATTTAAACAAATTTTTGAGGTTATGTTCTGTAATATTACAAATGTTGTAACAATTTAAACAAATGATTGAGGTTATGTTTCGTTTTGCAGCTTATTTTGTTACATTTAATTGCAGGTTTTCAAGACAGTCATACAGTGATGGATAGAATTTGGAATTTGTCCTCGAACTTAATAATTCTAAAATATTTGGTATTGTGTTTGTTTAGACACCCGTATTTCTCAGAGTATGACGTCACGCACTGTCAAATGACAGGTATGGGCGTTTTGGCGCGTATTTTAAAGCGGATAAGTTAAAACGCGATTGTTGACGAATTTGCTGCAATTGAATACGTAAAATGAACATTTAGAGGCATGTTATGTAAGTGTGAAAAATTTTGAGCACCTTTTCAAAAATAGGCAACATGCCGATTCTTGTTGAGACTTACGGCGACCATGCTCTGTCGGAAACAACAGGCACATTGGTTTAGCCCCTTCAAAAATAATCGTTTTTGTATGTTGAATTGGTGGAGGCATTACTTCATAAGGACTCATGTCTGACGCTAGCCGAACTTGCAGAATCAGTAGGAGTTGATCATACAACAGTTTCGAAACGTTTGGAAGCATTAGGGATGATTTTTTTTATATAAAGCATTAATCTTCACGAAAAAAACAGCAAGAACTTATTCAACGTCCCAATACAATGAGAATGATGAAGGAAGAGCGCGCGCATATCGACGATATATATACCGCTCGAAGTACGTCCGAAGCCGGTGGCGATAGCTTTCCCGCTGTTACCGTCAGGTGGACTCGGTTCGACCTCGAGACAGGCCGGCCGCAATTTCGGCCCGAGTCGAAGCGGTTCGTCCAGTTTGAGCAAGGCTATGTCGTGATATTTCGAGGGTACTTTGTACTCTGGATGAGCTATTCTCTTGAGGATTTTTCTCTCCTGAAACGACGTCTCGTCCGGCTTCTTGAGATCCGTGAGCCCCGCGCGTATCTTAATAGCCGGGCCTCTGTACCAAAATAAAATGTCTACACACCTCGAGGCGAGGGACGTCGCACGCGAGGTTATAAAACGCGACTTACTTGTCCGGGGCCTCCAGACAATGAGCCGCGGTCAATATAAAATTTTCCGAGACGACGCTCCCTCCGCACATCCAGGATACCGGATCATTCCCGAAACCGATCACCGCCTAAGACCGCGCAAACCAAGCCGTTCGAAGGGGGCATCACGATTTCCGTGGCGCCAAAATATGAAAGTGGATTTCGATGGACTTTTTCACGTGGAAAAAGATTCTGCTGGCTTAAGGGATAACAACACTCTAGGATTTTGGAAAAATCGTTTTTTTTTTGCGCGAAGAATACTTTGGGGTCATAATAACAATATGCCTGGCCTGTAGCGAAAAATGTTGTGCAAAAAATTCAATTATCGATTTTGCCGTAGCGCCTCGGAGAAAAACTTCTTTTCAACTGGGAGGACGAATTACTCGAGCACCTTTGCATATGGCGATTTGAAATTTTCATAGTAGCTTCACATTTACATTCTCTATGGGAGTACGTAGGCCTTTTTGATTAAATGTAAACTTTTTTTATAAACAATTTACCGCTTATTTTTTTTTAGCAAAAAATCGATTTATTTCTTTCAAAGCGCGCCATTTTCTCAAACTTAAAAAAAATCCCTCCGTAGTCCAATAGCTAATAATATATAGATTATATTTTTTTGTTCTTTTTCCAGGTCTTATACTTTACGAGAAAACCGTCCTCTCGTGAGGCTATTTGTAAAAAAACACGTTTTTCAAGATGGGCTCTGTCGCCGCCATTTTGTATAAAAATTATAATAAAATTGTTTTTTTTTATCCTTTAATCTGTGTTAAATAAACCCTTCCAAAAGAAATCCTATTCCTTCTTTTATACTCCCAACATAAATTATCAAGGTTAGGCCTTATTTTCAGCGCCTGGAGTGATGTTGTCCCTTAAATCGATACCTCGATTAGTTTTCGAGATATCGATAAAACTTTTTGATTATCATCAAAAGTTAATTGCGAAAGTATCTCGAAACTGTAATTAAAAAGTACATCAAGTCGTTCCTTTTTATGGAAATCTTCAGTAAAATGCGGAAGTATCATGCACATATTGGTCAAGGAAAAGTTCGTGGCGTTTTTCCCAATAGATGGCTTTAGAGTCGCATAACTTTGGTAATACTAACTCTATCAAGCCATACTATAGCACGTTTGAATGGTGACAATCCATAGATTATTTTTAAAAAAACATTTCTTTCTCTCGTCTTGTTTTCGTTACCATGTGCGGAAATTCAAAGGGCTCGGCCACGACACCTCCGATTATCAAGGGCGAATGAACGATTCCGCATTTCGAGACTCGCTTCTTATTGCCGGCGTCGATCCTCAATACCGGGGACGCCTCATCGTTGTACACCAGTTTCCCGTACTCTTTGCACTCTTCGGTGTGTGCACGGCCGCGCGCGTACACAAGCCAAGCGCCCGACAAATATATGAACTAGTAAACAACGACAAAAACTGACGGCGCGTGCGCAGCTTTTCTTATGTTTTTTCCCTTACTCTCGCGGCTCTTTCTGTCGGCGGCGTTAGCGGCGGTGGCACCCATCATCAGCAAGATCGTTACGACCGTTAGTCTCGTCAACGCGAAATGCTCGTCCATCCTAGTAGCGCACGCGGGCCCCAGCTTCTTCGAAGAGCTTGACCGTCCGCTCTGCGGGCTTTATAGGCGCCGCGAAAAGCGTTGAAAATTCATCGCTAACGAGACTCGAGAATGCGAGTAATCGCCTCTGATGAGATTTTCGAGCGCGTCTAAATTGCAGCTCACGCGGAGGGCACTTACGGGACGAGATGCCCGCCGCAAGAGCGTTTTCACGCTTCCGCGCAGAGTTGTCGCTGGAGCCGCCAAGCACTAACGCTCGATCCCACGGTATCCGGCGGGCAAATCTTCCGACCTAGCAAGGCGACCCACTCGTGCGCAATTTAATATAATTCCTCGATATAAAATACTCTAAGGGGTAACATCACTGTAGACTTTTCATAATATTGTTTTGTTTTGGGCGCTTAAAAGATGCTTTGAACCATCTAGAATAAGGGGGGGCGGGGGAAGGTACCTGTAAAAAAAGGCCCGCAGCATAACTCCAACAATTTTCATTCGATTCAATCCAAATTTCGAGCACATCTTTAAAATAACATTCCGAAGAGAAATACCTACGGGTTTTTCCATGAGTTAATCATAACATTATTTATACACAAATGATTGTCCTTTTTTCTGTAGAAAATTGAGTTTTTACTTTGAATGCTTGCCGTTTCACAAAAATTGATATGTTGAAAATCGCCTACGTATTTGGGTAGTTATACTCATGTAAATTAATAAAATTAAACTTTTTTTTCCACATTCAAATTTTTGTCAGTTATAATGCGTGCCGCTGAGCGTCCCAAATTCAACCGTGGCAAATTCAAATTTTGACAGCGTCAAAAGTTCGGGCAAAATCCTTTTCTACCGGCCACGAGTTAGGTGTAACCCGTTAAGACGGAATGATACCTCATCGCGATCGGTATGGTAGAACGATTATAGATTCCCACGAATCTCTGAAACGGCTCTTCAGATTCCGTCGAAACTTTGCCAAACGACGTTAAATAAATAGACGAACGGCTGTCTTCTCTTCAAATTTTACGAATTTGAGAAAAAAAATGTAGATTGGGTTATCATACGCCAATCTACTTTCTTTTTCTCAAAACCAGAAAAGTGGGAAGAAGAGAGCCATTCATCTATCTATTTGACGTCGTTTGGCAAAGTTTCGACGGGATCTGAAGAGCCGTTTCAGAGATTCGTGGGAATCTATAATCGTTCTACCATACCAACCGCGATAAGGTATCATTCCCTCTTAATGCACCACACTAGATTTCTTCTTAGCTACATTTCCGAATAGCTGTTGCCTTCGATGTAGCGAAAATTCTGCACAGATCAGCTTTCTGATAATATAAGTTACTGCCTAAAAGGATCGTTGGCGTATCGCAATAGTTTTCGAAATATCGAATTTTGAAAATTGATGAATCAACGCGCGTGTGTATCTATATTTTTCATGACACGATAGTATCGATACCCTACCTTATCGACATGATCAGACACGTTCATCGCTCGTGTCGTTTGGCTGCGTGTGTTTGTTGGTTATCTTTTTTTTCGTTTTCTCGGGTTTTGGATATGTTAGGTTTGAGTTTGTTTTTATTTCCTCGGGTCTTGTAGAATTTGGTTATCTTCGTTTGGAATTGCTTGCGCTTATTGTTGTGTTTGTTTGAGTTTTGTAGCGTTTATTCAGGATTGTTTGAGCTTGGTTTCGTTTGTTAGGTTTTCTAGGGTTTGTTAGGTCTCGGTTGTGTTTGTTTGAATTTCGTCGGTTAGTCCGGTCGATCTTGTCGATAAAGTAGGGATGGCAGTAGCGCGCTACGATAGATACAAATGCCAGGGGTAGAAGTATGAAACCGGAATTCCCCTATAGATGGTGTTAGTCATCAGTTTAGGGACCGTAAAACCGCTTCTGCAGCGCGACAATCTCCCTCTAACATCTGACGAAAGTTTTCACACACACACACACATCCCACGTTCCCTAGCCGGTATATTTTTCGATAACCTTGAACGAGTTTTTCGCCTACGAACTACGATTTGCGGACAGCAGTGCTTTTCTGTTATCATTTTAAGAAAACTGCTGCAAAAAGTTCGCAGACAACGAATTGCAAGCCTTATTGGATGAAGAAGATACTCAAAGTCAACAAGAACTCGCGGATCAATTGAATGTGACGCAGAAAGCCGTCTCCATTCGTTTTTATCATTTTCAAACAACAGACGTAATTTTTACAAAAAAATCCGGTTTCATACTTCTATGCTTGGTATATACGAGCGCGTTAGTTTATCAATTTTCAAAATTCGATATTTTGAAAACTATTGCGATGCGCCAAAGATCCTTTTAGGCAATGACTTATATTATCAAAAAGAAGAATTATTTTTCACGAATAAATGAACTTTACAAAATTGTTACGATAATTATTGTTGTTATTGTTAATTCCTGTACACTATATTGATGTATTTTGCATATGTTTGCAACGATAACAAATAATATATGGAAATTGAAAGATAACCTCGCGCATTGTTAATCGAATAAGTGATTGAAAAATTCTTTTTTATAAATAAATTAATGTGATGTAAATATTACGATAATTATTTTTGTTGTTACTAATTTCTATACAATATATTAATACATTTCGTATACATATCGGTAATGATAACGATAATAAAAATAATAACGAAATTCACAAGCATGGTGGAATGGCTCATTTGTGCGCATGTGTGTGTGCGCACGCACATATACACAAACAGGCACACACACAATGTTTATAGGCATCATCGTCACCAGCGCGTCCAAAAATAGAAGTATCTTTTTTCATAGTTACTATCTATCAATGATACCAATTATCCACTGCGATAGAATGTAAGCACGTAGATAAGAAACCAACATAAAGTACGACGCGCGTTACACACGACGAAGATCGTTCGTGCACCGGCTACTTCCGTATTCGCCCGGTTGTCGCGCTCGCGTCGGGCGTTGAGTCGTCACGTATAGCGTCGCGAGCTCTGCTTTCTGTCTCTCCCTCTCTCTATCTCTCGCGCGCGCGCTGTCGCTGTTTGTGTTTCTCTCTCTTTATTTCTCGAGCCCTCTCTGTGTGTATATTCTTTGTGAGGCGATGACGTCGCGAGTCTTATTCGCCAAGTTCTCGACTTTAGCCAAGAAACAATAACGCAGATATATGTGTAGCGGTCGAGTTTCAGTCTCGTTCGAGCGATCGACGAGTCAGGTCACGGTTGTTTTCTCGCTTCTCCCTCCACCCTTTAAATTTCGTTCTTTGAGATACACACATAAAGTCGGGTGAAACAGGGGCAACGAGGTGTTGCTTCGTTGAATAATTGCAGACGTTGCGTCGTTACGTTTGCGAGGAGGATAATAAGACGTGTTTTATCGCCCACGAGTTAAGAGTCGAAGCAAAATGATATACGGAGTTTCGTAACGGAGAAACGCGACGATAAAAAAAATCGTGACATTCTTGTATTCGGATTTCTTTGTGTTTCTGCGTACATGTCGTGTATAGGTATATATATGTGTATATAGGGATATACGAACGCATGAGACGGGAATCATCGGGAGATATCAATCCTTAAAAATGTGTTAAACAAACGGGTGCCGAAGATTCGTCGCCTCGCGCGAACATTCGTCGTCATATCCCGTGCTTGCGATACGAGGTACGCCAGTGTTGAAAAATATAGATATGTGTATGTATTAGGTGCAGCAAAAAGAAATCCATTATTTTTGCATGAAATCGAAGGCAAAAATAATGGATTTCTTTTTACTACACCTAATATGTATGCATAGCTCTGCTTTTTGGTTAACTACACCCCTGATCGCTGTACCGAATTGCTCGATATTTCTTGATTACGTGCATTACAGGAATCTCCCCCCCCACCCCCAGTTAGGCGAAACCAATCGTGTTTCGTCAAATAAAAAATGCGCGACGTGCTCGCTTTTTTCGTTCGAAAGAGCGGTGTCAAGCGCCCAAAAATGAGATGTACAATTGGAATAGCTATACGGAGTTCAGTTTTGTGTGGCTGATCAAAGTTCAGTGCGTAATGAAATTAATAATAATAATAATAATAATTATTATTATTATTATTAGTATATATATATATTCATTGATCATTTCGCGATCGACTGAAAAGTTATCGATCAGCTGTACCTGTATTTATTGCGTTCTTTACGCAAAAATACATTGGGATACTGGAATAGAATAAATTGGGGGAAAAAAATTTACGAATTACCGATGGGCTAACTTTGAGAATTTCTGTGTTGTAAAAATGTGTATTTGCGAAATTTGAAAATTTTCAACATTTACAAACACATCAATTTTACAGGACGTTGTACAGCGTGAACCGCGTGAAATTAGCCGCTGTCCGGACGTATAACATACGCTTATTCGTCCGATGACTGGACGGCTAGCCTCAGCGAATAAAGAAATGAAAAAATAAAGAACTTTTGTTGCATTCCAACGATGCAAACATCAACGCCATTTTGAAAGTGATGATGGAGGTTGTAGAAATGATAGTGTATAGCTGAGTGAAATCACAGTATTTATTTTAAATCACCGTCTTATATCGACATCGTCATTTACTGTACATTCAAAAACATACGCTGCTACGCTCTTGAATATATTCAACCCAACACAAAATAAATACTCCAACGAGAGATGAAAAATTATGAACTTTTATGCAATTCGACAAAGTAGTAAACAAACAAAATTAAAAGTGGAAATTTTGTGCAAGTCAGTGCAGTAGTAGCTACCAGAGGGCAAACAAAAGGCAGGCAGGCAACAGTATAGTCACTTTAATTAACGAGATTGAGATTGTCGAAGCAATGACCGGAAAGAACAGGGCATTGGAAGTTTCGTCGTTCAGAGACGACCTTACCTTATCGCAGGTTTAAACCGCGGTAGAAAAGGCCCTTTCTCGAGACTTCGGAAATATTTAATGTAGGTAATAATATTTCAAGGCTGTTAAACGTTTCAAAGAATAACATATAAATAACTTAAATTAATATCATAACAATTTTATTTATGTTTTAATGTTTTTAAATCTGATATCAAAATATCGATATTATTCGAGTCCAATATCGGTTTTACAATTTCGGATTTTTGGTCCGGTTTCGATGATATCGAAAACCGGACATGGTCTAATGAGACTGCAATAATAATCCAATTTTTGAAAGTTCAAGCCTTCGCAGACTCCTTAACAATCATATGTTATCGTGATCGGCGAGTTTTTTAACGAGCGATGGCCCACTGTGACGCAAATCAGGGTTATTTCAAAAGCTTCATTTTGAAGGAATAAGTAAGATGATTGAAAAATCGTTTCGAGATTTTTTTGCATGCACATTGACGGAGTTATGTACCACGTTTCATTGAAAAATCTTAATAATTAAAGAAGTTACCAAAAAACGTGTCAAGGAACTTTAAAGGAACACCCGGTTGATCTGAAACAGAAACAATTAGTTATTTTCAGAAAATAGATAATATTGTCTCTCAGCTTTGTTCCCCAACGTGTTTCAATAATAAAAAATATTTATTTCTCTTCGATCTGTCGAAGGAAAATTACATTATTGTTGGTAACTAACGCGAAAAAATGTTAAGAATAACGTCGGTCAAAACTAAAGTACTATTGCACTGAATAAGTCTATAAAATTTCAAGTCAATTCGTTTATAAGCTGTCGATAAATCGTGTACACCATTTTGAAAAAGATAGTTTGGAGAAAAGCGCGTTTGCAGTTTTAGTAGCAGTTTAACGTTGTAATCACAAGTTGACCTTCAATATGTGATGCTTGCAACATATGTTGGACCTTCGTCTCCAGTTGCCTCAAGCAACTATCGATTTTTTGAAATTTCACTGTAGCCTAACCGCTTAAGTCATTGTGCAATGGTACGATTCATGTGTGTACGTATGTGTGTCTGCGTGTGTGTGTTAGGATGGTTAAAAAATCGATTTTTTCTCAACGAAAATTGAAGTATGTTAATAAACAGAAAGTTTTTCAGAATTTGACAGTTTTAAACAATTTTTTAATTAGTGCTCAAACGCCTTTTTTATGTTTCTTTTAAAATGATTATCGGAGTATTCATTTTTTCTTATCTCGATGTAGAAAATGTTAGTGCGTGATCCAATGTAAGTCTTGATTTAATTTTTTCTTTAACAACACACAATTTTTATTTAAATATGCGTTTTTTACCATAAACAATTTGTATTTTGCGGATTGAGAATGAATGTATGTAATTCGGTTGTGAAAATTATATCAATCACTTGATGAACAAGAACACGGTGTTTACATCACTGAACGTTTAACAAGTATGCGTGTTTTTTTGGAGTAATATGTTGCTTTGGGGTAAGAAAGCAAATGAAGAAAAAAAATTGACAAAAAATCGAACAAAAAATTAAAAGTCGTTTGAGCACTACCTGAAAAAATGTTAAGACCTCTCAAATTTTGTATGAATTACTTTTTCATAACGTAGTAACATTTTCCGTTGAGTACCGCGAAAAAAAAATTCTTTTTTAAGCACCCTAATTTCTATATGAAATGTACCATTGCGTGATGAATTTAGGGGTTAGGCTACTGTGAAATTATATTTTATTATATATTATATTATACAGGGAGGCACATAAAGTGTTACAGAGCAATATCACTAAACCTATCGATCATATCCACAAATGTTTCAGGCAAAAGTTTCAGTGTTCGAGAAGGCCGTCATACTGGACCACCCTATTTTTTGCATCAGTGGAGGCGCTGAAGCTCCGTCAAGGTCAACGCCACTTTTTTAAAGGGAACCATGTATTTTTTTTTTCGATACTTTGCGTGACTAGAATAACGTTGTGTTGTAGGTCGCTGAATTTGTTTTAAAATCGGTGATAATGTAATCGAAAAAAAATACATGGTTCCATTAAAAAAAGTGGAGTTGATCTGACGTAGCTTCAGCGCTTCCACAGATGAAAAAAATAGGGTGGTCCAGTGTGACGGCCTTCTCCAGCACTGAAACTTTTGTCTGAAACATTTTTGTATATGATCAATAGGTTGAGTGCTATTGTTCTGTAACACTTTATGTGCCTCACCCTGATATTATAAATCTATATCTATATATATATATATCTATATATATATATATAAAGTTATATATATATATATATATATATATATATATACACACACACAGATAACGTTGTGTGTTTACGAAGGCTTATTTCCCGTTCGCCAAACACGACGGCAAAAATACCGAGTGTGAATTTCCTCGTATTACGTTCAATCTAGTTCCATCTGCGATAGCGAACAAAGTACACGCGTCAGTTTATCGACAGCGGGATAGAGTGTGACTTCGAAACAAATAGTAAAGCGGCCGCGAGACGGCGCCCGCATCGTCCCTCGTATTTGGTAGGTTACGTCAACGCTATCGAGAAATGTTGGACAGCAAAAAACAATCGGTTTGAAGACGTCGAAGTTCACGCGATTTTGCAAAGTCATCGATGACAAATTGATGCATCATATTTTTTTTTTCATTGCTCTGGTTTATTTAAGATGTTGAAGTTTGCATCGTTGGAATGCAACGATTTTTTTAGATTATTTTATTTTTTCTTTTTTTTATTGTTATCTGAAATTAATTTCGTTAAATTGAGGTTATAGGTCTTCAATAAAAATCTGTAAAAAGAAAGTTTGCCGTAGCTTTGTTCTACCTAAGGTAAATGGCAATTGGAAGGGAAAAAATTCGTTGCGTTCCAACGATGCAAACTTCAACAACATGTTTATTTTCGGTTTGCCGTTTATCGTCGGCAATTTGGAAAGTTCCTAATCATCCGAGTGCAGAATTTTTTTTTACTACACAGATCTCTAGCGACTCCGATTTTTTTTCCTACAAAAAAAACAGCCGCGCCAGCCGCATAATAAAATGTAAATTACGCTCATGCGTATTCTCGTAGAGACTCGTGTCCGAGAGCTATGGTCGTAAAACCGGTTGGCAATGACCTTGACAAAGCTTGCGAAGTCAAAACGAATGGCTTTAATCTTCCAGTTTTGAATATTCCGATCAAAGTTGAAAGCAAAAATAACGTAAATAAATTTTTTTAATACCGACGACGGAACGACTAACGAATTTGGAGTGAATCGGCCGAATAGATTCGGAGATACGACTAGCACAGATTGTAATTTATATTGTTTCGCGTCGAAAACGACGTGGCGGATCTTTCGAAATAATCTAATTCGCCTCGCTAGTGGACGTATGAGGATCTAGAAGAAAAAAACGACGGAAAAATTAGTATGCCTGATTGCTTAATCAGCGTATAAACCCTCGACCCTTCACGATTAGGGAAATAATAATGAGCCAGCAAATTAACGGGTACACACAGCGTACGCGTGCGCTGGTCTCGGTCGGTTAATTTTAGTCTTTTTCAGTTGTTATTTTCGAGGACGAGGAGAGATGCGAAACCCGTGTGACTCCACACGTCATTATTGCGAAACACTATTTCGTTGCATTGAGAATACAACGAAATAATAACCAGGTAATCAAATAATAATCTAAAAGATAAAATTAACATTAAAAAAGTAATATTGAGGAAGCTATCATTAATTGATAAAACAAGGATATAAAAATACAAAATTAATATGTAAAAATATAACGAAATAATAATCAATCAATAAAACAATAATATGATGATATAAACTTGATGCTTTTAAAATAATAAAAACGGAGTGATTTATTAATGAAATAAGGATATTAAAATACGAATTTAATAGAGTGAAACTTCAGTTATACGTTTTTGATGGGGTACATTGAATATGACGTATAAGTGAGAAACGTAGAACTAAAATGTCATATATATCTGAAACGCTTCAACATTTGCAAATGGCGTTTGATACATAATTCACGATGTTTTTCAATAGCAGTACCTCTATAATGTTAATGTTTGGTTTTCCAATTAAAACTTTGATTGGTAATAATTGGGTGATGAGCCAACTCAAGTTTTGGAATTTCCGCTTTGAACTTTTATTTAATGCAACTTACAAGTAACACTATGCTTTGTCGTTTTAGACCCGTAAGTACACAGGCGGGTTCGTATTGATAAGAGATCGGTAATCACAGTACATGCGTACATAGTCGAGGTCAGAAACATCGAAACATCAAAACATCAAAACATCGAAACACCAACACGTCAAAACATCCAAATATCCAAACATCAAAAATCACAACATCAAAACATAGAAACATCAAAACATCGAACAAAACATCAAACCGCAGGCATATGAAATTTTCTCCGGCGAGAAAACATCACGTGTGAGTAACGTATAACTAAGAAAAAACGAAGTTCGGAACCTAGAACCGGTGCGATGGTCTAGTGGTTAGCGTGCTTGCGACTAAACCTGCGGACTGGAAGGTCCCGGGTTCGAAACCGAGTCGCGTACATTTCGTCGTGAAATGTTTTTCTTCGGCATTTCGCGGCGAAATAAGACTAGTTCCACGACTGGGGGGCGAACTGATGACCGGCTGTAATTGGTATTATATAGGTTTTCCACAGTTTCCCTATACCCATGACAGAAGTGTCATGATGAATATGTTTACGGAGGGGGAAGTCGGCAGCGGCCGCAAGAGGGGGGGGGGGAGTAAGGACAAAAAAGTGAAGAAAGGAGTGCAGAAAAAGGAACAGTGGAGGAACGAGAAACAGTCACAGTGGAGGGGGAAATAATAGGTAACAAACGCGAACAGGTTTGCACCTTAGGAAAAACGAACTTCGAAACCGACGGTGGGGAATAAAATTGATAACGTATAAGTGGAAATCGTAAAAATGGAACTTTAATTACTATCTTCATGAACGGAATCTGCCGGGGCTAGAGAAATTTGACGTATAAATAATAAAAAATGTATAAGTGTAAAATGTATAAACGAGGTTCCACTGTATGTAAAAAATAATACCGAAATAATAATCAATTAATAAAACAATGATATATGAATATAAACTTGATACTTAAAAAGTAACAATAACGAAGTAATTCATAAATAAAAAAACAATGTGAACATATAAAAATAACATTCAAAAAATAATAAAAACGAAGTAATAATTAATTGATAAAATAATAATAAAAAATATCAGATTAATATTGACACAATAATCATAACGGAAAAGAAATAATGGAAAGTGCAATTACGATGAGTTGCAAGAAAAAAAAATTCAGATAAAAACTGCGAGAAAAAAAAATTCAGATAAAAACTGCGAGAAAAAAAAATTCAGATAAAAACTGCGAGAAAAAAAAATTCAGATAAAAACTGCGAGAAAAATATATCTCGCGCGGGATTTAGTGGCGTCATTGTTTATGGATAAAATGGATTTTGATCTTCATATGGTTCGTTCTCGCTCTCTTCTCTCTCTCTCTCTTTCGTTCTCCGCCCCTCTTCCTCCCTCCCTTTGTCTCTCCTTTTCTCGTTATGCAAATGCATATCACGAGGAAACGCGCACTATTGAAGAAACAAACTTGTTAGCCACTCTTCGATAGAGCGCGATGCACATGTATGCGCTTGGTTGCTTGTCACGTGACCCGCACCGTGGATCGCGTCGCTTCGTTGAGCACATGCACATGTCAATCAGACTTGAGAATGAGATACAAACGATAATTAGAAACGAAAAACGATCGAGATTGCAGCGTTTCCTTGCGGCAACACGACTAATGACGTTTTTTCCTCTCGATATTGGATTTCGAAGACATAATTCGTCTTTTGGAATTTTTATCGCAAACGATCACAATTTGAAAATAACGAAATACTATTTACTCGTTTAGTCAGTAGAAAACGATCAGTAACGATATTTTATAACAAACCAAACGTATAAAATCTTTTTAGAAACAAGCTTCCATTTATAAACTATTGAACTGAAGGGTAGAAAATAATATTTAGTGTATGAAATTAAATAGTAAAGCTACAGAAGGAATTTGAATATGTTTTTAAATGCTTGAGTCTTTATTTCAAGTGTAATGACGTTTCAAGCCTCAAGCTTTCAGGAAAATATTTGAATTATTCAAAGTTTTATGTTTATGTAAGTTTTATCAAGTATGTACTGCCTGGGCGTTTGATCAGTGACCAAGGATGGGGTTCTTCTGTAGATTTACTATTTACCTTCATACACTAAACATTATTTTTTACTTTCAAGTTCAATAGTTTAGAAGTGAAAGCTTGTTATTTAAAAGATTTTTTACGTTTAGTGTATTATATACTTTTTAGTTTTAGAATTTTTTTTTATTTGCCATGCCAGACTCCCGTGCCATTCAGACAACGGCGTAATAAAAAACCTTGCCTTAGGTTATAAAGGTTCCGTGAGAAACTTTATAATAGTGTAATTATAAATAGTGCTGACGTCAACAAAGTTAATGAGCCCAAACTCGATTGTCCTACGATTTGCCATAAGGAAATTTCAGTTCTTACCTCCCACCACCATTATCAGACTCTCGTTATCACGTGCAATGATAAGTGCTCATGATAACAAAACAAATGAGCACAAACTCGACTGTCCTGACATATGTCATTATGGAGTCCAGTGTGCACCTCGCATCTCCATCATCAGACTCTCGTCATCATGTGCAATGAATTATGCTCATAATAACAAAACAAATGAGCACACACTTGACTGTCAATTTCAGCCCAATCGGATGCCAGCAAGTGCTTAAAAAATGGATTACGAATTTTGAACCGAAAAGACATCCAAAACGATGCAAATTAAATAAAAGCTTGTAAAAACTAAAATTACAGCCAAAGAACCCTATGACGTTGAAGTTTGCATTGTTGGAACTCAATGAAAATTAGTATTTTCAAATTCCTTTGATTTGTAACAACATATTTTTGGAACATAGATTTGGAACAAGATGATTGGAAAATCGATCAGACATTTGTTTGTTATGTACATTGAGAAAGTTGCGTACCAAATTTCATAAGAAAAGATTGATAATTAAAGAACTTATGAATAATCTCATGAGAGACCTTTGAACGTGATCTCAACGGTGGACTTCGGTTTGGCCACCCGGTTGATCTGAAACAAGAAAATCGAGTCTTTCTTTCTTGATATGTATCAGATTGGCTAAGACTTAACCGAGCTTTCTTGTTATCATGTTTCGATCATCAGAAAAAACATTTTTCAATATTTTTTTTTTTCGATATTTAAGGAAACATGATGTTATTTTTAATAACTGATGAAAAAAATGTCAAGAAAAAAACGTGGGTCGAGACTAAATTACTGTTACCTTGAATGAGTGTATCAAATTTCAAACGATGGTGATGTTTGCTGGAATTAAGGTTGTTGGAATGTAACGAAAAATCTTTTTAATATTCTTATTTGCCTTACTATCCAAAGTCATATTTTGCCCATTTTCGACCGTTTTCTTTGGATTTTTTTCCAAAGAACGGAATAAATTATACGGTCAAAAGAACTTTTAGGCTTTATTAGGTATATATTCTGTTATGGAAGAAAAATTATTCATCACAAGAATACAAAATGGCGACATACGGAGCTGAAGGTCTACGGTCGATAGCTCAATGGCAGTGGTGGACTATCCAAAAAAAACGCTATAAATATGTAAACCTTACCCCTCATATGTATACCAAACACTGTCAATAAACACGTTTACTAATACTAATACTACTGGCGACATACTAGTTTTTCAATCGAAAAAAAACTTCGCTCGTACTTGACTGTTGAAGCAATCTAAAAAGCTACAGTTAAAATTTTAAGTTAATTGGACGAAAATCGTTCGAGTTCTGCTGCGTGCCGATTTCAAAAATGTGGTTTCGAGAAAACTGTTTTTGAAATCGGTCCGGAGACTGCCTCAAAAGTACCTCGAAAACCACTTTAAAACTGCTGACTCAGCTACAAACGAATATGCGTTATATTTTTTGAAGTTTACAACGATTTTTTAAAAGGGTTTCCCCAAAAATACGATTTTTCGAAAATTTTAAAGAGGTGTCCTCCCTTAAAGTTTTATTAGCAGATCTATCGTTGCAACAATAAGTTTACCTTCAATCTGCGATTCCTGCACCGATACGTTGGACTTTCGTATTCAATTTGCCTTGCCTCAAGCGACGAACGAGTGTTCATCCTTTCCACAGTAGCCTAACCCCTTAAACGACGTTGAAGTTTGCATCGTTGGAATGCACCAAAATTCTTTTTGATTTTTTCCCTTGCTTCGTCATCCAACATCTTACCCTGCAAATTTAGGCTGCAAATTACTAACAAAGATACTGAAAATTTTTTTCGTCATTTTTGAATCCCCAATGTGCAACAAGTTTGCGGTACTAAACTTCCTTTGTATCCCGACGATGCAAACTTCAACACCATCGAGTCAAAACGAACAAACCTATGGACCCCACAGGCTTGTTATATGTAGAAATTTAATATAACGATTGATACTTTGTTGAGTGAGTAAATACATAGTATTTATTCGGATGAAGTTCCGAAAAGTCCATATGAAACCCGTATGAAAATATCGATTTTTTATGTTGTATACAATTTTTGTGTAAAACCAAAAAACAGAAAAATGGGATGATGGTCCAATAATTGAAAATTGCTAAGCTTCATTAGGTTCGATATTATCTACGTATCTATAGTCGCGGATCGGTAACAGCAAGTATATAAACAATGTTCACTAGCCCACACAAACCCAAAGAAAAAAACCAAATTCAAACTGAAACAAAACCAACAAAAAAATCCAAACACAAATCTAAAAAAAAACAAAATTAAATAAAAAGACCAAGCGAGCCCAACAACAAAACCAATCCCAAACAAACCCAAACAAAAAATGCAAAAATAGTATAGCAAAATAAACTGAAATAAACGATTAAAAAAATGCAAAAACACATGCTCTTTAAAATTGACTGAATCACAAAGAATGTAAAAATCGTATATAATACAAAAAGAATCTAAAATAAAACAAAGAAAATTTTTAAAAATAGAATAAAATACAAAAAAGCAAAAAAAACATCCACTTCAAAGACTAAACTCCAACCTTGCCGCGGTAAAGTGCGTAAGTAGATAATATCGAAACTAATGGAACTATGCAATTTTCACTTATTGGACCATTATCCCATTTTTCTCGAAACGGAATGGTTTTAGATAGAAACTGTATAGAACCTAAAAGATTACTATTTTCATAGGCTATAACTTTTAGGGGAAACGTTTTTCTCTAAAATGAATATTTACTAAAATAAAGCAGAAAAACTGTTAAAAAATCAGTTTTCGTGAGTGTTGGAGTCGAAAAGCAAATTTGCGGTTATTTTCACTATGATATTCGTAATCAGCGGGTCAAAATACATGGGTACACGAAATTCCAAATTAATCAGAGGTATGGGCTGTTCGGAACTACACCCTCAATTATTTATTTCTAATACTAATACTAATTATTTATTTCTAATACTAATACCAATATTCTAAAACTAATATTTTATTTCTGATGTTCCAGGCCACAACTATCCGTAGCGACGAAGGACAATAAGCGTACACTCTCGGTTAGCAGGGTGCGGGTCAAAAGCGAAAATATTCGTTGGCCGGTCGCGAACGTACACACGCGTTTGCATACGCGCGTGAATCCATATACATATACGGACATATGTATTGCGCAAATCAACGGATATGAGCGGGCACGTCTCAGCTGGTCCGGTCGAAGGGAGCCAAGCAGTTCTCGGGAGGATCCAAGTGTCCGTAATGTCGGGGACGACAGCGAAGCAACAGCCGGTCACCGCTGCTGACTCCGCGGGGTCGCTCGATGTCTTCGAAAAAGGTGCAGAAACTACGGTGAGCCTCGAGGCAAAACTTTTCCCGGATGTAAAAGAAAAAAAAACGCCCGAGAGGCAGGTCGGTAAAAACGCGTGCTCAGTCGGTAACGAAGCGATTGAGAATATTTTTTACGGAGTGTCTCTCCGTCCGGTTATCGGACGAATAAGCGTATGTTATTTGTCCGGATAGCGGCTCAGTTCACGCCGTATTTCCAGTAGACGTACATATTATTGTGATTAGTGTAAGCTAGTATCCGGACGAATAACATATATATAATTATCTGGATAGAAGGTGTTAAATTGTTAAACTAACTATACGGAAGAATAATTTACACCTAGTCATCCGAAGAAAATCTTTATGATTTTGTTTGGTTTTGGGTTTGTTGGGTGTGTTAGGGTTTGTTTAGTTTGGGTTGGTTAGTTGCGTTTGGGTTTGTTTGGTTTCGGTTTTTTGTTTGTTGATTTGGATTGGTGTTGTTTGGGTTGGTTTGTTTGCGTTTATTTAGTTTGGGTTGGTTGGTTTTTGTTTGGGTTTGGATTTTTTGGGTTGGTTGATTTTTGTTTGGGTTCGGGTTGGTTGATTTTTGTTTGGGTTCGGGTTGGTTGATTTTTGTTTGGGTTCGGGTTGTTTGATTTTGTTTTGGTTTTTGGGTTGGTTGGTTTTGTTTGGGTTAGTTTGTTTAGGTTTGTATTGCTTGGGTTTGTTTGGGTTTCTGTGTGTGGGATTGTTTGTTTGGGGCGTCGTACAGCGTGAACCGCGTGAAATTAGCCGCTATCCGGACAAGTAACATACGCTTATTCTTTCGATAACCGGACGGTTAGCCTCAGCGTATTTTTTAATCGTCCCGGATAAATCGTGTTTCGTGAATTCATTAATTTAGACAAGGGAATCGTCGTGTGCGTTTTTTAAACGCATATTTAATCATTTTCTCGTTCTTTTTGGTTTTTTGAATCTTTAGAACACGAAGATAACGAGCGATCAAAGGGACATCTCGAACGCGGACCGAGTATGGACGAGTTTAGTGGCAGGAGCGGCAGCGGGCGCCTTGGCGAAGACGACCATAGCCCCGCTCGATCGTACCAAGATAAACTTCCAAATATCGAACAAGCCCTACACGGCGAGGGCCGCGATCGACTTTATCGTAAATTCGTACACGAGGGATGGCCTGATGAGCCTGTGGAGGGGTAACAGCGCGATGATGGCACGAATAATGCCGTACGCTGCGATTCAATTCACGGCGCACGAGCAGTGGAAAAGGATACTCAAGGTTAACGGAACGGAAACGTAAGGAATGAAAAGATAGAGCGGGAGAGAGAGACAGAGTGAGAAATTGATATCGTAGATGGTCTATTAGCGCCCTCTCAATCGGAACACCCTCTGGCATGCAAATTGCACTTATTGAGAAGTATAAGTGAAAGAAGAATTGGGACTTTATAAAAGAAAGACAGTGAGAGTGACAGGGGCAAATGTTATTTCATTTTTTACTTCGTTTTTTTTTCAGTTTTTGATCCAACAGCTAATTAGGTATTTTGTTTAGTATTATATTTAGCGTTTTATTTAGTATTTTATTTTGCATTTTTGTCAGTATTTTATTCAACTTTTTAACGATTATTGTAATCATTTTTGAATTCCTTGTTCAATACTTTTTATTAAGTATTTCGTTTTTTATTCTTCAGTTGAGCCATTGGTTTGGTACTAGTAAAGGGTGGCTCAAAATGACCTGACACTTTAATTTATTAACAAAGCGTATTATTTATTTCCCAAGTACGAATATTTTAATTTCAATATAAGGCACAAAAATGGAGGTTATGTGTGGAACACAATGTCCGATAAATAGCCGCCCCTGTTTGCAAACGTTCACTCTTTTGACGAAATTTTCAATAACATTTTGCCATAATTCCGGACTAATTTCGTGAATGATGCATCCAATTTCTTGCTTGAGCTTCGGAATAATCTGTGGATCATTAGCATACAGTTTTCCTTTCAGTAAACCTCAAACAAATAAGTTATTGTCTCTGTCTTCTCGTAAGAAATTCCTGTGGAGAACCATTTTCCTAAGTACTTATACTCTGATTATTTTCGGGACTTGGTTTAGTTTTTTTTTTTTCATTTAGTGTTTTCTTAGATATTTAATGTTTTATTAAGTGTTTCTTCCCTTAGTATTTTAATAAGTATCCTTTCGTTTAGTTTCCTATTACATTTTTATTAAATATTCTTCAATTTAGTCTTCTTTTCGAATATTTGATTCAGTGTCTTTTCCTTACTGTCTTCTTCCGCATTTCGTGACATTGTGTTATTTATATTTTTCCGTTTAGTATTTTATGTATCCATTTTTTCGTTTTTAACCTAGCAACTGGTTTAGTATTTTTCCATTTACTGTAATGTTTACTATTTTTTTCGTTGACTTTTTTTTGATCAGTCTTAGTTTAATTTATTTTGATGCCACGTTTGGTTAAATATATTTTTCAATACGCCTGTGATATATTTTATTGAGCCGCCGGAAATGTTGCGTCGTAACTCGACCTCATAACAACGAAAAGCCAATCGAACGATAACCCCTAACCGTCGCATCCCCCAGAAACAAAGGGAACCGATTTCTCGCGGGTTCCTTGGCCGGTGTGACGTCGCAGAGTTTGACGTATCCGTTGGATCTTGCGAGGGCGAGAATGGCGGTGACGCAAAAGGCCGAATACAAAACGCTGCGTCAGGTGTTCGTGAGGATCTACAGGCAGGAGGGTATGTCGTCCTTCTATCGGGGCTTCACCGCGACGATACTCGGCGTCATTCCCTACGCCGGTTGCAGCTTCTTCACTTACGAGACCCTCAAGCCCTGGTTCACGAGTGAGTCAATCCCAAACGTCAAGAATTCAATTTTCATCCGTTTTAACATGAAAAAATTGAAACCTACTCTTCTCACGGAGGCATTTTATTCTCCGTTAAGGCAGAACACCACTGTGACCCCTGTTTTCTTGCCATTTTTCAAGAATTTTTTTTGTGGGAAAAAAAAGAGATATTCGAAATTTTTTTTTTGTTTTGTTCGTTGTTTATTGAAGATACATAAAAAAAAATTTCAAACTTTTCACGCCCCATGGTGACGCTGGGGAAGCTCCCGCGTCAGGTACTGTTGCCTCTGCAGTGGTTCGCGGCACGCAGCAGAACTCTCTTCAAGGTCGATCTGAAAAAAAAATACCGAGTGTTTTTGTTAATAATATGATATTTTGAAGAGAAGTACACAGGGATTTGAAAAAATATTGATTTTTAAAAAATAGGCACGCTTTTGAAATTAAAGGACGATTTTCGAGCAAAATTTCTCGTCGAAAATAGGCTATAACTTTTTTTATTATTGAGATATCGAAAAAATCCTATGTACTTCTTTAGATAATCTAGTTTTATTGATGCAGTCCAAATTTGAAGTCGATCGGATAAAAATTGCTCGAGTTCTGCTGCGTGCCGCACTCAAAAAAGTGGTTTTGAGAAAAACGCGTTCAAAGTTTTAGGTTTGTTGATCTATGCGATAAATTGGAAAAAAAATTTTGTACCTTTAATCAGCGATGCCGGCACCATACAGCTGGCCTTCAAGAAGCAAATCATTGTCCCTAGTATCTTTTCTCAAACTTGTAGAGGCTCTTCTTGCCTCTTTTGCAGCGTCTGTGAGCGAGCGCTCCGCCAGCTCGATCCGCGCTGCGTCGGTTTCAACGCAAAAATTGAAACAATTTGGGCCGATAGTTATCCCCAACGTCTCCAAACCTTTCATGAGGCTTCTCAGGCCATCATTGAATAATAATACCGCGATATCAGCTGCAATATCGACGATTTTTTTGCTCCCGGACTGACACTTACGGGCTATTGCCCAAACTGATTTGTTGTAGCTTTCGTTGTTGTTTTGCGTGAAGCCACCCAAACAACGTTGCAGCAAATCGTCTCTGCTCAAATTTTCGAAGACTGGCGTAATTGCCTCCAATACTTCCTCAGGAAGAGGCGGCTTATGGCGATATTCAGAAATATTACTGCGCTGCACCGCTCCACAAAATATTCAATATCTCCGAAAATAATTATTTTTTCGACCTGGGTCCAACGGCATCTTAATCTTAAATGTATTTTAGATTTTTCTAGATGGTTTTCAAAAAATCGATTTTTTGAAGCCGTCACAGTGGTGTTGTCCGTTAAAGAAACCGGCTGCTTTTGTCCGAAACATTTTCATAGCACGTTGCGTTTGCAGTACACACGGTGAACAGCCCTGGACTTTCGGCAATGTCGTCCCTGATTTGCGGAGCTCTCGCCGGTGTGATTGGCCAAACGAGCAGTTATCCCCTTGACATTGTTCGCAGAAGGATGCAAACTTCCGCCATCAAGGGCGCGTACTATCACAGCATATACGGCACGACCGTCAAAATTTACACGTTAGTATCCCATGCGCGAATAAATATTCGCGATTCGCCTTTCTATAGTGTAAAAATTCGTAATACCTGAAAAATATAGGCATATGTCGTATGCGTAGTCCGAAGCGCTCGTAGCGGCGGATTTGGGAAGCCGGAGCTTCCCGATTCCGCCGCTAGGGGCGCTGCACACGTCGCTCGTGCCGCTCGTAGCGGCGAAATTTGGAGTTCAGCATTGCATTTCGATAAATTGACTAATGAGACAATAACGAATTGCATAACATTTCAAAATGAGTCAAATGGGTACGTCAATGAATTTAAAAAAAGCGATGAAGAGAAATAAATAATAAAAATCGCTCAACCAGTAAATCAGCCAAAAAATTGTTACAAATAATTGAATAAATTGTTTTACAGGGAAGAAGGTGCCATGGCGTTTTTCAAGGGCCTCAGCATGAACTGGGTCAAAGGTCCGGTCGCGGTCGGCATAAGTTTTGCGACTTACGACGTCATACTCGTCACTCTAAGGAAAATCATGTGCTGATGCGCACGTGTACGTTATTCACCGTTGAAAGCTTCACCACCGACGTCGTCACTCGTCCCTCTCTCTCTCGCTCTTTGTCGCGCGCTGACATGTGCTTGATCGCGCACTACATCGCTTATTAAAAAAATTACGCGAATTTCCGAAAGTTAAAAGGAGTCACCAGAAGAGGGGAACGAAGAGAGGCGAGAAATCGCCGCGAGCCGAGACGTCGAATTGTTGATATTTTTGTTGTTACATTTATAAATTCAAGATGAATCTGCCCCCGCGGGCGCCTCGGAAATCCGCGTTGATAGCAAATTCAATCGACCGACAAATGCGCCACTGCGAGAAGCCAAACGAACCCAAACAAAGAAGTAAAAAAAACGAGGCTTCTTTGCGTTTTTTACAAAAATGTTTTCTCTTTTTTTACCGAATATCGCGGCCAATTATGCGTCACCGCAGCTCGGGATTTTTAGCCTGGCGGAGAAATATTCTCGGGCACGAAAAATCGACAAGCTCATTGACGTCTTAAGTGCGTAAGACAAGAAAAACAGCTCGAAAGCACACAATTATTTTGTAAGAACGACAATAACAGTTTTTTTTTCATCGGGAAACTCGACTTCACGCCTGGAGTTACTCTATATCTATTATTCACACGAATAAATGAATTTGTACAAAGGAAGAGTAGCCCGATTATCCGAATTGCTTGAATTACAAAAATAACGAATTGACTGAAGATCACGATCATTCTCGCATACAAGAAAAGATATACAATGATATTATGCAATGTACCAATGTATATATGTACTATAAACAAATTATTAACAGAGTCGATTAAAGACACTCTGAATGAAATTCTGCGCTATATATGGATAGACAATTGGGCAATTAATGTATATAATTTTATGCAGCGCACATAAAGTCCGAAAAACACAATATCGCGACGTTATTATTATTGCTGTGCAGTATCGTGTTGAAAATCGTTTGGTGTTGAGACTCAAAGATTTATGCTGATTGAATGTACATATACAATTGATATACGTAAACAAATGCCTTATGCGTCGCGACTTTCGTAAAAAATCTTGTGATTTGCGCGGTGATATTGCAACGAAACGATGTCAAAATGCATATAGGTATATAATCGTGGTGCTTAAATAATAATAATAATTATTATTATCATCATCGACCGTGAGCGGCAAATATTCATAATAATAGTAATTATTATTTGTACTAAAATTAATTAAAATCGAGACATGAAATAATAAAAGAAAAAGCAAATATAAAAAAAAAATCTTCAACTTCGCGATAATACTTCGCCGTACAACGATTTTGAGAGCTAGAGGTGGGCGGTCGATTAACCATTTTTCGGGCACGTCGTCCCACAAAGGGTTTGGTGAATATTGCCTTGTCGAGAGATAGAGAGGACATGAAAGTGTCACTTCGATATTTTACTCGAGGTCTATGCTTTATCGTTTTCTCGTGCTTTGCGTGCGAAAGAGAGCGTTTCACGTGAACCGTATTACCGTAGTGCCTATGTCGAAGAAATATCATTTCGTTCTTGTTTCTCTAAGTTTTATAGGATACGAAAAGAGTAGAGAGTCAAATTCTGCGTGCTTTTTACACGAAAAGGGCTCGTGAAATCCGCAAATGGTTAATTGACAGCGGCTCCGTAGGAATAGGACACCCGATGTATTGGCGTCCGGTACTTAGAAGAACGATATATACAGATATATATGCACACGTATATAGCCGTGCGTACAAGCGCTATGTAAACAAAATCGAGGAATGTCTCCCTCGAGCAAAAAATAAAAGCTATAATTTTATAAGAAAAGGAATAGGATTTTGTTAGTTTCAGTCTCTGTTTCCCTCAGGCGCTTTCCTTCTTTCTCTCGCTTCATTTACCAAACTTCATATCTACATATATTATTTTTAATTTGATTCATTATGTTTTAATTTAGTTTATTACTTCTTTTTATTATGATTGCTTCTGTCTTTTGTTTCTTGAGGACTCAGTGAATTCCTGAGTTGCAACGTACACCCTTGCCAGTTTTCACGTATTAGCCTTCCCGATTGAAACCTTTTCTATCACTCCCAATCCGCACTTCGTAATCTGACCTGACTTCCGTTAATTCCATCTTAAGGTATTTCTTTCACGAGCCCAAATATTGAACAATTAACTGATTTTCGTCTGTGATCGAGTAAAAGTACTTCCTAGTATGCTGCTAAAATTCACGCCAACTTAACGAACTTTTAACGAGAAATTGGGACTGTAAAAATTGTCTCTAAAAATCGGATTGTGAGAGGATTTCTCTTAGTGTACCGAAATCCGTCGAGCTATCCTATCTCTCTTTCCTTTTTTATTTCTCGACGATCAGTATCAACAAAGACATTGTAATATCGATGGTGATATACAAATGATTTTAAACGACTACGTATCGTATGTACAAAATTCTCGCGATCCTCACGATCGTCGATCGCATTTTTTTATTCGTCGTATGCTTGGTACAAGAGTGTAAAAAAGGTGCTTTTCACAAAATAGCGGGCGAGATTGAAAGGAGCGTAAAAACGGGAGAAAAAGTCACTTTCCTCCGCGATATCTCTCTTGTTATCGACTGATCTTATCTCGGCCTTCACGATCGCGCTACGGTGGGAGGCTGATGAAAAAATGATTCTCGTGCCCGTGGAAGGAAGATTTTGCTTGTTTCAAGGGCCGGGTTTTTTTTCCCTCTATGTTGACGGAGAAAAATGGCTTTTCTCAGGGTCAACGGCGAAAATCGTTTTTTTTTTCAAGGTCAATAGGAAGAAATTGTTTTGTCGAAACCATAGAGGGAAAAATTTTGCTCGAGGGTCGAAATTTCCTCTTCTTCCGTAGCTAAAATGAAACAAAAGAGAATAGATCTCACGGCCCAAGAAAGAAAAATCGATTTTCCTCGAGAGAAAAGTCCGTTTTTTCTCGAGGCCTGCCGAGAGAAGGAAAAAAAGTCAACTCGATCTCTCGCAAATGCGCGGAACGAGAATGAATTTTATTTGGGCTTGGTCTCTTGATCGTTCACGTATCTAATGTAAATTTCTTGCTCCTCGTGACCACCGGCGGGAATCTCCGCCGGATCGAGATAAGAAACGCCGATCGCTAGGACCGAGCCGTCCTGGCTGAAACTGAGGGCCGCGACGCCCGCGTTGTAACGATGAAACTGGCACAGGCGCTTCTTGTTGAAACCGTCCCATATGTTCACGTAACCGTCCGAGCCGCCGGTCGCGAATGTGTTGTAAGTCGAATGGAAACTTATCGCGTTCACCGGATATATGTGCTCCACGTTGTTCTCCTTTATTCGATGACACTTGAAGGCGTATTTTTTCTTCTGTGCTTCGGGCGTCGTGTCGAGATACTCGACCGCGACGCGACCCTCGATGCTGCTCAGCACGTAGCCCTGCGAAATTACGGCGATTGTACACATACTTCTTTCTTTTTCCTTTTTTCAGCCCGTTCGGTTGGAAAGATTTTTGCAACGGGCTCTGTCGATAGATATTTTTTATCGGGTTTTTCTTCCGTGTAGTTATATTTTTATATGATTACAATAGTACTCATAGTTGTGTTTAGTTATTTTTATGCAGTTACATTTTGTTACGATAACAAAATGAGTGAGAAAAAATGTTTCAATGTGTTTTTGAGTAATAATCTTTTTACAATAAAACATGGTTGAAACAAAGGGGAAAAACGAACGAAAGTGATTTATCTATTCGTTTAGGTTTGAAGTTTTTGAAAATTGTCAATAAAAAGAGCGTAAAGGAACGAAGAACAAAAAATGTTGTATTAATTTTTCGCACAATAACCTTCTTTTTGCAATAAAAGAAAATGTTTAATTGACCTGCCCACTTTTTTTAAATAAGTATATTTTTACAATAAGAAAATAGTAGAAGAAAATGAAAAAAAAACTGCTCGATTTTTTTTTCGCAATAGATGTATTTTGTAGAATGAATGAGATCGAGCCTAGCACAAAAACAAACGAAACTATTCTATCTACTCGGTCATTTCTCTGCGATAAAAATTGTCAGTAATAAAGGCGGAGTAAAAAATAGCGGAAAGAATGAAATAGAAGACATGGAAGGGAAAGTCTGAGCATCGGTTTTGGCACACTAAATGCCATTACCTCGACTAATCGAAGTACGGAAATCGATAAAAATACGCGAAACGAATGTGGCGCGAATAGTCACCTGCTCGTTGGGAAAGCCCTTGATGCACCTGGTTTGATACTTGAGGCTGCTCTCGCGTCTTTGGAACATGCCCGCCATGTTTCTCAGGTCCCATATGCAAACCTTCCTCTTGGCTGTGCCGACGACGAACTTGTCGCCGCAAACGGACAGCGCCAGTACAACGTCCGGTTGCAGGTAACTGCCAACGCACGTCGGTGTTCTCGGATCCCAGAGCTTCACCGCCGCGTCCCAGCCGCCCGTCAGTATGGCGTTCACCGCCGCACAATACTCGATCTTCCTGATCGCCTTGTCGTGACTGCCCATTATCGATTCTACACGAACCAAGGGAAGTGAATTTTAAACAAGTTTTGAAATTGTTATACATGGCGCACGGAGAAAGATGAATTAAACAAATTATTTAAATAATTTTTTTTTCAATATAACTCGTTATTTAAACGGACGTATAAAATAATTTCTTCTAGCCCAGACAAGACAGACAGACAAGAAAGCGAGTTAATAAAAACGTGGTAAAATGCTTACCTGTGTTCGTGTTGATGTCGTACATTTTTAACGTGGTACCTAAACCGCCGCTGTAGGCGTGAACTGCATCCTGCAGTGAAACATTTTTTCTCGTTATTATTACTATTGTCATATTATGTACAGTACTTATGTATATTATTATGTACTGAAAAATGTAAGTATATTTATTATGAATGTTTTTGTTATTTACATACTTATCATTAAATGGTTGTATTTTGTTACATTCGGGGCATAGTTTTTGCCTTTACGAATTATACTTTAGTAAGTACAGTATGTACTTCTATGATTATTATTTAATCTCTATATATATTGTTTTTAGTTTGTAATTTGTGTTTTGTTGGTTTTTATTTCCATGGTATACCCTTTAAAGGTGTTTACGCGTAGTTTCCTCTCATATACTATTTCCCTTTACATTTTTCCTTACACATTATGTACACGAGCTTCCATATTCATAACATTTTATATACTGAAAATTTCTTCTCTTTGCGCTAAATGTTTTATCAATACTTCTTTTACATTTTTTCTATAATTTATTGTTTTCAAACGCATAATAGTTTAGAAAATCAAAATGGAAAAATAAATGCAGAACAACTGGTGCAGCATTGACAAATCGACATACTGGAAGAGATTATGGAAGGAGAAAAAAGAAAGCAGAAATGGAAAAATTCTGGGAAATGAAGGAGCTCAGTGGGGAAACAAAGGAATTATGAGCAAGAATAAGGTGGGGGAACCTTGGGGAAAAAGTTAATAAGCGACACAGAGACAATAGGTGCCGGATGTGTAGAAAAGAGGAGAGCTGGGAACACATTTGTAGCAGTAAAGTGGTGAAGGCAGAAATCAGAGCGGTAGAGACAAAAATTGAAAAACGACAGGAGAAGAAGGGACTGGATGAACGAAGACAAAAATTGGAGGAACTAGCGAGGAGTAAGTCCACCAAAGAGCTGTGTGCGTACGTGGAAGACTACGAGATATTGACAAAACAGGTAGCACAAAGAGAAGGTTATACCGGTATATGAAAGTGTAACAAAAACGGAAAGACACGTATATCATTTGTAAGAACAAGTGTAAAGGAGAGAATGCGAAGGGGGTTATAAACACCTTTGAAGAGTATTTACACCCTTAAATAAAGACTACTGCTACTGCTATATTATATTCTTTCAAACTCAATGGATTTGCATAAGCTTCAAATTTCCAAAATGCGTTTTTAAATTTTATAGCCTAGGGTCCTAACTTTAATTTGTAACAACGATTTTGCGAAAGTTCCAACAATTGACCAATGAAGACTTTTGTGGAGTCAGATCACCGACTGCGCTATGGCGGGTAGCCCAGCCGCATTTTACCCTTACCCTTTTGCATTTTTGTAGAACACTATGCTTGATGAAACAGTAAATCAGATCTCAAAATCAATTTGCCCGATTTACTTTGGACGAAGCATAGTTTATAACATTTTCTACTGAAAGACCGGATGATTTTTTAATACGTTTATCCATTCGTTACGAATAAATTATTGAAGTTGTCTATTTAGTCGAAAATCGAACTTCTTCTCTGAGAGCTTGCTGTGTTCGAAATTTTCAAAATTCCAAAAAAGTATTCGTTTCGCAAAACCTTATATGTTTCAGTTTTTCATTTCGAATCGGCCTAGTTGCAAAAACCACCTACACCGATTGGCCATGCGGCAGTGGCAGAACCTTTTTACAATAATAACATCATTGTTCGCAAATATTTTTCAATAAAAAGAAAAATCAAATTTGATATTCATTATAAGTAAAATCCAGATCTCTTAATCTTATACTATACCTTCATCTCTACCCTTATACTATCAGAAAAAATAGTGAAAATCTACTTGTTTTTTTGGGCCCAAGTTTGTGCAGACCGGTCAAGTAATTTTCGACTTTTATATATTATAAATTGATTTTAAAAACATACAATCATACATAATCCATTTGATTGTTTTTCAATTAGCCTTATTATTGTTGTATTTTTTTTTTTTCAAAAACTTACTTGAAACGCTACGTCGAGTACCGGCAAATCGTGATTGTATTTCAGCCTCATTGAATTCGCGTGTATATCGTAAAGTCGTACTGTGCTGTCCCAAGAGGATACCAGCAAAAATTGCGTCGAATTCGGGCCAAATTCAACGGAAGATATCGCGTCCAAGGGTGGCGATTTTATCTTAAATTCTGTACGTGATTCCATTGTTCTGAAATAACAATTAAACGTTTATACTTGGCAAAGCTATGGTAAACAGCACATCGCGCGGGCGAACATAACCTATAAGAACCGCGCGAAATGCTCGCGTACCCTGTGTCGCGATGAGGATTAAAAGTTGAATCTCGTCGTCCCGTTCTTCACAGGGTTTTCGTCAACCTCAAATCACGAATCCTTGCCGTGATGTGAATTTAAAAAATTAATAAAAATTCTATGCATACGGGCTAGAGTCTAATCATGACGGGATCGGATATATCGGACAATTCGAATAAACAAGACCGCTATCTCGCGGCGCTGGGCTCGAGTGCCGCGATTACTGCGCGCTCTGTCGAGTTTGATCGAAGGCTCAAATGGCCGTGATCTGCGAATATTAGGTAGAGAGGTCCCAGCTCCGTATTTAAAAGAGTCCGCAAAATTGTCAAGGATAAGGGGTCTACTCAAGCGGCGCTGGTGTGACCACGTTTGTTGTTCTGATAGGAACATAACCTTCATTTCTTTTTCATCGTAATCGAAAGTATGCAAAATAAATACGAGTATAATGTTAAGTGTAAAGAGTGTATAAAAATTAAAACTTAATCAAATATTTTGAACGAATCTTTAAAGCAAGTATATGGGATGTAAATCCGTAATTCTTTTTCAGTCTCCCTCATTATCGACATATGTATAAGGCGGCGTACGTAAGGTGTATGAAAGGCCAGAACGGTCCTACTGCATACGTGGGGGAGGGGGCGGACATGGTTGGCGTTACGTAACGATTTTAGAACTGCCACAAAAAACAAAACCTTTGCGTATTCAAGTTTTTATTTAAAACTCGCGGGCAATTTTACCGCGGAAAGTTGACAGCTTTCCATATAAAATGTCAGTTAAGGGAGAAAACCACTGTGCAAACCACCGGAGCGGCGGGGGGGGGGGGGGTCGAAAATTCGAGAATTCAGCGTTACGTAATTTGTGTATGGCCGCTAACCTCCCCTGCCCGCAGTTCAGCCCTATATAGGCCGAGATAATTTTTGGGGCACACAGCGAATCACCGCCAGCAGTTTCAAGACGGTGCTATTAGCATTATTTTGCTGACTCGATTTGCTATTAGTCTAACGCTAGTAACAACTAGTAAGTCACTTAAAGGCTTCTACTTTTCGTTGCCCATGAGATATTATTGATTATTTTCGTTGCCCACGAAATTACAACGTTTAGTGATCAATTATTAGATTACGCCTATTAGAAATAGGAGTGTGCAAAGAGTACGCGAAACGGAAGGTTGCGATGGTCGCTAAAAGCCGCAGTGGCATGGTAAATCCCAAAACGTAAATTTAGTCGTTTGTTCTTGGCCGAATCCATGCTAATAAGTGTCAATCGGCGGAAATGCATCCAGGGGCGTTTGATATGCCAGTTACAAAGTTCGTTCGCCTATTGTTAAATAAAGCAGATTGAAAATACATTTATTCAGAGGGTAGGAAGAATGGAGAACTGTGATTGGTCACAATAGGTCCAACCGCGGAGCCAAATTGTACAACACAAATACATAATTCGTTATTTTTTTTCCAATTTCGTTCTGATGTGTCTCAATCGATAGAAAAACATCCAATAGCGTTTAGTACTCTATTTAAGATGTTTGGTCATCGTTCAATCAATTACGTCAACGCAAAACACGTGCGTATCAGGAATGGAGAGCTGTGATTGGTCGTCAGAAGCCGCAGCGGCAGAACGACTTTTTAACGCAGATTGACTCTGTTTTGTGTCCGATTTCGTTACCGTCTGGGATTCTATTTAGTGCTCGATTTTTCGAAAAATGGAAAATTGCCAAACGATTTGAATCGACTGCCATACGCTACCAAACGACCACCAAACGATTGGTGAAAACAAACTTCGATTAGTTAAAGTGGGGGTAGGGCTAACTTTGGGGAGGTCCATTACTGTACCGGTCGGTCACTCGTTATCGGAGCGACCCTGGTGGTAAAATTTTGTACCTGAATTTTTTACATTTTCGGAGACGCTTTGTCTATCTCTTTCCCTATGCAGTTTGGCCTACTTTACATCTAGCTTCCTAAATCCAAATGATAGTCAATTAAATTCCAAATCGAAAGAATCGTGACTACAGCGCCATTGCTGCGCTCGTTTCCCCGACTACAATACAGTGCAACAAAAAAGAGTCCTTTTTAAGTTCCAAGCGTATCAATATCTTTCGTTGGCGTCGTGAATTTGGGCATTGGAAACCTCGGTTTGTATGAAAAGCGCACGACACCCAAGGAGGTAAAACGAGCAATATCTCACGCCTCGCTATGGTAGCCGCGACGGTGCTGGGCGCGTCCTATCCGGATCACACGTGAGACCAGCAGGTCTTCGTCCTGTGCTTTTGCTTTCCCGCTGCCGCGACCTCCTCGGCACTTGTGCGCTCCTGATATGAGCTGAGATTTTCTGGACCGCAATATGGCCGACCCAAGCGTTTTGCTTGGGTTGATTGGTCAACTACTCGGCCTTACGGAACTCGTACGATTCTCGTCATTTAACCCACACATTAAGTATCTTCCACATTTCCGTCTTATTACTTTATTCATAATCACCGCAAAAGTAACCACCCGATCATTTTGATCTGCGATCCGCGAAAAATATTTTTCATTTTAGTTCGCAGTGCCTCCTCTCGGCTAAACGGATTGACTAGACCAACCCAAGGCCTTTGAAATGTACCATAATCGATGAGAAAATATCTTCCGTTGGACAAACTGTCGCGAACGAACTGCGGGATTTTTTGTATCCGAAGTGGACGAATTTATTGATCGCCTATTATTACGCTGTGCAGAAAAAATTCCCGATCCGCCAATAGGAACATTGATGACGCGCGTCAACAATCATCCGGCCATTTTGAATCAACGCGTCTAACCCCTTTGTTGGCTACTTCGGATTTGGGCATTGAAAAACGTATTCGGCATCCGGATTCCATAACATTGGAGATAGGAAATGGAGTTGGTTGCGCGGCCATCGACGCTAGGGAACCCGAAATTCGTTAGCTAGGGCGTATGTCCAAAAGCGAAGTTGACGGACATAACCCAGTGCTCGGAAAAAATATGATAAAGTTCTTCGACGATTATATGAAGATGTTCCATCGATCAGGAAGTCGAAGTGATGCGTAGTCATTCACTTCCGGTTAATTTTCTGGGAATTCTGCTTTGAACGCACCGAGCATCGACCATCCCGTACGAGCAGTCTTCGTGCCGATGATCCCAATTGTTTTGCTGGACTAACGATGATCTTGATTGCGTTGGGTTTTTCGACCTCCCGATAGCAACTATCTCATCGTGTTATCCGGATACGCGCGGTGATTTTCTGGCCCGAAATATGGCCGCTCGGCGCGCTTGCTTCTCCCGCCGAGCGTATTGGCTCTCGCGAGGCTACTAATGGCAGGCCCTCGCGCGAATTTTGACTCTCGTCACTTTCTCGCGATTGCATCGCAAGTGCCTGATGTTTTTTTCCCGCATGTTTCATCGAAAATAAATATAAAAAATTCGGCATTCTTGGAAGGTGAGGTTGTACTATTGAGGTTAGGGTACGGGAGCCCCGACCCCATTGGGGAAGAGGTAGACAAAGCGTCCGCGAAAATGTAAAAAGTTCAGGTACAACATTTTATCGCCAGGGTCGCTCCGATACAAGTGACCGACCGGTATAGTAATAGCCAAACCGCAAAGTGAAACTTACTAACGACGATTAAGCCTTGAGAAGAAAAAATGTTAAAAAAGCTACGAAAGGACTAATTATTCTGTAAGAATAATCCTGAAAACGCGTTTTATAACGTTATTGCGGTAATACCAGAAACAGGAACCTAAAAATCGTGAGTATTTGAAAAAAAGAAAATTCACAGATTTGATCAGGATTGAATGGCACTATTCAAATTATAAATCATTTTGTATTATGCATGTGCCGATCATGGGAGAGATTAGAAAAGTATTACAAATTTACATGATATATGAATGTTTTGAAGTTTTTATAAACACATGAATTATTTTTATACACTCTTCATACTTTGCATTATTCCTGTATTTATATTGCAAATGATCGATTAATATCGGAGAAAAATTAGGACGTTTGTCTTTTCGCACAATGAATTACCGACAGTCGATAAGAAAACCCGTTTTACCGACCACCTAATGAAGGTTAAAGACAGAGAGGTATTCAATAATCGAACAAAAAAGAGAGCTTCCGCTATACTATTGGCTTCTTTTTAACATTATTCACGAACGTTCGAGGGGTCATAAAATCGTCAAGTCTTCCGGTACTCGGAGTTCATTCTCTTTATTGTCACTGTACACATCCGTGTCAATAAGCCAGGCCACTCAACCTATGAATACATCATGCTCGTCGAGTGTACTCGGATCTTTAAACGCTTCCGTGTGAGTTACCATTTAATGTCAACGCTTATCCAATTTTTCTTCTTTTCACTGCTAAATGCACTGAGCGCGCGCCATCATTGATATTTTTTGCGCCTTCTGGACAATGTCGGGACAGCGCCGGCGTCGCACCAATCTGCAGTCTTGGAAGAAGCCCTCGTTCCTTGGAAATCCGTGCGATCCATCGGCATACGTCACCAGACCTAAGAATCGATAATGTATTTTTTGAGAACTAAAGCATAAGGGCGTTTGTGAAAAGCAATAATAATTATGATAAACTAACCGAGGCCCCAGATGCGCCCGCCGCGAAATTCACCCTCGAATTTCATGCCGTCCGCGCGCCAGAACACTCCGTGGCCATGGAACCAACCCTGCATGAACTCTCCTTCGTACCTGTGTACGAAAATATTAATTTTCTTTTTTCACTATTCTGTGACCGGTTTTTCTTTAATTCATTATTTCAATACTCTTCACCTGTCTCTATTAATTCTCTATTAATAAAGAATTAGAAATAAAGTCTCTATCAATTAAGGGGTCTGCGTAAGCTTGACATAAAATAAAAATACGTTTTCTTTTATTGGATAGTTTTATACCCCACGGTCGCAACCCTTCGACTGCACACTTCCGCCACGAACGTCTGACTGCAAGAAGGGTCGATCGGACCCCAGACTCTCACGGCTCAATTCTAATCTTATTAATTTAAAAATTATATTACAACTTACATTGTATTATATTACAAATATAATACAAACATTATATAAGAATCATTATACGGACAAACCCAAACAAACCGAGACGAACCGAATTATATACTTCAATGGGTCAATATATGTTCAAAAATAATAAAAACCCACTCGTATTATTTACATGTACCTTGTTTTTTACCCGAAAAGTCTGATTACATTCTTAATGCTATGAAACAGTTTGTGTAATATCTGTAGATTTTTTCAATGATCTTACAAAAAATGGGTACGAGTTATAGATTTATTCTGCAGATGCTATTTTTCACAAAATATATAATTACAGAGCAAAATTATGCATTTTCATATAGATTTTTTTACGCGAATGAGAAAAACTTTTGTGTTACTGCCAAATTGTAAAAGTATATCATTATCGATGATTATTATGAAAAAAAACTGCGTCAGTGAATGTTTTATCCAACTCAGAATTAAATTCTAAGTCATTATCATTAATTAATATAAAGTGTTGCCGAAATAAGGCAAGTCCGTAGACATTGAGGTTGGCAGCAATGCTCTTCACTCGCCAGCCAAGTTTCGTGATCTTTTGTCAAACCTTCATGGTTCAATATTAAATATATATGGCTTACGATGGGCAAGAAGCGTTTTTTATTTTACAAATGTTTACAAAGGGTTAATTTGCGTTAATCCGTTGTTAGAAATGGTTTATCTTGGTGCCAAATAGCAAAAAAAAATGCCATCATCCGTCGTCTTGTCCATCGAAACGCACGTAAAATTACATACATTAAACTAATTTTTGTCTCGCGTGTGTAGTCAAAAAATTTAAAAACGATTCGTCAAGACTCAGTATAGTCTAGGCAATAACATATATTTTTATTTTTAATTAATTTTCGATTGTGGCTAACTCTCCATCTTCCTTAACTTTAATTTGCAACACAGATTTTGTGCGAATTTTCAAAAATTCGGCCAGTTATGACAATTGTTGTGAAGGGTCAGATCGCCTGCGGCGCTACGGCGAACCACCCCGCAGCGCTTTACCCTTTTTTCTTTTGCGTTTTTCTCAAACACGATGTTTCATCAAACGGTGTGAGTCGTGTCTCAAAATCTATAGGGCTGCTTCACTTCAAATTTGGACAGAGCATAGTTTATAACATGTTTAATCGTACGACCGGGTGATTTTTTGAAGATCTTTTATTCGTTGGTAACACATGATTGAAGTCGTTCTCTTGTCGAAAATCAAACCTTTTTCTTCACAGCTTACGATTTTTTCTTTTTTTAGAGTATGACTAACGGTTTACCCCGATTTTTTATGTACGAGTAACAAACGGAGCAATTATGGCTATTATTTGGCGAACCGCCAAAAATGACTTACTTGGAACCGTCCGGAAAGATGATAACTCCGAGACCGGAGCATAGACCGTTTTGGAAGGCCCCATCGTAGCGCGTTCCATCGGGCAATAGCAGAGAACCAGCACCGTGCTTCAAGCCCCGGTTGTTCCAATCGCCGATGTACTTCGTGTCGTCGTCGTACTTGTAAGCACCGTTCTTCGCGACACCTGCGATATTATTTTTCCATTATTATTCATCGACATTTCGAGTAAAAAAAAAAGGAAAGGAAAAAAATATGCTTCATTTGTATTTTTGTGTAATAAGATCTTTTTCGGAAATTAAAAATGAGAAAATGAAGCACTCATATTTAATTAAAAATCAAGACTTTTCAACGATCTAAGAAATCGTTTCGAATTTAAAAAAGATAACGTTTACGAAAAGTCGTATCAAAGGAAAGAAAGATAGGCTCTATTTATTTTCCTGCAAAGCGTTTTTCTCTATTCACGACAAAAAAGGGAGTCAGAAAAATGGAAAATCTGTTCTTCTATTTGAGTAATAATATTTTTATAACAAAAGACGGTTACAATGAACAAAACTAATTCATTTATTCGTTTGAGTTTGTACTTTATTAAAATTGTCAGGTGAAAGAGCAGACAGGATCGAAGAAAAAAGCGTGTTCTATTAATTCTTTGAACAATAAACGTTTTTTTACAATAAAAAATAATAAAAGACAACGTTCGATCGTCCTGTTATTTTTTTTTGCAATAAACATATATTTACATTAAAAAAGAAATAAAAGTGAAGAAAAAAACAGTTCATTTTTTTTGTAGTAGAAGTGCTTCTGCGATGATTGAGATCGAAACAAGAACAAAAATAGACGAAATTACTCCATCTGATCGTTCATTTCTTCGCGACAAAAATTGTCAGCAATAAAAATGAATTTTAATAAAGGAGGAAAATAAACTGTAAAACAAAAGGAGACACGGAAAGGGAGATCTTACCTTCACCCATGCTTCTGGCACACTAAACGCATTACCGACCCGACTTTCCAACTCGACTAATTTAATTACGGAAATCGTTGCTTTATTCGATTACGAGAAAGTAGAAAGAAAGAAAAAAATGGGAACAAATTGCGGACGCACCACCGCGAGTGGGATTTTGTGAAACGATTTTTTTTTTATTTCGCGGACGCGTTCGTCCTCGTTTTCGTCTGTACATAACGCACGTGCGCGCGTGTGTGCGTTTGATCGGTCGAGTCGTCGAGCAGGCCCGTCTTCCGGTCCCCGCTGCGGGGATTTCCAAAGGGGACGTTGCGTTAAAAAAATATTCGATGCTACCATCGGCCAATTTTTCGTTATTGTTGAAGAAAAAAAGGAAATCATTTATCCGAGGTGCCGGGGGCGCCGACGAGGTACCAACGGGTCCTCGTTCTTACGGCGACTCGCCTGACCAAACGCTTGTGATCGTCCAACGGCTCGACCAATTTTTCCAGAACCTCGTCCTTGTACTTCAAGAGCTCGGTGATCGGATACTCGCAGTAGCTCAGCAGGCAGTCCAACGCGGCGATTCGAACGTTCTGCAACGCGTACAAAGTTCACTTGAGCTTGTTTGGTTTACTTCCGATAGCCGATAACAATCGTAACAGGATCGTAATGAAATCGCCGTATGAAGGTGCATTGAGAAAAAAAAATAACAAAGAGCCTGATTGAAATAACAAAGGGCATGATTACCATTTTCTTGTACGTCGCGAGCTGCAAGCACTTTGGAATAAAGCACTGTATTTGATCGAGGAATATGTCGTGCTTTGCTTCCAGAAGTAGCTTGAGGGTCCTCAGGGTAGAGAGCAACAGTTGGCCGTCGTCGAGGCTCAGTGACTCGACCAGCAGAGGGACCAGCTTAAAAATTAGAATTAATCAATTACATTCGCAATTATTAGAACAATAATCAGTTTTCATCAACAATCACAATTAAAACATTCGCAGCAATTATAACATGATAAACTATTTTAAAAATGTATCGATAAACAAAAAGTCGTTGTTAAATATACAAAAAAAATCAATTCGAAGGAATTATGTTTTTTCTCTCGGAATTTATTTATAAATTGATTCCGTTATATTTACAATTTTACCTTTTGATACGTTTTAATGATTTAGAAACAACTATTACTCGTAAGTGATTTACAAGTGAACATTTATATATCGAGGAAACCAAAATGGCGATATTTCTTTCGTAAACTCACCGCTTGCAGATGCATGAACGGCAATTCCACGGGTACTTCCTCCACCAAGTGAGCCAGTGTTACGAGATAATTTTGCCTCGACGCTGCCTCGAATTCGCTCCTCGATTCTATCACGTTTTGAAATATCCTCTGCTTGTAAAATATTCTTATCCTACTGTAATTCTCTTCCGTCAAGGAATTCTCCGTCCTCTCGACCAACGCCTTGAACTCCTCGGACACGCAACTTCCCACGGACTCGAGCCTCAGAATATTTATTTGCTGGAGGAAAAGAAACCGCGTTTATCTCGGGTGCTCGTTCTCTCGATTACTTTTCAGCTCTTTAGCTAATGTCGATGAAGAAGAAATAAGTAGGTTTTCCGTTTTGCAAAAATCGATCGTAAAAGTTGTCAAAAGTTCCAGAAAATGGGATTAAAAAATATTTGTGCCTCATAATGATACGATATGAAAAAAATAAGATAAGCCATACAGAAAAACGGGAACAGTCAAAACAATGGGAAACATTTATTAAACGGCTTTTTTCAGATTATTGTTTTTCGTATTATTATTGAAGTTATTGGTGAGATCGTTTTGTTGTGGCTATAGAATTGTTGTTATTAGAATAATAATTGTTCAATTATTATTATAATTATTAAAAACGTTTCTGAGATTACTAATATTAGCATTGATATTCAATTATTATTGAAATAATATTTATCGAAATGCTTATTAAACACATTGTTGAGATGGCTAATATTAATATTATTATTAAAATGGTTACTAGTATAGTTGTTATTATTATTGAAATTGTGATTAATTATTCTTATTTCATACGTTGTAAAAATGTTTGTATTTTCATTCGATGATTGCGACGGTAAAAGTAAACCTCATTTCACTTACGTAATCCAAAAATTCCTGCGAATTACGACTTCCCCGTGTGACGAGAGCTTTCGTGAGCCAGGTGTGCAAAATAATCGCTGATCTTTTGTGTCTCAACGATGTCTCGTTCGTTCGTAAAATGTCGACAATCCGGGCTCTCAAGTGATTCGTAATTTTTTCGAGATACGAATCGTCGCACATTTTATTCACGAGTACAGCGATTGTTCGGCACGCGGATCGAATGATTTCGGGATTCTCGAGCTCCGTGGTGAGATCGTAAAGGAGAGAGATGAGTTTTTCGACGTTGGGTATAGCGACGTCGAGACGCAGAGGCGTTAAAATTCCCTCGTACAGGAGAACATCGCGTCCCGTGAGTTTCGAATCGGCGTTTAGTACGACGACTACGTATCTCTCGATGATCTTGCGCTGATCCTCGGCGCTGAGTTTTCGCACGATCGAGCGCGCCACGCTCGATACGAGCGACAATTTTTTCACGCACTCCTCGTCGCATCCCATCAAACGCGCGATGGCGTCGCAACGCTCGTACAAGTAGCGGTGGACGTCGAAATCGGCGTTCGGCGAGGCGAGTACTCGATAGAGACAGTTCAACGCGGTCGCGTCGATTTCCGGTCTCTTCGACATCGCCATTTCCACGATGAGCGGCAACGTCGCGGTTCCGATCACGCGGATTTTCGTGAGCAAGGAGATCGCCTCTAGACGACGCGTCAACACGGCCGTGTCCGTGATGGCCTCTGAAACAATTGTTGCCGACCCGGATAGAATATCGTGAACTATATGGGTGTCGACTGTTTTTTGTCGTCCTGCTCGGGAGAAAAATTGGCCGGTTGGTTTCGGACGTGAAGAAAATATTATTTTCATATTTCTCCGAGGGGGGGATTATGATATTTTAAGGGGTCTGTGTAAGCTTGAAATTTCGGAAGTACGATTTTTTAAGGGATTGTATTATAGCCTAGGCTCTTTGCAAAAAGATTCGCAAATTTGATTAGTTGACTGAGTTATGACAGATTTTGTGGAGGGCCACGAATCTTTAATTGATCATTTTAACGCGATGGGTCACAATCTTCGATTGATGACTTTAACGCGCTTAACTAATTTTAATTAAGGGGTATGCATAAACTTGAAATTTCAAAAATACTATTTTTTTATTGTAGTTTTATGACTTCGGCTCTCAATTTTAATGCGTGCGTAAGAACTTTTGTAAGACTTCCAAAAAATTGATTGAATTGTGACGATTATTGAGAAGAATCGGGTCGCCCACTGCCCTACGGCGAACCGTCCCGCTGCGATTCGCTCTTTTTGCTTTGCGTTTTTTGCGAACCTCTTTTACGAATCGGTGAGTCGTTTTCATACTTTTATCCCTCCGTTAATAAGAAATTATCAGAGTTGTTGCATTGGTCGAAAATCGAAGTCCTTTTTTTCGGAATTTTCGGAAAAGTCATCTCGTTAGATGATAAATAAAATACAAATAGGAAAACACGGCGTACCAATGTGTATCGACATCCGCCTCTGCAAAACGTCCAACATCTCGTCGGGGTACAATTTCGAGAAAGCGAAGAGTGCCGAGTGACACGTGTTTCTCACGTCCCCGGAAATCTCGGAATCGACAATGTCGCAGATTTTTTCGTACACGGTTGCTCTCTGGCCTTTTTTCAACGAGGACTTCTGAATGACCAAGCCCGCCAGTGCTTTTGCTTTCAAGGTGTTGTCTTGGGTATCGAGCTCGTTCAAGTACAGGCCTGGAACGTCCGTCCACGCGAGCTCGGGAATATCTATAATTTATTTTCAGCAAAATACTCCTCTGTTGCCCGATTTTGTTCTAACTTTCTTCGAAAGAAAAGTAAAATACTTACCACCGATGGTGAAGCCAAGCTCCGAGCATATTCTCACAAAATGATTGAGAGTTTCCATCAACGTAAGCTTGTCGGTGTTGGATGTTTTGGTTGAGTATTGTCCGAGGCAGAGTGGCACGACTTCGAGCAAAACCTGGGCGCAAGATTTTTCGTCCGTCCTCGCGACAGCCTCGAGGATTTTTTCCGCGGGCCAATAGAGGCTCAATTGTACGTCGCACAAGGACCAACGTGTGTCGGCGAAGATTTTCTCCACGAAGTTCTTGCGCGATTCGTCGTCGTCGGCGAGCGCCTTGACGATTTGATTGATCGTTTTCAGGGATAGTTCCTTGATTTCCTGATCGCTCACGCTCATCGCCTCTTTCCGCAACAACGGCCACAGTTCGTTCAAGTGTTGCTTGAGGCTCTTCGAGCCGAAAACCGTCACTGCTTTGCAGAGCAAACTCAGCGAGTCGAGCTTGGCGATTTTTCGGTCGGAATCCAATTTCTCCATAACGTGGGGCAAACAAAATTGAGCGAATTCAGGAATCGCGTAGAGACACGGAGCCAAAGCGTCCGCCAGATCCTCACGAGTTATCTTCCTCTTGTCGATCAGGGAACTCTGAAATATTCGACTCTTCCATTGAGGGGTATACATAATCTTGAAATTTTGGAAACACGACTTGCATAGCTTTATAGCCTAGGGTCGCGACTTCAATTTCCAACAAGGATTTTGTGAAAATTGCACAACATTGACAAAATGATGACGATTTTTCTGACGCATTAGATCGTCCACTGCGACTTTTTTCTTTTACGGTTTTCGCAAAACTATGTTTAACGAAACGGTGTATTCTTTTGTACGTTTAACTTTTTGTTAATAACACACAATTGAAGTTGTTCTTTCGGTCGAAAATCCAACGTTTTTTTTTCTACAGCTTGCCATTTTTGGCTTAAGGGATCATCGCAATGGAAGATTGTCAAAAAAGCGATTTTTTCCTATTATCCGATGATATGGACGGTTATAAACATGCTGCTCTATTTTTTACGCGAAACTCGAATAATTTCGTCGCTACAACCTTTCTTAGAGAAGGTGATTCGAGCAGTGGCGTGCGCACTCGACACTTTAAACGCGTTTTTCTCGAAATTTCGTCTTTCAAAACGGTGTACAGTCTTAAAGGAAAAGTTTTCAAGCTATCCGTCTCAATTTTGACACAACATTCTTCCCGCCTTTCTTCATTTTACTTTGGAATCTTTTTTTAATGTTTATATTTTTTTTAACGAAAAATTCGAAAAAATAGGCAAAATTCGATACTTTTTTTTAAACCGCCGCCATTTTGTCAATTTTGATTTTTTAAAAACCTCTATAGCAAGATAGAGCCTTGCATACTGATTAATAATGTTTTTACAAATTTTGCTTCAGATAATATTTACGGCCACAAGCGTGTACACCGTGAAGACTTCTTTTTCTTCTAAGACATTTTCAACCGTTAAAAAATGTAACAAAATAAATAAACGTTTAAAAATGTATTTTCTGTTCTTCGTGAGTGCTTTGATTTGACATGAAAAAATCAGACTTACTAGTGTATTTTAACCATAGAAAAAAAATCGCGAATTTCAGCTGTTTTTCGACCTGTTACACTGTGATGATTCCTTGATAAAAAATCCGATGATATGAGACTTTTCTGATTATACGAAAAGTACGTTTTTTTCTTCCTTTTGAATAGAACTTAAAAGGCTTACCGCATTAAAATCGATGGGAAAGTAGCAAGCAACCACTTCAAACATTTCCTCTGTGAGATGACCCATCGGAAATTCCTTCATGAACCGCGGCAAGAAGTTGAAGAGAAGCATGAGATTCCTTGGATCGCTTTCACCGTCCATCGAAGCGATAACCCCGTACACGAAATCTGGTCCCATCGATCTCAGATCGTCCAGACGATTCTCCAAAAGTATTTGGAATATCGTGTATATGTGCCTTCGGGTCTCCTGGAGCTCCGATTGGCAACGTATGTGCTGAAATATTCCGTGAACGAGGTGAACAGGCGCAACCTGAGGAAGAGCCTTCATTCGAACCTGCCGGGGAGTCAAAAACATTTATGAATCATTTTTATAATACTTCGCGTTCAACAGACGAAAAGAAATGTCGGGCAAATAAAATAGTCAGCAGACTTTGAGCGAATGATTCAATATTGTTTTTCGACTATGCTCGAAATGCCCATATTATCCATTTAGAATGTTAAAGAATAAAAGGCAGGGTTGGATAATTGAAGAATAATTCAAACAGCTGGAAAAGAAAAAAATCACGAAAATCATAAAAATTTAATTTAAATAATTAAGAATATTATTAAAATTGCATTAAAATAAATAAAATCATTCCAATAGTTCGAATGATAGAAAATTCAAATTAAGATGAACGTTAATATGAAGGTCTTAAGTAATATTGAAAAAGAATAAGCTGATATCGATGATGAAATTCAATGGATAATTAGAATGATGATTTAAAATATTATTCGCGAAAATAGAAGTTAAGGTTTAATTTTGCAGTGAATAGATTTCCAAAAAAAGTATAATTACATAACGGATCCGTTCTTGAAGGAAAAAGTACAAAAGTCAACGATCGAGATATTGCTTTTGAAGTTTCTTATAAATTTCGTAGATTCAGACATTTGTCAAGTTTTCCTGAAAAGTCACAGTTACGAAAATTCTTCTGCGAATCACATTTTTCTAAGTTGTATCATTCATATTTTCTTTGAAAATTTGGTGACCTGTTTTGATTGTCGTTACGAGATCTTTAGAATCTGTTTACACCAATCGAGCAGTTTATATCGGATATCTAGAGTTATTTAGTATATAAATTATTAGATAGAAATGTGACCTACAGGTCATCTTTATAAAGTGCCGTATAAATCAGACAGTTGTTAAAAACGTAATTTTTTGTTATACGGTCAGTAACGTGGCTTGAAATTTCCAGTATACTGGAATGTATTCTTACTTAATTGACGATGAAAATCAGTTGAGTATTCAGGTTTATGAAAGGAATACCTTAAGCAAAATAATTGCACAATAAATGTAAACAAACAAGCCAATAATCGAAAAAATCAAAATAATTTTAAAAAATGTGTAAACAAATAAAACATTTTATAAAAACATAAAAATAAATAATTTCACAAAAAATATCGATAAATGAATGCAAAAAAACTCAAAGAATGTACAAGATTTAAAAAATACATTGAATACTTTTTTAAGAATACAAAGCTAGAAACAAATTTTTCCAACGGATCTCTTACTTTCCGCCCATTTTTAAGTTACAAATCGTAGAAATTCCCACACTCACTATAGCCGCGATGCCAAGTATCGTAGCAGGCCCGATGCTGTGGTGATCTTCGAGCCTGTTGCAATAGAAGTCGACGAGTAGCTGGACCTCCGTTTCGTCAAGATAATCATAGCGCAGCCGTTCGAGAATCAACGACAGACTTTTTACCCCATTACTCCTGACAGCGACGTCCGTACTTGTCAGATAGACACCGAGCTCTTTGACGACGGCGTAAACTTTTACTCGCCCAGATTCCACCTCTGCGAGTCATAACAAAAAATCAGAAACGCCGCACGATCCAAGGTTGCGTCAAGACGGAGCGTGGAAAATAAAAAATCACGTAAAAAGTTGATAGTCGATGAATTCGTTTGAATAAACGATTAGTAGTGACGAGTGTGGGACGACGGCATTGCGCGGCGTATAGTTCATGGAGAATCTATTACCCAAGGCGATATCCTGGCAACGAGCGATTAGCGTATCATTATCCTCGAACACCCGTGACAATTCTCCGACGAGCTCGAGGACTCGATTGGACGTCATGCTAACTTGTGTTTTTTCTACCTCCTTATTCATCGGAACGACTGAAAAAAAAATAACGCTCGCACACTTCGGGCTGTGCGAAGAATCGCAATTTCCTAACCTCCAAATCGCGAGAGTTCGTGCGCGTTCGACGTCTCTCTAATTCGACAACAGGACAATAAGACCACGTAGTGTTGCGAAAGTCGAGAATCTAATTCCGCACCGTTCTCGTTGCGACAAGAACTTCTGATCTCTTCATTTCTTTTCGCGCGCGCGAACGTCTTCGCGGAGTCGAGACTTTGAGGTTACGTCTGGCGCGATGTTTCGTTACCGATGAAGCGCGAGAGGGCGCTCTGCGATACGACAAAAGCGTGAGGGAGTGAGAGCGGGAGAGACACTTTACATTACATCGGACGGTGGCGACGTCGACGTGATATACGCGAAGTCGACGAAAAGATCGGCTACACACAAGTGTGTCGTCGCGATCTCTCACACGAGCGCGCAACACCGAAAAATGGACGAAAATGGCATGTGAAGTGTTGTTTAATCGCGGTGAAATGTTTGGTTCGTTAGGCCGCCTAGAATGGGAGGCTGCATAGGTATAACGAGGGCAAGGAACTCCTCGGTCGACGATACATCCGCTAATTCGACGAGAACAAATTCCGGTTAGTAAAAGCGCTTTTCTCTGTATCGTTATCCTCGCCTCCCCTTGCCACCGCGATCTCTCTCGACCTTCCGCCCCGCCATCGCACCCATCTTCCCCCCTTACCGCCGGCGCGATAATCGCTCAACGACAAAAACACGCCTAACTCCATATATAACCTTCATACTTCCAAAAAATTATGCTTTTTGAAAAATCGCATCGTCCTCGAAAGCGAAGAGAAATAGATTGCCTTCTATTTTTTACGATTTCGATCGTATACGTCGAAACGATCCTTGGAATAATCCTTCCTTTCTTTTTTTAAACAATTTTCTTTCGCTACTCAAAGGTCAAGGGTGATGCACGCGAAGATTCTTGCGTCTCTCTCGCGTTTTATCGCCCAGTAACGTTTCTTTCCTTTTCTATTTTTTTCACAAACGAACGTCACGATCTTTTCAATGGCCGACCATTTATTTGTCTTTTTGCTAACGTATGCAAAATGTCTCTTTTTCGAAATAACATTCGACTTTGTTTGGGTCTAGAAGAACCTTGGGATTTTTGTTTGTTTGGGGTTAGAAGAACCTAGGGATTTGAGTTTGTTTGAATTTATGCGAACCTCGAGATTCGAGTTTGTTTGGGCTTACGCAAACCTCGAGATTTGAGTTTGTTCGGGTTTACGAGAACCTTGGGATTTGGGTTTGTGTTGATCTTATGATTTGGGTTTGTTTGGGTTTATAGGTACGTTGGGATTACGGTATGTTCAAGTTTAAGAGAATCTCGAGATTTGGGTTTCTTTGGGTTTAGAAGAACTACGAGGTTTAAGTTTGTTTCGGTTTAGAAGAAACTATGGATATGACTAGGTTTGGGTTAAGGAAAACCTCGGGATCCGAGTTTACTTGGGTTTAGGAGGACCTTGAATTTCCTTTTGTTCTCTATCGTGACATCGACATGCCCGAACATTCGCGCTTTCTCGACCATCCCTAACGGTTTCATTATCGCAGGAAATTCGCGAAAGAATCATCCTCTCTGCCACGAAGTGATAAGATGGAAATCGGACGTGCCGCTGACCGAGGGCCAGCTTAGGAGTAAGCGCGACGAATTTTGGGACACCGCGCCTGCTTTCGACGGACGCAAGGAAATATGGGACGCGTTGAGGGCGGGAGCGACCGCCGCAGAATCGCAGGACTATCAGTTGGCTCAGGCGATATTGGACGGGGCGAATGTCTCAGTGCCGAACGGCTTTCTCACAGAGTGTTACGACGAGCTGGGCACTCGATATCAGGTGCCCATTTACTGCCTCTCCTATCCTATAAATATCGTCAAGGAGGACAGCGGAAGAGACTCGCCCGCCGATTGCTCCGGTAAGACGATTTTTTTCCTCAGTAAATTTACAGAAATTAATTTCATTCGATTTTGGAAGTAGTTCTGTCTGTTTCATTGTACTTTTTTATTTTCTGTAACGTGTCTGCATAAGCTTGGGTCCCAGTAGACAAGTCGCTTTTCAATATTCTTTTCTGATGGGAGTATCAGGGTTACAAGGTCTGGATTTCATACACAGTTGATACATAGTCTTGCCAAGTTTCGGATTTTCCTTTTAAGTAAACAACTATTGATAAACAATGGAGTTATTATTATTAAAACGAAAGCGCCGTCGTTTGCTGCATGGCCGACGGGTGTCGGTGCTTCCGGCATTCGGGCTGATCTGAAATGAAAAATAAAAGAATTCACTTTCAGTGCAATAATAAAATCTCACTATCTGCTATTTTGTGATATTTTGGAAACTGCAAAAATGGCGATGCGAGAAAGAAAAGTTCGATTTTCGACAAAAAACAACAAATTTGGTCATTTGTTATTAACAAATGGAAAAACCATCCGATCATATGATGGAGAATGCTCTAGCCGAATTTGAAGTGAATCGGACGAGTAGATTTTGAGATTCGACTTGCCCCGTTTCAAACAACGAGATATTGAGAAAAAGATAATCGCGACACCCTGTAGAGAACTAGACGCGTTAGAAAACAAGTACGAGGTACTGACGCAAGTATTGCACACCGGAGCACCGTCCATCGAAAGATCCCGATACTCTTGCGAAAACGCGCAATATGTACACATACATGCCTATAACGAGTTTACCGTCCGAGCAGAGCCCGTAGACGGCGGTACCGAACTGACCCTGAAGTTGCGACTGTCGACGACCCTCGGAGACGTAAAGTTGCCCGTCTACAGCAAAGACACCGTCGCAGTCGCGAAGAAAAAGCTGCAAGTGCGTATCGCGACAAATTTCCCCCAACCGCGAAGCCGAACGAGTCTCGCGACCCGATGACGTTCTCTTCGATTAACGCTCACGCTTTTTCGCAGAGTCAGGAGGGCCTGGAGCCGTCGAAGCAGAGGTGGTTCTTCGGTGGTAAATTACTCGGCGACAAGATGCACATAGAGGAGGCGAAGGTTCAGCCGGGTTACGTCATACAAGTGATCGTTAATTCGGAGAAAACGGACGACAGTCCGTCCAAGACTAGCTGAACGTGTGAACGCAATTTTTATCATTATTATCATCATTATTACGATTATATTATATTATTATTATTACTACTTTTTTTTCGTGCGGCACGCTTCTATATCAAAAACAGCAATCAGCGCGAGGCCCACTCTCGATGCGGTTTCCTCTTTTAACACAGCGCGGTCACGATCTTGCGCGATGCGTTCCCCCCTCGTGCACACACGACACACGCTTTTTCGCTGCTCGTATGAACCAAAAAAAACAATTCGACGGTAAAAAGGAAAAACCGGCGAAAGTTTTTTCTATTTTCTGCTTTGAGAGTCGCGAGAATGCGGAAACGAAAACTATCGGGGAACTCTCGTACGGGAATGTGCCAGCTGAAGGGAAATGTGGAGACGAAAGAGAAAAGAAAAAAAAACAATAATATGTACAGTAAGATTGACTGAAGTTTTAACTACATAGGTGTTTTGCATATACATATATAATACGGTAAGCTTATATATACATATATACATATACACACACACATATATATATATATATATATATATATATATGCGTATATGTATAAACCCACAATAAATTACTGCGCGGCACTTCGTGTTTCGCATCGTTGCAAAAGTTCGTTTCATTTGGAAGAGAAACGACAATAAAAAAAAGACTCGTAAATAATTGTGACTATAAATGTGAGAAAGTGCTGCAGAGATGCGCGTGGAATATATTTAATGTGTTTTCTTTTTCTTTCTTTTCTTCTATGTCCGAACGACGACCCAGAGGTTCGAGCGAAAACATTCAAAGTGGAATAAACCGATATATCCTTTGTTTCCATTTTCTTCGAGGTATCGTTCGAAATTATTTTGTCACGTAATTTCGTTGCTAACGATTCTTTCCCCTCAAGTTTGTGGATTTATGGGGGTTGTGATTTCGTAAGGCCAATCGTAATTGGGTTAATGCCGGCGATCGATCAAATGGCCTAGGGGGAGGGTGAGAAGAGAGAAAAGTTCGCTTGAGCCCTCGGTGCCTCGCTATAAACACTCGCGGGGATGCGATCGACCGGGCGAGTCCGCGGGTAATTCCAGTCGGCGCGGTCGATTCACAGTTCCAGGGCTGGCCTATAATTTTTCCCTTCCACCACCCAACCTGACCTCTTGGATTTCTTCGATCCGATTGATAATCGAACGAATCGCACAAGATCGAGAAATTTTTGCGAGACGCGCTTTTTTGTACCCGCGTTGAATATCACTGGGCCATATGGTAAAGTTTGCGACCCCCCCCCCCCCCCCCCCACATAAAATCATCGCGTTCCTTGTCGTCGATTACCCGTGTGACTTGAATGTAAAAACAAACAAGCAAACTGAAGCAAGCAATTTTAATCGCGAACGCGAACGTTTGGTGCACGCGAAATGGAAAAAAATAACCGGAAGTAAATCGCTCGTGCGTTCTCAAAATGGAAGTAGGGGCACGCGCGTACCCCCGGCTGAAAAAAAGTCTCTCGCGTCGTCGTGTGCATTGTTCGGACAAATAATTGTAAAATCATTAATATGAGGAACTATGCACCGAATTTTTCCTTGTTATCCTTCTTTGAGTCTCTCGTTCGTAAATTAACTTGTAAGCAACGTTATTTAATACTTCTATTTTATATAAATATTCATTATCACAGCCTACTTTGCGTCCGTTTGCTCGCGTACCACAACAATTCACGAAACAATACTTGGTAATAGATATTATATATATAAATAATATTCTCGGTCTCGTTCAATAATTCACCAAACGATCGACTCACAACGCCAGTAAACAGACAGAACGAGAGAGGGGAGCAGCGGGAAGCGGAAAAAACCGAGAAAGACTAATTTTTATCGCGAACTTTGCAAAGAGCTTATTTCCCGGAGACCGGCACGAATTATTTATGAATTATCGATTCGTACGAGTCATCGCGAATGTACGATAAGGAGGGCGCCATGGCGACCGGGCGCGATGTCCGACAAACGCGAGCTCGCAAGTAGACGCAAAGTGAATAAGCGGGGACTCGAAATAATTATGATCTAAAGTGCGCAACGAAAAAAAAAAGAAAAACATAATTTAACATCAAAATACGTACGATAAGGCCAACTTTGCAGGATATATATGTGTGTATATATATATGTGTTTATATACGGGGTGTACGAAAAGTCTACGTTGATTTTCGCAAGATAGACGAACGATCAAATTCCGATGAGAAATGTCATGGAGCATTTTTACCTCCCGTGCGCGGTTGCGTAGCTATCGAAGGTTCAGTGATAGCCAATGAGGCGCATCGGCGAAAAGGGTACCGATAAGTGTGTAGTGGGGTGCGGCGGGAGCGTTCACTCCCCCACCCCAGGGGGCGCTACGGATTGGCTCGAGCGCAGTGGACGAAGCCGCACGCCCCTGCGGATTGGCTGCGCCTAATTAATTAGCCTCTCGCATAGAAAGTGGCGCGTCACCTCTCGAGTGCAAAGGGTGAATATCCAAGCCACGGTCGATCGGACGGAAAAAATGCACAAGGACTTTTCTGCTCGGAATCTTGAGATTCTACCAACTGCGCAAAGATCCGGCGAGCCTTTTCGGACACCCTGTATATGAGAAGCGTGGTTTTATATTTGATGCATTTCCTCCTAAAATAATGTGTTCCCTGCGACCGTGGTTTATCGAGACCAACGACACTGTTGAGAAATACTCGAATCGGGCATTATCGGGAATGCGAAAGCTTATTTATGTAAATCAAAATTTGTACAATAAGAAACGTGGATTGTCGTTTTACTTGGTTTTTCACGAGATCTATGGGGTGAACGCCGTGAATGGCAATTGAGAGGGGGCGGTTGAAGAAAAAAGTATATCACGTATGCTCGCACTTCTACAAACCTAAGTTCTTTTTTCAACTTTTTTAAAAGAGTCTTATTTTTTTGTTTGAAAATTTTGTTCTCCTCGAAACGCCTTTCGTTTTTTTGAAAGTTCTTTCTCGTTTTTTTAAATCATTTTCTTTGCGAACATACGCGCGAATTTTGTAACTCAATGTGTTCGATCGGATTAATCTTAAGGTGATCGGTGGATCCGCACGTCCGGCGTGAATTCTAAACGGACCGCGGTTTAAAAAAATCTCGACGTCTCGAGTCCAAGGGGACAATATTCGTTGCTTTTTTCATCTTTTCTCGCTTTATCTGACTGATATTTTAACGCGGGATCTTTTCTTCTTTGTCATTTTTAATTTGAACAATTATCGCAACGAATATCATTATCTTGTGTTCTTCGTATCGGAACGTCAATCGTCGTAACGAGGGTCCACAGTTCATCGTCGCTCGTTGACGCCGTTTGCTCCGCGACTTTTCCCACTGTGTTTCTTTCACGAGTAAACCATGTAAATATAACGAGGAAACGCGGAAAAGACTTCGTGACAAATCGAAGATTCGGAGGAAAAAGTCGAAAAAAAAATAAGAAACTTTTTTGTAACGCGAAAAAGTTTCTTGTCGATTTTTTTCCCCGAAATTATTAGTAACGTTTGCGTCGATTTTGCCTCCTCCCCTTCTCTTTGTATATAGTTTCTTTTTATTTTCCTTTATGTATTTTTCTCTCTTTTTACTAAGCTAAAAGTACTCTCTTTTTCCAATGCCTTTCTTAGAGCCTTATTTTTTTATTTATTTCTCTCCAAACGAATCCCCTGCCGAACATGCGCAGAGAGAAAAGACAAGAAAAGAGGGAGAAACGAAAACGAAAAAAAAACTAATTTGCCGGAGAATCGATCGCGCTAAAACGATTGTGCTAAAATTGTGTCTGTATGTAAATAGTTAATGATACACTCGAAAGGAAAAAAACGCAAACAAGAAATAGGAGAAAAAAAACGCTATGATGATTATCAAACGAAAAAAAACATCATTAAAACGACGAATAAGAGCGAGAGAGGGAGAGAGAAATAAATAAAAGTGCAATTTATCTGATGCGTGGCGAAGCCCGATTTTAAACTCTAGACAATGGCCACGTTGGACCAAAATGTGTACGATGTAGCAGGCTCGAAGAAATGGACAAAAAATTTAATACAGGGGGGGGGCGGATGGAACCACGGAACTGGAACAATATTTCTCCAAAGTATTTTCGCCTCCCGAAACATTTTCGCGAATAAAGAAAAGAAGCGTTGGAGCCCTCGAACCCAACCAAACCCGAAGAATGAAAAAAAAAACACCCAAAAGAATGAATAAATCTTGAATTTGTATTAGTTGTTTTCTGTCGTGTTTTGCCGAGAGCGAGTGAAGAAACAAAAATATATGTAGAAAGGAAGAAAATTGCTCGACTGTCTGGAAGCGAGAAATATACATTACGACTGCCAATAACAAGATTATATTATTAATGGAGAGTTGCGTCGTCGAAGAAATTCCACGGCAATCAAAGGTCAACGATTACGTATTACCGAAAACTGAGCGAGAGGGAAACGAAATTGTTAATCAAATCTCTTTCCTAGCTCAAACTCGATCCTACTTTTGCGTCACGAAAAATGTTAATCAATATATCGTAGTTTGAAGGGCAAATTACTTCGGTCTCCGAGTGCTGCGCGGACGAAAAAAAATGCTCTGAAATTTTTTAATCGAACCTCAAATTCATTTAAGACATTCAAGACAGCCTTAGAAGATTCCATTAAGGTATTCCTTTCACTTACCCGAATATTTAACTGAGTGATTTTCGTCTATAATTAAATAAAAATACATGCCAGTATACTGATCAAATTTCAAGCGAAGTTATCAAACTTTCAACGGAAAATGACGGCTCTACAAAATAATAATTTATACACTAAATAACTTTGGATTTTTGATATAAACCGCTGTACGTGTAATTTTTTTTAAAGCATTCCTAACGACGATAAAAACAAAGGATCACGCAATGTTTAAAGAAAATATTAATAATAAAACTTGGAAAAATGTGACTAGCAGAATTTTAATAACCACTAGAATTTCCTGAGAAAAACTAAAAAATGTCTAAATCTACTATATTGGTGGGAAATTCTTTATTCCAGTTTATAGTTGGGTTTACTGTAATTACCAATGGGTCAGAAGGGTGTTCATGCCCCGACTAAATACGGCCCTCTGCGAAAGGAATATCTTAATGTGAACCTGAACCACATGACACAAGTGCGAGAGAGATATCCGAAATTTTTAACATGGATTTTTCAGAGATGAATAATATTTAGGGCAAAATAAAATCGTCAAGCTTTGCATCAGGAAATTTCACATAGCCTAATGTTTCGTTTTGTTTTCTATAATCTATAAGCTTAACCATCTATGAGAAAACTCTGTTCGAATATTTGTGAGGTTATGTTTACTCCAAAACGTCTGTCCGCGATTTCGGCTGGTCGGACACGCCATCTTTGTAACACGAGTTTGATTGACCAATGGCAGAGAAGTACTTGAGAGTCGGCTTGAACTTGGCTCTTTTGTCCTAATGTTTCGTACAAATGAAGAGACCACTTCGATTAGAAATCAATATGTATTTGCTCGACGAAAAATTCCGCCACGTGTGTATAATATGTTGAGTACAAAAAGAAAATGAAGTTCGCTTGACTCTGCAATCTTGTAAATTCTGGTACGTCGTTGGTGTTGTTATCGATAGCAAACGGGGCCAATTTCCAGCCAGAAACTTTGCTCCGGTTTGCCGATGTCTCTGAGTGCCAAATCGACGATAGGAAGCCTAATGGACTTTTCGGTCTCGTAGGTAAGGATCGTTTTGCCCCATTCCTTCTCGCGTGCCTGGATCACGGTGACAAAATATAATCGTTAGGAAGCATTTTTCCATCGATGGTCTTACAGCAGTTAGAGTCGAATTAAGGATCTATCAGTTCCTCACCCTGCACGTATCCAGGACCATTTCGTATCGGAGCCTCTGATTACCGCGTGGTGTGAGTTCAACGTCGTTCCATGCCAAAAGTTTCAGCCCTCGACGATAAGTCCGACGCGCGGAGTCGAAATAGCCCACCGTCTCCTTGCAGTGATACGTAATGTTTTGCTCGGCTTGTCTCGACAGCAATTGCAAAAATCCAATTTGATTGCTATCCGCTTTGTAAGTGATCTGTCCAAAAAATATCAACGTTTTAAATCATTCGAAGCGCTTATCGTTTACGGTTCCTTCAATGATGGTAATCAAATTATCACAATTGGGGCACACGGTCATTTTCAACGACGAATACTGATTGAAATCAACTAAATGGGTGTCGTTGAATTTTGCGCATTGTCACTCTCGTGATAGGAAAGTGAGAGAAATATCTTCTCGTATATAATGAAATGTTAGTAATATATAGATATATATTTGTTTAAAATCAACCATTGAGCATTGTTAACAACATGGATTAATATGTATCGCATATGAGAAAATATGGTAAATTTGTCGATTCCGAATCAAAATACTAGTAATTCAAATACAATTTTCATTCATGCTACACAACGATATATTTGACCTTAAAGGGTTAGGCTACTGTGAAAATTTCAAAACTCACGTTCCTTGGTGGAGGCAAATTAAATTCAGGAGGAAGGTCCAACACATCGTGCAGAAATCGCAGATTGAAGGTAAACTTATGGATACTCGAGCCGCTAGTTAAACTGATTTGAACGCGTTTTTCTCGAAACTATGTTTTTCAAAACGGGGTACACGATTCCTCGACATCTAATTAACGGATTCACTTGAAATTTGTTACGCTCATTCTGTGTAATAGTAGTTTAGTCTTGACTGACGTTTTTCTTCGTAATATTTTTTTTTTTCATCAGTTATAAATAATGTAATTTTTCCTCGAAAAATCGAACAAAAATTCCGTTTTTTGTTTTCCTTTAAACACGGTAACAAGTGATGCTCGGTCAAGTCTTAGCAAATATCTATTTTAAGAACACACTCGTGTTTTTTTAATTCAAATCAACCGGGTGGCTAAAATCAAGTACAGCGCTCCTCACGTTCAAAGGTCCTTCACGAGATGGTTTATAACGTCATTAAGGACAGATCACCGTTCACGAATATGAAATATTCGATTTTTTCTTGGGTTTGTTTATTTAGGTTGTCAAAATCAAATATGAATTACGATTTTTTATAACGTTAAACTTTAAGTGCTTTTTTCTCGAAACAGCATTTTTCTCTCTGCACAATTGAAAGAAAATTCAATTTGCGGCGCCGTCAGGAAGCGATTTTTGTCAAAAATTGATTAAAAAAAAAAATCGTCCGTCGGAGCAAAAAAATGGGGTTTTTTTTCACACGACTGCCAGTTTGTTATCCGAAGGTTTTTCATAAAACAAAAAAAACGTTCAGGCCCCCAAATTAAGTCTCGTTTAATAAGTTTTACCCATTTTTGGTTCAAATGACCTCGGCCAGGCAGTGGAGCACCCCGCGCAGACAAAAACACACCGTGCATAGCTTTATTTGCCGGGAGCTGGAGCGGCCATTTTGGATTTCTTTTTTATAAATAAAATTTAAATTTACTCTCCATTGATAGAATAATAAAATACGTTAATACCCATTTCCAAAAGTATTTATGTTATATCTATAAAAAAATCCCGGAGTTCATGCATTTTTTCATGCTGCCCACAATAATTAATATTTATTGAATTTTTTTAATTCACTCTCGTATGACAAAGTATTTACTGTATAAATTTCAATAAAATTGTAGCATATCGTCAATTGTCCCGAAACTCATCGAATACATCCCAGTTGAATCAACAAGACTTATTAAGTAGTGCAACGTTACGCGTTCGATCAATTTGACAAATTCAACGAACCTTCATAGCCCCGTCGATCTCGCTCAACCAGACTTCGGGCTCGTTACCCACGTAATTTATCGGCGAGGACCGCGAAGGATCCGCACGAACGCAGGTGGCTTGTCGTTCCGCGTCACAGTGGACCAAAATCGCGTCGCGAGGATCACCCCCGTTAGGATCTATCCAGTACTCCCCTGCAATATTATTATCGCCCGATACAATGCAACTGGTCGATGCTCAACGATGACCCGCGATTTCCTTCGTCCCGTAGCACATAGGGCTATTCAAGCTAATTAGGCGGCCAAAATTATTTTCTTCATTGTATATCTTCTTTATTATATCGTCCCAGTTGGGGTAACGGGAGGAGTCATCCCCATTGTTCGGTGCCTATTCAACATGCTCAGGTAGCAGTTTTCTTACCTGAGATAAATTTACGAAATTAGCAGGATTTTAAGCAATTGGCTGCTTAATTACCAGAAAAACCCCTCTGTGCGTAGCTACCAGGGGGCTGGCACCTGCTGTCCCTTACCGTACGTAAAAATGATACGCTTTTTGACCGCTTTATTTAGTTCCACCTCTCCCCGTGGCGCTAGTAGGTTACTCGAAATTTTCTTATTGCGCAGGTGCAAGGCTCGCACGGCGGACTTAATCAACCCGCGCCGAATACGACTATTTTGGCGTTTGGAGTTTAAGCCGCGGCGCGGAAGTGATTAAAATTACCAAAATTACTTATACTCGTGCGCTAATGTCGTGTGCTGTGCACATTTGTACCTCAGGGTGTTATCCTGAAAACCCGTGTAATCCTGAAAAGGTGCATTTTTCACCATACCAGCCGATCCTTGTATTCGAAGCTATCGAAAGCCTACGAGTTATATGTGTCGTGTGTGAATACCAGGGAGACTAGAGAGAAGGAGTGGACACAACATGGCCAATACGTAGTTCCAGCGTCTTAAAAAATCCGACTTGCAATAGTTCCAGATCGTGCCACTAGCAGCTCTCCTGACGATAGCGTCTCAAATAATTATAATAGTCCAAACTTAACGCATGTGCACAAATATAAAATAATTTGATTTCGATGTGTCTTTGTGCTCCACTTTGAGGCTCATTTTTAATATTATTGTGTTTTGTAATATTGAGAAAATCTTCACGAAATTGTTTTCTTCAAAGCCCAAGGTAGAATTATTTTCAATATTGCTCCCAATCAATCGTCATTAGGGTTAGCCTTCAGTTTCTTTTTCCATGCATGTAGTTCAGTTCATGAGAAATATAACCTTTACACTTCATTCTCCCTGGAGTAATAAGCATAAAATGGAGCATAATTTATAAGTTATTTTTCTTACAAATACAACTGCAATTTTTGCCAAGTTCCGTTTTTCTCCAGTGCAGTTGCATTTACAAGCCACATAAAGAGTAATATTGTTGGCACAAAGCAATTTTTTTCAAACTTTCATTCGCATCGGTGAAAAAAAATTAATCAACTGAATACTCATTTCTGAAACATATTTCCAATCTACGACAGTTAAGGCTACATTTGTGTTCTGTTTTTATTTTCTTAGTTGGTCGCTGCGAGTGGTAGAGTTGGGCACTACAAACAGCGGACAATTCGCCAACCCCCTGGTTGGCATGTTTAGGAATTTATACTTATATACTTATATACAACCTATCTATACTTTTATATTTACTATGGAATTTATACTTATTACTTATATACAACCTATCTATACTTACCGGATGATTTCTCAGGGTGGGCCACAAAGAGGTCTCTGCATGTTTTCGCCGGTGAGTTTTTCTCACCGTCGGGTTTGACCATTTTCTCGAAGGAGGACTTCAGTTGCTCGTACGCTTTCGTCACCAGTTCTCTGCGTTCGTCGTTGCTGATACCTTTGCCAAAGAGCCTTGGCGGCTCGTCTCCGCTCAGCGGATCCGGACCCTTCTGTCCCTGGCCGGCACCTCGAGTTGCAAATTGCAACGATAAGATTAATCATCTAGCAGGGTTGGAATTTTTCTCCCTTCGCAAGGGCGTCGCCAGCTATGAGCCAGGGAGCAAGATGGGAGAGAGAGGATGGGGGAAATATGATTTGTAGACATTTAGACCCTTATATACATTTTTCGAATTTATAGGGGGGGTGGGGGGCACCCCTTAGCGACGCCCTTGCTTCTTTGTATTATTTGTCTGCTTAATGTTTTTTTATGAGATCAAAGTTTGTTTGGGTTATTTGTTTGCATATTTTTTTTGAGAGATTCAAGTTTAGGTGGATTTGTTTGGGTTATTTGTCTACGTAACTGTTTCCTATGGGATTCAAGTTTGCTTGGGTTTGCTTGGATTATGTATCTGCATAATTTTCTTTTCGTGGGATTCAAGTTTGTTTGGGTTATTCGTCTACATTTTTTTTTTCATAAGATTCACGTTTGGTGACTTTGTTTGTGTTAATTGTCTGCAGTATTTTTGTCTCGTGAGATTCGAATTTCTTTGGGTTTGATTGGAGTTAGCCTCGTTGGAATGCAGGGAAACTCTGATTTTTCAACTGCCTCAATTTCTTTTGGTAGATCTTACGAAAATACCTCAATGATTTTTCGAATTGCTTATCTGGTCGTCTATCATCGAAATCTGCAAAAAAGATTTTGTAAAATAATGGAAGTGAACGAGTTGGAAAAAAAAATCGCATCTTTCCAAAGATGCAAAATTCAACACCGTTTTTTTACATGCTATTTTCCGAGATCACGTATGATTTTCGAGGGTTCGTGTGAATTTCGGAGAACAGTTTGGGCTAAGAGTTTTTGGTGGAAGTATAAATGATGCTTTCTTACTTAAGAGAGCGGCGAGTGAGGCAGCATCGTATCCTAGGCCGAGTTCGCCCGGTGGGCCCGGGAGGCCCGGTGGCCCTGGAGGGCCCACGGGGCCAGTTCGTCCCGACTCGCCGGACGGACCTCGGAGCCCGGGGTTTCCGGTAAGTCCTATAGGTCCTGGATTTCCGTCGCGGCCTGGACTCCCTCGCGTACCCGTGTCACCGTCTTTTCCAGGCATTCCTGGCATACCGGGTATACCTACGTATCGCGTTGAAAAGTTAATGTCACCCGTGGTAAAAAAAAGTGCCGGATAATAATACTGCAGTTACTTCAATACGGCAGCTTCGATATTAAATTAATGTACTGAAAAGGAGAAAATAATTTTTTATCAAGTCACTTATATGTGACTGTAAATAAAAGTTTGGGGCGCTCAACTTTTTAAATGTTTAATACATTTTATCAATTCAGTTTCATGAATCGTATTTAATTTGGCACGATAGTAATTAGAGAAATTATTATCACACGTTTATACTCGGTTTCAGGATTTCTATTTAAGGAGGTACGATCATTACTACGAATCCAACTTTCGGATTTGAAATTTGTATATGATTTTGCCGAATACTTTATGCGTCTATTGCCAAAATTGTTTTACAGTATCAATTAAATACAGTTAAAATGTTAACGAATTTATGTAAATTAAAGATTATATGTCTAAATTTTAAGCGCCTCAAGCTTTTAGTTAAAGTCGCATATAGATGACTTGGTAAAAAAAAATTGCCTATTTTTTAGTACGTTAAATAAAAGCTTGCCTTTAAATATTTTTTTTTACATATAAATTATTTTCTACTTTTTAATCTTTAATTGATTTTACTGGTTAGTTGTTACTAAAAGTTTACTAGTTTACGAGTGTGTACGTTAGGAACACGGAATGCTTGTAAAAAATACCAAAGACTGTAATTGGGATTGAAGTTACGACTAATTGCTGCATATAAACTTTTCGCATACAAACACAGTCGGCTACGAATTTGTTTGTATGTATTAGTGTGACTTTATATGGATTTTATGTACGGATGATTAGATATCGCTAATTTTTCCATGAAAAGTTGAAAATTTTATGGATATTTTTATTTCTTTTAAACCTGAATCGTGCATTGTCACTCTTTATATGCATGTTTGCAAAATTTCAGAGCTTTAAGTAGTCGGGAACTGGGTCAAATATCGATTTTCCGTTTTGCATCTTACAGAAAGTCACGTTAAATAAAAGCTTGTATAGAAAGACGAATGTTTGATTCAAAATTAGTGAGTTGATGATGAATGAAAATTCGTTATTAATGGTACCTTTGTCACCAATTAGACCTGGGGCTCCGGGCAAACCTTGCAAGCCAATAAGACCGCGGTGGCCTTTGGATCCTTTGGATCCCTCCGGCCCGCGTTCGCCCGTCGGTCCTTCGGAGCCCATCGGCCCAGGTTTCCCCCGTGGACCCTGAATGACAAGTGTTTTCGCGTATTTGCCGTTTTACAGAGAACTTAAGGGATGACACCACTCTAGGATTTTGGAAAAATCGTTTTTTTGCTAATACTTTCAGGTCATACGAACAATATGCAATTGGACAAATGTATGGTGCAGGCATTTCAGATTAAAGGTAAACAAAAGTTTCAAGGATATAAATGCTCGTCCAACGTTAAACGCTATTTTCTCGGAACCACTTTTTTCAAACTGGGAGGACGGATTACTCGAACACCTTTGCATGGATCGATTTGAAACTTTGATAGTAGCTTCACAATTACATTCTCCATGGGAGTACGTGGCCATTTTTTATTATTAAATGTAAACCTTTTTTTTATAAACAATTTACTGCTTATTTTTTGGGCAAAAATCGATTGATTTCTTTCAAAGTGCGCCATTTTCTCAAAATTTGTTTGAAAAAATCCCATAGTCAATAATATATAGATTATAATTTTTTGTTTGTTTTTGTTTCAGGTCTCATACTTTACGAGACAACCCTTCTCCCGTGGAGCTATTTGTAAAAAACACGTTTTTCAAGATAGGCTCCGTCGCATTTTGTATGAAAATTATAATAATTTTTTTGGTTATACTGTACAATATTTTAAATAAATCCTCTCAAAAGAAATCCCATTTCGATTTTCATACTCCCAAAATAAATTGTCAAAGGTATGCCTTATTCTCTGTCGCTATAGTGGTGTTATTCCTTAAGGCCTTATATACGCGCATTTTTTTTTTAGTTTTTCATTTTTAATTTATTTTTGATTCCATTAGCCTGAACGGTTAGGAATATTTTAAGCTTTACAGAATTGAAAAATTCCCAACATTGTTAAAGTTACAGCATTACGTAAAGTTACGTAAAATAGATACCGCGCGGCGCGCCCGACCGCCAACTTGAAAGCCGTTTCTCCACGATTCACTTTTTGAACCTTGTGAAAGTTCTGACTCTTGAACGAAGGTTCAGATCGCTTTGAAATGTTTACAACATATTCTTAGTATCACCACCTATCGTGTGAACCACAGAAACAAAAATTTCAAGGACACAAAAAAATATAAAAAATAAAATACCCACAGAAAATTGACCAAAAAAATGTTAAGTTTCGAATTTTTATTATAATAATTAAAAAAAATTAACCCTTTGTACTCGAGCCTTTTTCGCTTGCGCTTAAACCGGGCGCCGTATCGGCGCCGCTCGAGTGCAAAGGGTTATTATTGTTAGTTCACTCTAAAGATACATTCATTATGCAATTATAAATATGTTCGTTTTCAATTAGGCACCCACATCGATGCCGAGAACTTTCACCATTAATGCGCGCGCAAAAAAAATACATTGCTTTATTATGTTATATCTCCGCCATTTGTTAATATTTCTGATTTTTTTTTACATATACTTAACCATGTGCATAAATGATCTGTAAAAAAATGTTGTCAACATATGCGTCATCTTTTTTTAACCGCGTCTAGAAAAGTACCTTCGAAAATCGGCGAAATCGCGTAAATAAGGCCTTATAGGTAAATCATGTAGGAAGTTGAAAACGCGTACCTGTTGTCCTTCTATACCTTGAGGACCACTGTCTCCCTTTGGCCCCCGCTCTCCCGTGGCCCCCGGAGGTCCGGTTGGCCCTTGTGTACCCTGTAAGCGAGTATTCGACGAGTAAGGTATCCATTGTTGGCCAATTTCTCCGATAAGAGAGATAAAAAAACTCACGGTGAGTCCAGGAGGCCCTGAGGGACCTGGGGGACCAGTGACGCCGGGGGGTCCTTTGTCCCCGGGTCTTCCGCTGAGACCCGGAAGTCCCTGTTTGCCCGAGGGTCCTTCGGCGCCACTTTCTCCAGTGGGTCCTGGTGGTCCAGGCGGGCCCATGACCCCAGGTTGGCCCGGGGGTCCTTCCGTCCCAGGCTTGCCGGAAAGTCCTGTTTCGCCCTGCATTCATAGACGCGCGGACGCGACGAAACTTTTGGTGAACTCCGAAGTGACGTCGGCGATTGAAGATATGCCATTCCGTTTGACAGAATGAAGAGGAAAGTTGAATTTTATCAAACTCTTACCGGTGAACCTCTGATACCTCGTACTCCGACGGGCCCTGGTGCGCCAGGGATGCCCGGCAGTCCTCTCTCCCCCGGTGGGCCTTGAAGGCCCTGCGAACCCACTGGTCCCGGCGAACCCTCGGACCCACTTTCCCCTTTTGTTCCATCGGCACCAGGCGGCCCTGGATTCCCCATTGGACCAGGGTTACCCTGGCGACCGTACTCACCCGCCGTTCCTTTGATTCCTGGCAGGCCTTGCGGTCCCGGAGGCCCTGCTGGTCCGGATTGTCCCTGAGCCAAAGATCAAGCCCGTTGGGTTAGTTTCGTAGCTTCTTGAGTACCGAGTTGTGAACTTAAGTATCTACGATGACTGCGAATTGATCTGGCGTTTATTGAACGTCTGAATATTATTTTTTAAATTTTATTATTTGTTTTTTTCCCAAGGTACACGCTGTTCGCGTTTGTTACCTACTATTTTCCTCCACTGTGACTGTTTCGTTCCTCCACCTCCACTGTTTCTTTTTCTACACTCCTTTCTTCACTTTTTTGTCCTTATTCCCCCCTCCTTGCGGCCGCAGCCGACTTCCCCCTCTGTATCATATTCATCATGACATTTCTGTCATGGGTATAGGGAAACTGCGGAAAACCTATCCCAATACAGCCGGTCATCAAGTTCGCCCCCCAGTCGTGGAACTAGTCTTATTTCGCCGCGAAATGCCGAAAAAAAACATCTTACGACTAAATTTACGCGACTGGGTTTCGAACCCGCGACCTCCCAGTCCGCAGGTTTAGCGGCAAGCACGCTAACCACTAGACCATCACACTCGGTAACGTCTGAATATTAATAATAATCGATATTTGCTGAGTGCACCAGGGACTTAGAAGACTGTGGTATATATTAAGGGGTCTTCTTACTTTAGACGCTAAAACAAAGGCTGTTTTTATGATTTTTTTATAGGTTTGTATTATAGAGAATGATATAAAAGTTGTTACACTTTCGAAATACATAGAAAAATGTTTTTTATTTATTTAAGTCGCTAATTATAGATGAAAGTGGTAGTTAAAAAGAGGTCCTAAAAAAATTGCATGTCTGCGCTGTCGATGCGATCTTGGAGATGGTTCATCCGAAACAAAAAAATCAAACGGTTTTAGATTCAGTATGTTAATGACTATACCGCATATCATACGATTTTTGATAAGTGCAAAAATAACAAAATGGCGGTGCATTTTTCGAAAAAACGAGAAAAAAATCGTTTTTTTGCTGTTTTTGGTAACAAAAAATAGTATATATCAAAACTTCAAATGATCCTTAATATGCGTTATAGCTATAGTTGTAAAGAACATGTGGTTAAAATATCATAAGCATCGGTTCAGTAGTTTCGAAGATTTCATCAACAAGCCGTCGAAAAACGTTGTTCCGAGAAAAACGCGTTTGAAGTTTGTTTGGGTTACATAAATACATCAAACTTTTCTTTAAATGTATTTTGAAAGTGTATTTATTAAGTGTAACAACTTTTATATCAATATCTATAACATAAAGAAATTTAAAAAATTATGAAAATAAATTTTTTTAACGTCTTAAGTGAGCAGACTCCTTAAGGGGGCGTACATAAATTACGTAACGCAAAATTTTGACCGTCCCCCCTCCCACGTAACAGAACTGTAACGCTTCGCCTGAACCCCCCCCCCCCCTATTTCGTTACGTAGCAGGTGCTTTGTCGTCAATAAGTGCGTTTTTTTTTTCAACGAAATAACTAATTACGAAAGGATCAGGTCTATACTCATTTTATGAAGTATATATTCATCTAGTTTTATATCAATTTTTGTGAATTTTTCGAAAAATTAACTGATTTGGCGACGAAAAAAAATTCCCTTCATTGTCCCATCGATATCTTTATGAAAGGTTATCTGTAAATAAAAAGTCAACAATTTATCGTTATCTATACAAATGTAGCTATAGTTATGCGTAGACGTGCTTTTATTTTGGTTTTTTTTACAAAATGACGACAGTTTGGCCATTTTTTTCTATCTTCAAGGCCCTTTTTTGTACTCAAGCAATCTTCAAAAATAGTAATGATCAAAATTTTTTTAATCGGCTACGTACAACCTTAGTCACTGCGATTACAAAAATGTTTTTGCAGTATCCGCTGAGACAAGGTTGAAAAAAGTCATTTCGAGAAAACCGCGATCAAAGTTTTTGTTCCGTTTCTCTTGATATAAAGTTCTTTTTTTGTTCTAGAATATTGATACTTACATTAAAGTATCAAGTCGCGGGCGATATGACGGTTTTTCATCTTCATTATATTTCTCAAAATAATGAGAGCTTGCACTTCGTCTATTCTGGACGATGAGTTTTGAATTTAAAAAACCTGACCATGCAGAAATTTTGCTATTCCTGGCAATTCTAAAATCGTGACGTAACGCAAACCTCGATCTCCCCCACGTACGTAGACCGTAACGCCAGGCCGAACCCCCCCCTCCCAATTGCGTAACGCAATTTATGTACGCCCCCTAAGTTCTCAGTACAATGTGACAAGTGCATTCTTTTCATCCCAACGATGCCAGCTTTCAGATCACAATAGTGAGAGGAAATGGGAGAAGTGATACTTACAGCTGCACCGAGCAATCCTGGCAAACCTGGGGCCCCCATTAAGCCTGATTCTCCCCTGGGTCCCGGTTCACCGCGCGTTCCCTTTGACCCAGTCAGTCCCGTTGGTCCTGTAAGACCCATTTCCCCCGGAAAACCTGCGAACGGAAATCACCATCAGGAATTTCATCAAATCTACGGTCCTGCAAAGCCAGCATGTTATCGACATTCTTGGTGATCCACACGGAGAGAATTTTTAAGTATTTTTTACGGTGAAATCTCCGTAAAAATTACATTAAAAATTTGAAACCGGTGACAAATGTGCACGTAGTCAAAAATTGACACTAGCTTTTAATATTTTGCTTTCATTCATGTAAAAATTAAAGCAAGTAGCATAATTTTTTACATTTCTTTCAGTAAAAATTCTGACACATTCTCATGTAGAATTTTAACAATGGGCTGCCTCAAAAATTCCAAGTTTCTACAGTAAAAATGACCTGGACAAACTTGAAATTTCTAAAATCCCTAGCGAAAAATTAATTCCCTATGATTAAATAAATACTTTTTTCATCGGCGTTTCTGAACATTTGTGTTCTTGATTGCTACTTATTTTAGCATATCATCTTTCCGTACCATTGTAGACGGCCTTTATCGAAGTTTGTTTTCACGTTTCATTGTTTTCTTGCGTAGAACTGCGTAGAACACGTTAGACTGACGAGACCACGAGGCTTTCTTGGCCCATGCTTCGTACTATAATGCGCATGCGCGGTACCGCTGTTGCTAAGCTACGCGGGTCGGCGTCGTTCGTGCTCGTCATACTGCGTCATACACAAGCACACTCTCACAGCTTGCGTTCACGTATACGCACGCTACACACAGAGCTCACGCGTATGGTCAGGCGACCTAGCCCTAACTGATTTTACTATAAAGAACGTAAAATTCCGGTGGACGCACGGAAAGTTTCGGCTTCCTTTTTTAAATTTTTATGGAAAACACGCAAATTTCTCAATGTTCCACTGAAAAATTTCACTTATATTAGCACTTTTTTAACTTATTGTCGTAATCTTTACGTTTCATGAAATTTTACTATTAATTTCAGTAAAAATTCTGGAAAATATTTTAAATTTCTGTTACGCAAAAGTAAATTTTGATTCATTTCCATGAAAATTTATAATTTATTTCCTAAAGACCTGAAGAATTGCACATTTGTCACCGAGTTACTGTGATTTCACAGTAAAAATTACTTAAAAATTCTCTCCGTGCATGAATGAAGGAATATCATGCAAAGTCGATCGTCCGCGATGAGCCCACGAGAATCGATATTTTTACCAGCTGGCCCAGGCGAGCCCTGATCTCCTTTGAGTCCCGGCCATCCGCGATCTCCTTTGAGCCCGGGCAATCCCACGAGTCCTTGGGGCCCGGGGAAGCCTTGCGAGCCTTGCATTCCCTGCGGCCCTCGTTCACCAATGTTCCCTGGAGCCCCTGGTTCCCCAGGTTGTCCGGGTGCCCCGGAATCGCCTCTTTCGGCTGGTTCGCCCGGAGGTCCCGAAGGGCCAAGGGGGCCCTGCGGGCCACGCTCGCCGACGCGTCCCGCGGGACCTTCGGGCCCGATCGGGCCCGCGGAGCCGCGATCACCTTTCTGACCGGTTTCACCTTGAGAACCCCTGACTCCCGGTAAGCCCACCAAACCCATTGCACCGGGGTGACCTTTGTCTCCTCTCGGACCCGGCAGACCCTCGAATTGGAAACATCAAAATCCTTGGCCTCGTTTTTCAAGATGAAGTATCTATATATAGGAGTGAGAGTCATGATGAGAACTTACGGGCAAACCATCCAGCCCTTGAGGTCCACTTTCTCCTCTGGCTCCCGGAAGTCCAGGAGCTCCTGCAAGACCCCTTTCCCCGGGAAAACCGCGTTCCCCTCGGCTTCCAATCGAACCAGGTAAGCCCGAAGGCCCCTGTTGCCCCGGCTCTCCATCTTTACCCGGGGGCCCGGCGTTTCCAGTCGCTCCTGGCAATCCCTGAGGCATCGTTTAAAATTTAGTATAGAATCCTTAGGGTAATTCCGGGGGAGTTGGCCATATGGGAGAGATGGCCAATAGAAATATTTCATAGAACCGCCTGCTAGATTTCACCTGTTACTGCTTAATTCACTTCGCGTCGTACGCAGGTGTAAGTGGACAAGCAAAAGCTTGGCAAAAAAACATGTTAAGTAAAATCCTTTTTAATTATTCTGGCTACTGCTAACATTTTTTGAAGGTTTCATGTTTTACGTTGTGGTGATGTTGTTTTGTGAAATTAATGGATACTTTTGTATTTATTGAATAGTTCACAAACAGTGCTTTGCTTTAACCTCAAGATTTTGCACGTATTGTTATTATTTGTTTACATTTTAGATGTGGCCATCTCTCCCGGGTGATTAGGAGAGACGGCCACGTACAGTTTGTGTATGATGGCCATAGTATTAGTTGTAATGTGTTCAAGTAATTAATTGTTCCTACATTTGTTTTGGATGCCTAATAAGTACAAGAGAACAAGCAATTGCTCTACGAGGGAACTGGATTGAAAAATCATTAAAAGCAACTAGTAGCGCTGTAAAAAATGATGAATTATCGGTTCGTGCAGCTGCTGGGACCGACGAAATACCTAGCAAGACCTTAGAAAGACGATATAAGAACAATGACAAAAAATGTTGTGGAGAAAATTATTATGAAACTCGCCTCATCGAATACTGGCTTCAGTGCATAGTGTGCCAACTTGGGGTACACAAAAACTATACGGATTTCGATGATACGAGTTCGAGATGAGGCCAAACGAAAAAAAAAGAATCAAAACATAAAACCAAAGAAAATACCGAGAGCATAATGGTGGCCATCTCACCTCTAATCCTATGGCCATCAGACCCGAATACTCCGGGAGAGATAGCCAATCGTAATTTTAAACAAATAGTCTTTGTAAGGTTGATCTGACGGGAGTTTGTTTCAATTTCGTAAATTATCTTAAAGTTAAACGTTCAAAGTATAATCACAAACAAAGATAAGTCAAGAAACGTCTGTACTTTTATTTTGGCGGATCCTTGAAAAAACTGTGGCCAACTACCCCGGACTTGCCCTACTTCATTTTGTTTTAACAATGTAAGTGCAAATATAAGCTACCTGGAAACCACGCGGCCCGGGTTGACCTTGCTGCCCTCTTTCTCCGTCCGGTCCCGATGGGCCCGGAGACCCCGGCTGTCCCACCGGGCCCTCCTTACCCGAATCGCCACGCGGTCCCGGCGGCCCTGGGTTTCCCGGCTCACCGTCTTTGCCAGCTTCCCCCTTGGTGCAACACGAAAAATTACGATGGTCCATGAAACTCGATCACAATAGTGAAAAAAAGATGCTACAGTCGCGGAAAGATTGATGGAGCGAAGTGTAAGCTATTTTTACCGTAAATCCTTTGTCCCCCGGGAAGCCAATGGGTCCAGGAAGCCCCTGCAATCCTGGTGGTCCTTGTTCTCCCGGTTTTCCATCGGCACCTTGTATTCCTCGATCCCCAGGGTTGCCAGGTTTCCCCGTGGAACCGGTGCGACCTATCAATCCCCGTTGACCCTGCAATCCCGGTGCCCCAGGCCTGCCAGGGTCCCCGCCAGCTCCTTTGGGACCCATCGGCCCCATGGATCCGCGGTCACCGGTCTGTCCTGCAAAATATGCGATTGTGATCGAACCCTTGGCACCGTAACTCTACTGTTAATTTTGTTAATCATCTTAGCGTGTTGCAGTTTCAATGATGCATTGAAATCGACGATGATTGAACTTATTTGAAAGTCATCTTACCACATCAACCACTTAACTGTATTTTTTTGAACGACCTACCAAAGTAGTAGTATTTATTCCTCATTGTACACGCCTTGAGCTTTACATTTCCCTCGTATTACCCTTCTTATGTTTCTTATGTCTACTGAACAATTGAACCTCTTAACTTTATTACAATTTCAATCCTTACATCTACTTAGACTAGTGTACCCTCATGTTTTTTTATGTGCGTCCTTGCTAATCTTCCGAACTCTCTACTACAGTAGCAAATTTCCTTAACCACCTCTCGTTTTAGAGTCTTAATCCACCAGTACCTTAGACTGTCTCCTTCTCTTCCCTTCCTCCACAAGTCCACCACTTCTACCCACTCCGTCTTGATTTTTTCCTTTGCATTTTCACATTTCCAGATGTGTTCGATCGTCTCCTCCTCCTCCTTACCTAGCGCACACTTCCAATCCTCGAATCCTTTTTTCTCCACCTTCCCTACGTTTCCACATCTCAGTCTTGCCCACTCCTCATTGAGTGCTCTTGCCAGCCCCGTCTGTTCCCAGTATTCCTCTTTTTCTATGTTCTCTTTGATTTGCTTATATATACTATTATATGTCGACCTGTCTACGCCCGCGCAATCTTTTTGGATGTCCTGATTCTCCTTCTTCTCTATTCCCTCCTTTAGAATTTCACCGACTTCTTTTGGTCTTCTGCCACCTCTAATCAAGTTCAGAATCCTTCCCTCCCCCACTTCCCACATCGCTTCTCTAAGTTCCCTTCCCTATTTCGACTCATTCCCGTTTAATATGTTCCTTATCTCCTCCCTTACAATTAGACAGATTTTCGGCCACCTTTCGTTCCCCATCTCGCATATCTTCAAGAGTCGACCTACCAAAGTATTAAATCCCATTATTTGGTAAATTTGAAAGTTTCTTACCTTTGGGACCGACTGGGCCATCGGCACCTGGTAGTCCTCGGGGTCCGAGTGGTCCTCTCTCACCTTGGGGACCGGAAGCACCGGTAAGACCGCGCATCCCTCGTTTCCCTCTCTTTCCTTCGGATCCTGGGGCCCCTGGGAGCCCCCGAGGCCCTGGCGCCCCGCTGTCGCCCTTTGTTCCCGCGTCTCCCTTGTAGCCTCTGTCACCAGGGAGACCCTTCGAATTTTCGTTTTCGTCAAGGTGATCGAATAAGTTGAATTGATTTCGAAAATTGTCAATAAATGAAAATTGTTGATGAACAAATGCCAATAAGTGAGTATTGCGATTAATCTTACAGCTTGTCCTTTAGGCCCTAAGGCTCCTGGACTTCCGGGAGTGCCTGGTTGGCCCCGAGCTCCGGGAAACCCGGGGGCACCCACCAACCCAGTTGCTCCGGTGTTTCCTTTCTCGCCGGGGGTTCCATCTTTGCCCTGGACTCCCTGAGGCCCCGATTCCCCCGGCTGACCCGGCCTTCCCGACTCACCTGAAAATTCAGCGGGCTTGAGGGGTCTTCTCACTTAAGCCGCTAAAAAGGCTGTTTTCATGATTTTTTAAATAGGTTTATATTATAGAATTTGATATAAAAGTTATTACACTTAATAAATACACTTTTGAAATACATTTTTTTTGTGATTTATTTAAGACCTTAGGCCACGGTAACAGGTATAAAATCATGTACGAATTTAACCTTTTTTTTCGCATGAAAAAGTGATTCACTCATAAAATTAATTACTCATCTATTTAGTATGAATATCAAGCTGTTGGATTTTTTTTTCGATGTACAAAATGGCCGACTACTCGAAACTTCTCGAAACAGCTTTTTTCCAATTGGCGTGACAAATAACTTCAACAATTTTCACGCGATTTACTTCAAATGTAAAAGTTATGTTCCTAATTGCATTTCGCAGAGAAGTACGCACGGAATTTCCGATTAATCGAAAACTTTTCATTTTAGGAGCAGTTTATAAGCAGTTATAACGAAATTTTTCGCTGAAAATTTATTTCTTAAGGATGTTGAGTCCCAAATCGCAAATGATGATAAAATTCTGAAAATTTGGTATGTTTTTGTATGAAGTATTGCAGAGGTCGTGTAAAAATTTCACGACAATTAGGAAGCTCGTTATTGAACAATTAACAGTCACAAATTAAATGTTGTTTTATGGAAACTGATGTAACTTTGCAATAAGTTTTTTTTTTGACCTCTCCATTTTATAATATCTACAATATACTGAAAGCAACGGAAACAAAACGAAGTTTATTGATAATTTTTTTTTAATTTCTTTTAAAAATTGTTCTTAACAAAATGTTAATTTTTTAACAACGAGCTTCCTAATCGTCGTGAAATTTTAACACGACCTCTTAAATACTTCATACAAAAACATACAAAATTTTCAGAATTTTCTTATCATTTTTTATTTCAACCCTTAAGGAGGTTAAGGGTTGAAGCTATTTATTGAACTTTATTAAGATTTTTAAGATTAAGAAGCTATTTATTAAGAAGCTATTTATTGAACAATTAACATTAACATGTTTCATAGAGACTCAACATCCTCAAGTTTCAATACCTACAACTTGTGAATAAAACAATATTTGTTAAATTCCGTACGTACTTCTCTAGGTATTCTAATGTAGATTGACGAGAATTTTTGTTTTTTGTTCTAGGTAAAAAATTGTGGATGCTAAATGTCACGCCGCGGAGCGCCTAAAAAAAGATAAAAGAAAATATTAGTAGTCGGTCATTCTGTACATCGAAAAAAATATATATTTTTTCTAACAGCTTGATATTTATACTAAATAGATGTGTAATTAATTTTATGGGTGCATCACTTTTTCGCACGAAAAAAAATCGTTAATTCCGCACATGACTTTTTACCCGTTACTGTCGCGTAAGGCCTTAAGTCACTATTTATAGACGAAAATTGTAGTTAAAGAAAAGTCCTAAAAAAAGTAGGTGTGCACTGTTGATGAAATCTCGGAGATGGATAATCCGAAGCAAACAAATCAAACAAATTAAACGGTTTCAGATTCAGCACGTGATGGCTATGGCGCATATCATACGATTTTTTATATATGCAAAAAAAATAAAATGGAGGACATTTTTCTGAAAAACAAAAAAAAATGTTTTTTTTCTCACCATTTTGGGCAAAAAAAATAGTAAACATCAACATTTTTTGTAAATCCTTGATACGCGCTATAGCTATATTTGTAAAGAATATGTGGTTAAAATTTCATAAGGATCGGTCCAGTAGATTCGAAGATTTTATCAACAAGCCGTCGAAAAACGTTGTTTCGAGAAAAACGCGTTTAAAGTTTATTTGGGTTACATAAATACAAAAAAATAACATTTTTACGTCCTTCGAAAGTATATTTATGAAGTAAACTTTGATATCAATATCTATAACATAAGCCTATCGAAAAGTTCGATAGTGAGTTTAAAGTGAGAAGACCCCTTAAATCTCGACTTCGATGAGAATTAATATTCAAAGGACAATCGATCGTCCAATGATTTGTGCGTACCGCGGGGACCTTGGAGACCCTGGCTGCCTTTTGGGCCCGTGACACCTTGATCGCCCTTGGCTCCGGGGCTTCCTGGGAATCCGGGTGGACCAGGTTTACCGATAGAGCCCTGCATTTTCGTTTCGTTTCAAACGTCAATCGTTAAAGTTCACGACGTTTATTTACCAATATGTTTCTTCATTCGCGATGTTCGTTCGTGTGACCTTGAAAACTTTCACGCTCCCTTACCGTGCGCCTACTCTGTGCGTTTGTTTATTGTGTACGTATGTGTGGGGCTTACTCGTTGAGACTTACCGGTTGTCCGGGTGATCCGGAGATTCCGTCTATTCCGCGCAGGCCTGGTGAACCCGGGGGTCCCTCCCGACCTCTTTCTCCCCGAGGCCCCGCTGGTCCCTGCGTTCATAGAAAAGTTAGAGAATGTGTCTTCCTCTGCAAGACGATTTAATTGATGTCATTGTTTACCGATGTCCCGATCATCCCCATTGGTCCCGGCGAACCTGCCGAGCCCTTCTCGCCAGGAAAGCCCTGCTCGCCCTTCGCACCGTCCAGACCCGGAAATCCACGATGGCCTTTGGCACCCGGAAGTCCTGGCATTCCCGACAAACCTCGGGGACCGGCGGGTCCTGGAGAACCCACGGGACCGGCCTCCCCGTCGTCCCCAGGTTCACCCTAATCGATATCGCACAGAGAGAAATGTATAGTAACTTTAACCATATTTCAACCATATTTTATATTACCCTGAGGGGACAATAATATTTTATAGTCATGGCTACTGCCGAAAATATAGTACTGCTCATGATACTTCAGCAGTCGTGTTAACTATGCTCGTATGTTAACGGGTTACCCCCACTTGCGATTTTGAAAAGATCGATTTTTTTATGGCATTTTTTTTAAGTATAAGTATCTGAGAATATGTCCTGAAAATTTCAAGTCGATCCGAACAAAATTGACTGAGATACGAGCGTTGAAAGAGAAGAATCCGTGAATTGAAGAACTGAAATTGAAACTTTAAGGGCGGGGTAAAGTATTAAAAAATTTTTTTTTATTTAAAATTTTTTTTTTTAAATGAATGCATAATATATCAAGAATATTGTGTTAAAATTTCAAGTCGATCGGAGTAAAATTGACGAAGTTATGAGTATTTGAGCGTCTATTGCTCCATGCCGGGTTTTATACCTGGGCGGCAGCTGTGCGGCGCGCTATTGTATTTTTCGACCCCGAATAAATTTCTTGACATTTTTATCAAGATTTTTGTCGAATGGGCCCGACAAGTTGACGATTTGCGAATTAGTAGAGCAGAGGAGCAAGCGGCGCACGACAGTAAAGTAGAAAGAATTTTGCGTAGACAAACGCAAAAAGATGCTCTCGATCATCTTGATGGAAGCCTTTTGCTCTACGGACCTGGCATCGACGACTTTGAGTGGGTATAAGAAAATTATCGAGTTTTATTTTGAATTTCTAAAAATTCAAAGATAATTGAAAAATCTGAAAAAATTCATACGTATTCAGAAAAATTAACGAATCACGAAAAAAAATTGGGTTGCGGGGTAATTTGTTGACTAATTTTTTTTTCCATCATTTTGTTAATAACATTTTGGAATTGTTATTATGCAAAATTAATCTTCTGAGTACCTTTAATATGCATGAATTTTCTCAGATTTTGATGCAATCGAGAAGTGTTTTCAAACTTATGTGCAATGAGCGCTAAGCGACCAAACTCTTCTGCGTTTTTCAAACCGTTTTTCTGAGACTTGTCATATTTGAAGTCCGTGTGCACGATAACTCAAAATCTACTGGACCAATCGCTTTGAAATTTTGCACAGTACTTCTTTACATAATTCACCAGGTATTGTCGAGAGCTTTTTTGTGTTTTTTAAAAATAATTACTAATTTTTCAACAACAAATTAGCCGATTTTTTTTTAGCGAAAATCGGGTTTTTGGCTCCCAAGTGCTACGAAAAATCGAAAAACAAAAAAATCCTCCCGTCATTACCTCGAGAAACATCCCCTTTAACAAATGCATTTTGATTTTTTTGTTTCAGATGATTCTGTTGCGAGTTATGGTGCACACCGCAAACCAACTTTTTTTCGAGGCGCCTCCGGCGTTTCATTTTCACTCGCTCAATTTTGAATATTTTGCAATGCAAATTTAGGAGAATGTTGTTCAAATGTTACTTTATTATATGTAAATTTTTCAATAAACGAACACTATTCGTTACGCCAAAAAAAATCTTAAAGACATGCCTTTTTTTCGCCGAATTAACTTTACCCCGCCCTTAAACGCGTTTTTCTCAAAATGGCATTTCTGAAGTCGGTGACCAAGATTACTCGAACACTAATGAACCGATTTTCTTGAAATTTCGCAGGCGTATTTAATACATAAAAATGTAGTCTTCAATCGTTCGAATTCTTTTTTCGAAAAGAAATGGCCGTTTTATATCCAAAAAACGGCCGTTTTTTTCGTTAAAATCGAACCACTAACTTTGTCCGCCATTTTATGAAAAATGAATATTTTTTAAAATCCTTCGATTAAAGACTAGTTTATACTTATATTTGACTAAATCCATCCGTATTTTTTTTTCAGATGATCCACTTCGCCGCAATGTTGGTCACCGCAAACCGTGTATATAAAAACATTATTTCATTGACGGCCATTTGCCACTAAACAATGTAATATTTTTCAATAAAAAAATTACTGAAAGTTCTTCAAGATGTGTTCTTTAAGATGGTATATTGATCGATTAAAAAAGTTTTGTAGTTTTCTTTAAAAAAATTCATGAAAACGGCCTTTTTTTGCGCTACAAGTGGGGGTAACCCGTTAATCGCAACCAACAACCTTTCAAGCATACGTTGATTGTCAACGCTATATAATATAGTAGGTTTTCATAAAATGGATGATTCCTTACGCTATCAAAAAATAGTGGTTTTTACCATATTGAATGGTATGTCTACTAAATGTATATAATATTTCATAAATTCAAAAATTTTCGATCGAGAGTACACCAGTATGATTGTTTATCATGATTTGTTATTCCCTGACCTCCTGAAATGATTCCTATCGAAGAAAATATTTCACGTACATGGAGATTCGAACGTGCGACCTACCTATCTATTAGTTACTTCAGTTAATATTTTTACAATAGTTAGTCGTTTTTTCCGGGATAATAGATAGTCGAGCACGCCACCAAAGTTGCATTTTCAGATATATTTTTCGCTTATAGTTGTGTTTACGATATTATGATTGCGGTGCCAATAAATTATACAGGATTTTACTATCCTCTCTTTTGACGTGGGCGTCTTTCATAAATACCATGTACTTTGCTCTCAGTGCAGCATTAGTATTTGTGCGCCGATTTTATGATATAGCTGAATTAAGGCCCCCACTTGTAGCGCAAAAAAGGCCTTTTTCATGAATTTTTTTAAAGAAAACTACAAAACTTTTTTAATCGATCAATATACCATCTTAAAGAACACATCTTGAAGAACTTTCAGTAATTTTTTTATTGAAAAATATTACATTGTTTAGTGGCAAATGGCCGTCAATGAAATAATGTTTTTATATACACGGTTTGCGGTGACCAACATTGCGGCGAAGTGGATCATCTGAAAAAAAAATGCGGATGGATTTAGTCAAATATAAGTATAAACTAGTCTTTAATCGAAGGATTTTAAAAAATATTCATTTTTCACAAAATGGCGGACAGTCAAAGTTAATGGTTCGATTTTAACGAAAAAAAACGGCCGTTTTTTGGCTATACAACGGCCATTTTTTTTCGAAAAAAAAAATCGAACGATTAAAGACTACATTTTTATGTATTAAATAAGCCTGCAAAATTTCAAGAAGATCGGTTCATCAGTGTTCGAGTAATCTTGGTCACCAACTTCAGAAATGCCTTTTTGAGAAAAACGCGTTTAAAGTTTCAATTTCAGTTCTTCAATTCACGGATTCTTCTCTTTCAACGCTCATATCTCAGTCAATTTTGTTCGGATCGACTTGAAATTTTCAGGACATATTCTCAGATACTTATACTTCAAAAAAATGCAATAAGAAAAAATCGATTCTTTCAAAATCGCAAGTGGGGGTAACCCCTTAACCATATCGATATTGTAAAGTATTTTACAATAGTGTATAGTATTTTCGGTGATACTAGATACTAGAGGGAGAGAGAGAGAGAGAGAGGAACATTTTCTACGATAGGGCATCGTGTGAAACATTTTTTGGAGTATTTTGTACATCGATAAAAATGCCAATATTCCAAGTAGTCTCGCAAATTTTTGTCATTGACTCACGTCTTTGCCGTTCAAGCCGGGCAAGCCTCTGGGACCCGGGGTTCCTGGCGAACCGGACAAGCCAGGCTCACCCGCTTCTCCTCGTGTTCCTTGAAATCCCTGGGGCCCCGGTGGTCCAGGAGGTCCTAAAATGGTCGACGAACACGAAGAGTCAATTTTCACGAATCCGATACTCACTCAACATGCTGTAGGTTCAAGTGTTTTTTCTTAAAAGTATTTAGTATGATTTCGTATGAAAAATGGTGAATTTTACCGCCTGTTCCCTCATGGACAGTTAAATTCCAGCTGAATATGCGATTTCTCATAACAAAATGGGTTAAATTGTCTGGGTTATAATTTGACAAAATCCCTAAAACGAAGCACTGGAACTTGTGGAAATTTCAAAGTTAAACTATTATTAGACGCACTTACGTTTAAAAAAATCGACCCTTTTGGAGTGAGTGTCGAATATGGCGAATGTGCAAAAAGTTGGTAATTGAAAGAATTACCTGGTGGACCGCGTGGTCCGACCGCACCAACCTGCGCTGTCAGGTATCCGTAAGCTTCGGGACCACCGTACAGAGGAGCAGCTGCTCCCGTAGGTCCTTTGTCGCCGCTCGCCTGAGACAGGGCTAATTGTTGGTAGTACAACGATACCTACATCATATCCGTTCGAAAACAAAGCAAGAATTTATAAACGTCGTTAATTCACGCGAATCATTGTGTCATTTTCGCAAACAAAAAATCTTTTTCGTAATGAAGAAAATCGTTCGTGGAATTAAACGCTTCCTCGTAATGAAAAAAATCGTTCTTGCAATAAAAACATCGTTCTCGTAATCCAAAAATCGTTCTCACGATGAAAAAAACCCTCTCATGATCAAAAGTCGTTCTCGTAATTTAAAAAATCACTCTTGTAATAAAAAAAATCTATTTGGTAATAAGAAAATCGTTTCCGTAATAAATAAAAAATTCTATTTGATAATAAGAAAATCGTTTTCGTAATAAAAAAAATAGTCGTTATAAAAAAAATCACTCTTGTAAAAAAAAAAATCGTTTTGGTAATAAGAAAATCGTTTTCGTAATAAAAAAAAATTTTCGTAATAAAAGATCGCAGAGTCGTTTCATTTTTATTTGAATGTGATTACATTGAGCAGTTGTTCAACAAGTATTCTTTGAAAATTAAATAAAACGTGAAAAGCACAAAAAGAAAGACGTGAACGGATAGAGCATTTAGTAAAATGAGACTTGCGTCAGGAACCGGTCCCGGTGGTCCTGGAAGACCGGGTATTCCAGGATTTCCAGGCTGTCCAGGCAATCCCGAATCTCCTGGACGTCCGCTGTCTCCTCGTCTTCCGGGCTCCCCCTATTTATCATTCATTTTTCTTTTATCAAAAATGATCCGTTTAGTCAAGACATGGAGATTTCCAGCGGCGGAAATTCGCCAGTTTTCGTTTGTCCCAAGCGTTTGGAACTGCGATACGTGTGTTTGTGTACTATTTGCAAAATTGTTGAAATTGAAAGATCCAGGTGACTTACACGTGGTCCCGCGATGGAATTCACTTGATTGCTTTCACCCGGAACTATTTCGGTCGATCGCTGGAACAATTGAACGAATCTTGTATTCCCTCGATCATTTTTCTCATCCAAAACTGTATCGCAATAATTAGGGTTAGGCAATTGCACTGGACAATTTCCAAACACTTACCGGGCTGTCAAGATCATCCGGGCGTGAATCAGTTCTAGTTGAAATCTCTGAGAAAATTCATTGATATAAGATTTGCCTCGTGAACATTAATTGATAGCTCATCTGTCTAACTGTCGATCCATGTTCTCAATAATCGTTCCAGTTTCATTCGTAATTGATAATTAATACTCGGGCTTGGCGGCTCGTGAATATGTATATACAATAATTTATAATCGATGGTTGAAAATAAAGAATAATTTATTGTTGATCGATTGATCAATTTTTAAACAAAAAATAATTTAAAATCGATCGTTACGACAAAAGAATATTTTATAACTGAGCGATTTGTTATTTTTGTTATTTTATCATTTTTAAATTTGTATTTTTATAATTGATTGATTTATAGATAAAAGTTCATTTATCATTGTTCGTTACAAATAAAAAGTAAATAATTTATTTCTACTACATGTGCTTTGGTTTCGCAGCTATTGATTTTTATAATATTCAACAAAACGTCATGTAAATGGAAAAATCTAAGATCTTGGTAAATTACCTGCACAAACTGGGCAACACTGGCCCAAAGGCACGTATTGGTCTCCCTCGCACACGAGGGTCGGGCAAACAACGTCGTTGCACGAATCGTCTTGAAACAAAGCGAATCATCGACCCATAAAAGTCAGCGAACTATCGGTTGGACGAAATATGTGATCAATTTTCAAATAAGCGAATTCGCGAAACCTTTACGACACGACGGTGTTTTCGTGCAGTCGACTTGTCCTCGCAAGCAAATGCACGTGGTGCATTTGAGGGGAGACCACACCTCGCCGTGTCTTCTTTTCACTCCATCGAACTCGCATTCCTCATCCCGGCGCTCTGTGCAAAAGTACGATTTTTTTGGCGTTACAATCCTAGGACGGATCGTCATTAATGATTTTTTCATGTCAACTGTAATTGGGGTGTTTGGCGGTACCATTTTCGGGACCATCGGTCGGTTCTTGATCCGCTCGATCGGTGACCACTTCCGGTCTCGACGAAACAGTCGTTTCCGGTACGAAGGATGGATATCCTGCTTTTTTTTAGATGTAACCTTTCTTGTAGATTATTTTAGAGAAGAAATCTTACGGGTAGGCTTTTTAAAGATAAAATCCTTTGTGTATATTTTTTGGAAGACGAAGTCTTACGGGTCGATTAATTTAAAAATGAAATCCACCGTGGAGATTTATTTGAAGATAACATTTTTCTTGTAAATTGAATACTGAATTTACTGGTAACCAATTAGTGAGTATTGATAATAAATCGGTAGAGATCGGCAATAAATTCATAAAGATTGATAATAAATCGGCAAAGATAGGTAATATTGTAAATCGGTGAAGATTGGTAATAATTTTTAAAAAATCGGTAAAGATCGGTAACGAATATACGGAGGAAATTAATTGCTCATGAATACCAAGTTGATTAAGCTGAAATCGAATTAATCGAAAATACAATTTGACCGAAAAGTGACCGTTCACAAGAGGAATTGATGACAAATTTAGATTAATAATTCCAGCTATACGAAGCACAAATTTTTCAAGCCTCGTCCCTCTTGGTACGAACCTGTTCGGTCGAGTCCCTCGGGAGGTGTTCCATCGGTCGTTGTATCTAAAAAAGAAAAAGGAAAGTATTTGTCGCTACCGGAAGTGCTCGTCCATCGATCTACTTTCGTCGATCCAATAAATAGGCCGCGTGCCCAACGAAGTACGTAACTCCGATTCGCGTTGCCAATTACGATAATTGATTAATGCAATTTGTATGCCGGGATCACGCTTCCTGTTTTAATTCTCATTAATTGACGATGACAAGTTAAACATTGACTCCGACGACTATTTTTTTATCGTTCCAATTCACGCTCGACCGCATCTATTCATTTTTTCTCCCTTTCTGCACCGTGTCGGGGGCGCGATCGATGCGGGGCTTCGACGATCTCCCGAGTGCCTCTAGCCCAGCCCACTACTCGGATGGGTGACCGTTCGATCGCGCACTTTTGACACGGGTTTTCCACAGTTTTCCCGTGCCCTCGTGCAAATCCGACAATGCATCCGATAGTGGGCTGTGGGCAACACTCCGAAGATCTTCGAGAAACCGGAAATAGGCAAACCCAACATCCCCCAGGTCGTACGAAAAAAAACCCCTAGAATTTGAAGAACAATCCTGTTTTGCGAATTTTTCAACTCACCGTTTCGAGCGTCCTCGTAATCGTCGTAATTGTCGTAGTAATCGAACTCGCTGTAATCGTCAGTCGCAGCGGCGGGTTGCTGCGACTGCACCGGTCTCGGACGGTGCCTTCGAGTTTTCGCCGAGTCGACGAAATGCCCCGCCAATAATTGGCCCAAAGCGAGGCCCGCGAGAAGGACGATAACGCGATTGAACATTTAAAGGGCGGGAACACCTTTGAATCGGTGGGCCAAAAACTTCGCGACAACAGAAGGCTCTCGACTTTTTCTTCTTTTGTTTTTCCTCTGGTGGAGGCGATATTATCTTCGCGGTACTTCCTAGAGCCGACTCGCCTCTTGCTGAGGCTGAGGGCAACTAGACTCGTCGTAAGCTCCGTGTCATCTATTTAGCGGAAGCATCAAGCTGCATGGGGAGGTCATCATCCTCATTGCATAGGCACAATTTTCATGTGCATCTTCTCCTCTCTCTGTCAACCTCTCTCTCTCTCTCTCTCTCTCTCTCTCTCTCTCTCTCTCTCTCTCTCTCATCTCTCTCTCTCTCTCTCTCTCTCTCTCTCTCTCTCTCTCTCTCTCTCTCTCTCTCTCTCTCTCTCTCTCTCTCTCTCTCTCTCTCTCTCTCTCTCTCTCTCTCTCTCTCTCTCTCTCTCTCTCTCTCTCTCTCTCTCTCTCTCTCTCTCTCTCTCTCTCTCTCTCTCTCTCTCTCTCTCTCTCTCTCTCTCTCTCTCTCTCTCTCTCTCTCTCTCTCTCTCTCTCTCTCCCTCTCTCTCTCTCTCTCCCTCTCTTCGAGAGTATCCTCCTCTCTTTCACAAACTGACTCTTTTTGCTTCACTTTGGCTACGCGCTCTCTTCGAACGTCTCTCTTCCTCTCTCCTTCGACTCCTCTCCCTCCTGTCCGCGAATTTTTTCTTCCGGAACATTTTATCGCCGTCCTGATGAATAATCGCGCCTATTCAACCTCACTTTTTTTTCTCGTCTGTCCTCAAGTGCCAGATTTCTTTTGGGCAAATTTCCGCACCATCGATCTACGAGTTCTGTCCGCGGGTCGATGGGCGACACGAGTGCCGTCGCAGATGGCTCAAGCGGGCACCGTTTGCTCACGCAGAACCGTTTACACGAGTTCCAGCCCTTGTTTATTCTCCGAGCGTATAAATTCAGATTTTACATAAACTTTTCTATACCGCGCTATACAAATTAGTAGAGCTTCCAACGCCGTGTTGCATCTAACGATAAATGAATTATTTTTTAATTGCGTTCTGTGCAAAGTGTATATTAATTAAATTCGTAGGGTCTCGAGACGAATGCAAAGTTTTGAAAACGTGCAATTTAATTATAATATTCTCGTATTCGTCGTATAGGCTGTGAAAAAATGTTTGCTCGAATTTTTTCTGACCATTTCTTCAAGATTGCAATTATTATTATTTGAATTATCATTAGTTCACTAATTTTTTTAAATTTTTATACGCGATTATGTAAAAATAATTGCTATTTATATATATATATATATATATATATATATATATATATAAATATTGCTATAATTGCGATTCCTCGAGATTGCTAATATTATAATTATTACTACGTTATTTTTTGATAGATGGATAGATTTTTTATTTAGCCATTTTTGCGTCTCGAGCGTAAGAATGTTGCATCAATTTACAGCGGTTGCACAGTTCTCTTTTATACTTTTCTCTATTGCTACATTGCCATTATGCATTATCATCTTATACCCCTTTTACTTCTTGGTTTGTCCAGTCCGCACCTTTTCCTCGAACATTCTCACGTATTCACATAGTACGGGATTAATTTCACAATTTGGCAGCCCATTCCACTCTATCTGTTTCTTTGTTTCTATAAACAGTTTATCCGCGTTTCTCTTCATACCTCTACGTTATTTTTTATATTCTTTTACGCCATGACATGAAAATGGTACGCGTGAAATATTTTTGTGCGTATTGTATTTTCTCAACGTTTTACTCACAATTGCGAATATTATTGCTATTCCGTTATCTTTTATATTTTTGTACGCGGATGTATAAAAATAATATGCGCACAATATCTGTGCGTATTACGCGTGGCCTATAAAAAGCGCAAAGCGTTGTACAATGAAGAATAAAGAGTACAATATTTGTGTGTATTACTTTCTCTCAACTTTTACCTCAAGATTGCGAATGTTGTTATTATTATCATTATTTCATTATATTTTGTATTTTCATACGCGATTGTATAAAAATAGTTCGCGCAAAAATATTTTATAATCTAATATAATCGCAATCATAAGGAATCAATGAGGGAAAAATATCGCGCGCGTCATTTTTGCCTTAATGTTTCCTTATGATTGCGATTATTGTTATTTTTATACGCAATTATATAAATATTGTAATCACAAATTATTTTTTGCGCGTTTTTATCTCGACTCTTACCTCAAGATTACGAATGTTATCAATATTATCATTTCAATATTTTTATATTTTCATACGCGATCAAATAAAAATGATGCACACATTTTTTTGGACGTATTTTTTTTCTCGACTCTTACCTCAAGATTGTGAATACCATTATTATTATTGCTAGCATTATTATTTTGGATGGAAAGGGCAACGTGGCGAATTTAGAGACTGGACCCCTAACCTGCAATAAAATTTTAGTCCGTCGCGTCCAGTAATGACCAGTACAATCTACCCGTTCTCTTGTCTCACGTTTTAGAATTTAAAAATTGGAGATGTCAAGCCAACCTCTTTTTTTTCGAGAAAAAAATCGATCGGCACGCCCATAAATCGGACCTTGTTTTTTCCATAACTTTCTAACCCCTACCTCCGCCCCTCTTAAAATATCTCAGCCTTTATTGTGAACGATAGGGATTAATCGAGAAATCATTCTCTCTTCGCGTCCTTAATTTTCCTCTTCAAATACAACGCGCAATTTGTTTCGCACGAAATCAAGCATCAGCAGCGATTTGCAAGATTTTCGTGACTCACCCCCGCGGATCGTAAAGTCGCGATAAGAGGGCGATCGAGTTTCTGCATAAACTCGAAGACTGGGTTGCTCCAATTTAAGAGCCTCGTATAATAATGTTCGCTCGTAGCCGAGGCGTGCCATTTCCAGCTACTCAATAACTTTATTCGAGACAAATCATTATTTTGGCCGCATTCTGACGAGCGCGGCATACTTAAGATGCGTTAACCGTAATAGACCGTGTATTGACCTGGGACCTAGTCATTTGCTTCAAACAACGATAAATCCCAGTCACGCTAGTTTACTATGTTTCAGCCACGAGCGCCTCGATGCATGCGCGCGATCGAAATTTTGCTACAATGGCAACTGCATCGACGTCTATTCATTTCTATGCACACGTACACCCTCGTGGACTCGTGTTATTGCGGAAATGTGATTTTGAGAACACTCGACTTTGGGGACCGTTTTTGTGGTAGTCACGTATCGAGTGAAAGATTCCACCAAAGACTTGGCTTAACGGACAACACCACTGTGACCCCCTTTTTTTTGCCATTTTTCAAGAATTTTTTTTTGTGGGAAAAAAAGAGATTCGAAATTTTTTTTTTGTTTTGTTCGTTGTTTATTGAAGATACATAAAAAAAAAATTCAAATTTTTCACGCCCCATGGCGACGCTGGGGAAGCTCCCGCGTCAGGAACTGTTGCCTCTGCAGTGGTTCGCGGCACGCAGCAGAACTCTCTTCAAAGTCGATGTGAAAAAAAATACCGAGTGTTTTCGTTAATAATATGATATTTTGAAGAGAAGTAAATAGGGATTTGAAAAAATATTGATTTTTAAAAAATAGGCACGCTTTTGAAATTAAAGGACGATTTTCGAGCAAAATTTCTCGTCGAAAATAGGCTATAACTTTTTTTATTATTGAGATATCGAAAAAATCCTATGTACTTCTTTAGATAATCTAGTTTTATTGATGCAGTCCAAATTTGAAGTCGATCGGATAAAAATTGCTCGAGTTCTGCTGCGTGCCACACTCAAAAAAGTGGTTTTGAGAAAAACGCGTTCAAAGTTTTAGGTTTGTTAATTTATGCGATAAATTGGAAAAAAAAATGTTTACCTCTAATCACCGATGCCGGCACCATATAGCTGGCCTTCAAGAAGCAAATCATTGTCCCTAGCATCTTTTCTCGAACTTGTAGAGGCTCTTCTTGCCTCTTTTGCAGCGTCTGTGAGCGAGCGCTCCGCCAGCTCGATCCGCGCTGCGTCGGTTTCAACGCAAAAATTGAAACAATTTGGGCCGATAGTTATCCCCAACGTCTCCAAAACTTTCATGAGGCTTCTCAGGCCATCATTGAATAATAATACCGCGATATCAGCTGCAATATCGACGATTTTCTTGCTCCCGGACTGACACTTGGGGGCTATTGCCCAAACTGATTTGTTGTAGCTTTCGTTGTTGTTTTGCGTGAAGCCGCCCAAACAACGCTGCAGCAAATCGTCTCTGCTCAAATTTTCAGAGACTGGCATAATTGCTTCCAATACTTCCTCAGGAAGAGGCGGCTTATGGCGATATTCAGAAATATTACCGCGCTGCACCGCTCCACAAAATATTCAATATCTCCGAAAATAATTATTTTTTCGACCTGGGTCCAATGGCATCTTAATCTTAAATGTATTTTATATTTTTCTCGATGGTTTTCAAAAAATCGATTTTTTGAAGCCGTCACAGTGGTGTTGTCCGTTAATGAATTCGTTAGTCTTCATTTTTTGAGGACTGCACCGAGGATATTGATCGTTGATTTTTTCCTTTCTACAGCGTGCCTTAAAATGACCTGACATTTTTATTTATTCATAAAACGTATTATTTATTCGAAAAGGACGAATATCTTTATTTCAATATAAGGTACACACATGGAGGTTATGTGTGGAATACAATATCCGATAAATGGCCGCCTCGTCCCTGTTTGCAAACGTTCAATCTTTTGACGAAATTTCTAATAACATTTTGTCATGATTGCGGACCAATTTCATTGTTGGTGCGTCCAAATGCTTCCTTGAGCTCCGGAGTGGTCTCTGGCGCATTGGCATACACTTTTCCTTTCAGAAAACCCCCAAAGAAAGAGGTCCAATGGCGTCAAATCGCACGATCTTGGTGGTCAACTAACATCGCCGCGGCGCGAGATAGCATGACCATGGAACTTCGACTGCAGCCAATAACAATTTCTATGCGTTGCTTGAAAGTGAAATTCTCCATAACTTAACCTCAATACTTCCTGATGACAGTTGTCAAAGATTATTACTCCATCTTCGCCACAAAAAAAAAGGCGCGCAATTTAAAATGTCAGGTCGTTTTGAGACACCATTCAGTCATTTTGAGCTTTTTGAAAAAAGCCGGACCTCGACTCCACCAGTGTCGGTTCCAGCACAAGTTTGATTTTATATTTTCATTACTCTATTTTCTTTTCGTTAGACAAAATCTTTTTTGCGCACTTATATAGTAAATCTCGGAATGAGTTTTTGGTATCTCGAAGGGCTCCGGCTTTGTTGGGTGGTTTTTACTACCGACGTACAAAGTAATCTTCTAAGAGGGGTAGGCGGTCTTCTAGCCGCAGGAGATTGAGCAATAACAGGTATGTGATGCCCTAAGATGTTGTTGCATGTCGATAAATGGTTGACGGACTTTCGTGGAAGCATTATGCCAAAAGAAATTAACGCAATGCATTAATTTGCATTGGACTCCAACGTTGTCCACTTCAAACTCGTACGAAGCTCCGCTTCCTTCCATTTCCCCCGAGCAGGAAATGCGATCCGTTTCACACAAGTCTTTACAATAATTACTTCATCAGACGTTGACTGATGAAATTCGCAGATCTCGAACATTCACCAGTGCATATTGCGGCACATTTTCGCTCCTCGCTTTTCCGTTCGCCAGTTGTCACAAGTGCGCTCGTCGTTCCCGATCTCCGGGATAAATAGTCGCGCGAGCTCATTAAGGTCGAGCGCAATGGAAATACGGCATGGACTTCGCTCGGACGGACAGCGATTTTGAAGGCATTTTTTCCAACTGAAATTTGCAAGCTTGCGACAAATTATTATTTGTATTCTTCGGTATGGTTTTTCGTTATGGTACAGATACACGCTCCGTTCGAAGACGGTTCGAATAGTGCTTTGAAAAAGAAGACGGTCAAAGTGCGGGTCGGGCGATGCGTTGAAGTCGGATTACTTCGGCTGCGCATAATCGCAATATCGAATCAAAACAATTTTTCTTCCTGCAGCTCGCGAATTCATTCGTCGCTTTTCCAGCCAATGATTGATATCTATCGTTCTTTAAATAGTACCGAAAAGACGAGCAGATGGATCCTGGTAAAATACGAAACCGTTTTTCACATTGGTTTTCGGTTGATTGGTTACAGTATTGTTAAGAAGGTTGGAGCGGTCCACTTGAGTCAAATGACGGTGTATGAATTTCCATAGAATTATCAATCAATTATTTTGATGAATTATTATTATTATTGAACCTCAAAAAATGCATACGAGGTAGATATTTGTTCTGTAGACGTTAATTTTTCATAAAATATATAACTAAAGGACAAAATAGGGTATTTGACTATATTAAAAATGTGGTTCGTTCTCTTATCATCCTGAAAGAATATAGTTTTTAAGAAGGATTTTCCATCATTTTTTTGAAAAAATATGTATTATTTTTGGTTATTTGAAGTTTTAAATTAGATAAATTTGAACTTTTGGTCATGTGAACGAAAACGCTCCAGGATTGGTTGGACCTCTAGTGGCGTCATGTTCCAGTAAACAGATTCTCATTACGAGTCCTGTGACGAGTAATGAGCGATTTTCTAGTTTATTTCAGTACATTTGCGTGCTTTTTCTGTTCATTCGTAGTTACCAGGTGTAGAAGTATGAAACCGTAATTTCCCTATAGATGGTGCTGGTCATCAGTTTAGGGACCGTAAGACCGCTTCTGCAGCGCCATCATCTCCCTCTAACAGCTGACGAAAATTTTCAACACACACAACCCAAGTTCCCTACACCGGTATATTTTTCTATAACCTTAAACATGTCGAGTTTTGTGCCTACGAACTACGATTTGTGGACAGCATTGGTTTTCTGTTATCATTTGAAGAAAACTTCTGCAGAATCGCATCGAATGCTTGTCGAAGCTTACGGTGAACATGCTCTTGGTAAAACACAGTATTTCGAGTGGTTAAAAAATTCAAAAGTGGTGATTTTTACGTGAGAAACGAAGAGCGTGGGAAACCACCGAAAAAGTTCGCAAACTACGAATTGCAAGTCTTATTGGATAAAGATGATACTCAGTCAACAAAAACTCGCGGATCAATTGAATGTGACGCGGAAAGCCGTCTCCATTCGTTTTTATCATTTTCAAACAGACGTGTAATTTTTACAAAAAAGTTCCGGTTTCATACTTCTACACCCGGTATTTCCAGTGATAGTTACCGTATCATCATCTTTTAAATAAGAATGGAGAGGAAGGTTCGCTGTGCGAACACTCAGCGGCGATATAGGTCCTTTACCTTGTTTACTGCCATGTGATGTCACAGGCGTCACAGGACTACATATCTGAAAACGACAGCGTTTTGGCGATCTGGTTAAATATTTAAATTTTATTCCCGGTTTATATCGTAAACACTGACACTTACGAAGATAAAAAAATATTGCGAGCATAATATAAAATAATGAACCATTTAAGATGATTTCCGTACGATAGTCAAATACCCCATTATGCATTTTTATGTTTCTATAACGTAAATACGAAAAAAAATTTGTGTTGTTTGACGTAGTTTTTTCTAGACATTAACATATATGTTTAGACAGTAACATATATGTTTAAAAAATGTATTCTTGGATTGTGAGTAATGCTCCAACCTCTTTGATTATCATAGATATTTATGATGGACGCCGTACGAAATTATGAAGGTTTCTTCATAACTATAGAGTTTCAAGAACAACAAGCCCTGTTAAGAAATTCTTTTCACGAACCCGAATATTTATCAATCAACTGATGTACGTCTATAATGAAGGAAAAATACATTGCAGTATATTGGTAAAATTTCAAGCTAAGTTATCAAATATTTAACGCAAATATGGCGCTTTATGAAGATGACAAGCTGGTCCCATTTCTGTCCAATAATTCACACATTAAAGAACTCTAGATACCAGAAACAAATTGCTCACGCGTTTAACAAACTCGAAAGATTCTGTAAAGACGATAAAAACGGTGTCACCGAATGTTTAACGAAAATATTAAGCACAAAACAGAAAAATGCGACTAGCAGATGAATTTTCGTAATCACTTTTTCTAGAAAATGTAACAGCGTCTAGATCTACTAAATTTTCGTGAAACTGTATATTCCAGTTGGATACAATTGATTTTGACTTATTTCTATTAAGGTCATGTGTCACAGCGACCGAGCGGCCACGAGTGCGAGAGAGATAGCTGATTTTCAGATGCTAAGTGTTCTCCTAAATGGTTGATTTTTTGGAAAAGAGAAAAGAAACACCTTCCGCTCTCTTGAACGACGAACACCGTCTTTCTCTTCGTTTGCCCGGAATGTGATTCGTCTGAGAGAGAACTTGGCACTAGGATTTTTACCAACCGGACGTGTGACTCATGTCCTTAAGCACCACTCGATTTACCGATCATTCAGAAGGCTAACCTCTTTATATCTGAAAAAACACGGCCCTCCGCGAAAGGAATACCTTAAGGCGAGAACAAGTCCAACATACGTAACAAATTTTCGAATAGAGTCGTCTCACAAATGACCGTTTTTTTTTTCAGTGGAAAACTATTTCCTTTTGCTGTAAATATGATGTACCAGTGAGAAATATGTGTCCACAATTTCACCTATCCCTCTCGCGCTAGTACTTCGCGTGATACTGCTACACCTTTGCCTTAAAAATAATACACGTCTGAACAACAATAATAGAATTATTATCTAGAAAGAATAATTCCACATCTTTGAGTAATGATAATTATTGATATTACGTACATAATCAATTAACGTACCCAATTAATTAATCATAATTACTGTAATTATCGCAATAGTTGCAATAATAACACCATTGTCGTGATTAACCCAATAATCGTAATTAGACATTTTTTTATGTCAGATACCAAAGAGTTGGATGAAGAAAATTATGATTAATTGAAAATGCAAAGTCATCGGTGTTACTTCAAATCGACTGGAGCAACGAGGTTGATTTTTCGAAACGCACGCTCGTTTGGCTGGGACCAACGAAAAGGCCAAGAACTATTTTCTTACTTCTGAAATTTCCTGTCACTCCCTTCCGGCACACTCCGTTGATCTAATCCAGCTACCATTTGCATTTGCGCGAGGGTACGGGGAAACCGTGGAAAACCCGTGCCGGTATAGAAGGCCCCGCATATTCTTATTATTTTCTGCTGCACAGATGTTTTACTCAAGTGTCTACACCAAGGTCTCCGAAGTATTGGCCGTCCGCTGACTGGTTGATGTGCCACGGCCAAGTGGACACCGCTCCGAGTATCGGCCATGCACCACGTTGCTTGACTCGAAGTACCGCCGGAGCCGAACCCCGAGGGTCCATTCACCAGTGTCTTTTACGTGCGATTTGTCAAGCGAAGAAAGAAATATTGGGACGTTGAATAAGTCATCGATGTTTTCCAACAGATGGCGTTACCAGAACTGCGTGTGTAGAGATTCGGTCGGTGGCTCTCTGCTTCCGTAGTTGTCCGCGGCTTGCCCGGGTTTTGCAAGGTCATGCCCCTGCGACCGCTTGTGAGAAACGCTGGAACGATGTAGCCGCGTAGCGGTGAGATGGTCGAACTGGCAGGACCGCCACATGTGCGTGTGTTTTACGGGATTATCAGTTTAAAATGAAGAAAAGATTTTTTTTCATTATCCGATAGTATAGACGGTTATAAGCATGCTATTCATATACTTACATAAACTTAAGTAGACAATTTATATGAAAATTCCGCACTCGAAACTTTAAACGCGTTTTTCTCGAATGGTCGTTTTTCAAAACGGTGTACACTCTCAAGGGAAGAGTTTTTGAGCTATCCGTCTCAAATTTTGACATAACATTCTTCACCCCATCCTTCATCTTGCTGTGGAGACCTTTTTTCTAAATTTAAATCTTATTTGTATAACGAAAAACTGTCGACAGTCGACAAATGCTGGAATCGATAATTTGTTTCAAATCCCCACTATTTTGTCGATTTTAATTTTAAAAAACCTCCATAGCAAAATAGCAGCTTTCATACTGAATACACTTTTTACAAATTTTGCTTCGGATAATATTTACGGCCTCATCCGTGTACACCGTGAGACATTTTCAACCGTTAAAAACATGTAAAACGATAACAATAAGCCTGTAAACATTCATCTTCTGTTCTTCGAGGGTGGTTTGATTTGACATAAAAAAAATCATACTGATTAGCGTATTTTAACCAACGAAAAAAAATCTCGAAAAGCAGCTATTTTTCGACACGTTACACTGTGATGATACCTCAAAATGGTAATGCGATATTCTTCCCTTCGACCGGCGACCTCTACAAAGAAGTACTATAAGCAAGCTTGAAATTCAATGTACGTCGTTTCGCCGAACTATAAACAACTTTCTTTTCATAGTGTCAAACATGTCAAATTTCGTGCCAAAAAAGAGTATTTGCGGGAAATTTGCTGCGCTACTTTATTTATTTTTTTAATCTATAGCTGAAGCGCACAGAATTCTTGTTGAGACTTACGGCAACCATGGTCTGTCGAAAACAACATGTAGAGATTGGTTTAGTCGCTGCGAAAATAATGATTTTGATATGTTGAATGGGAGGTATTTCTTCATGAAGACTCATGTCCGATGCTCGCTGTACTTGCAAAATGATCAGGAGTTGATCACACATCAATTTCGAAACGTTTGAAAGCATTAGAATTGATTTTTAAAAATAAAGCATTCATTTTTACGAAAAAACAGTGAGAACTTATTCAACATCTGAATACGTTTACGGTAGTGGGTGCAGGTTTTTTTCGTCTTGCAAAGAATATACCAGTACCGACACTTAAAATCTCAATCGATATACTTTATTGGTCTGACCATACGTCCGGGCTTTTGATATTATTTACATCATTTACATTTCATCGTGATGACAAAATGACCTAAGAAACGAGCAAAATGACATTCTTTTTCGATGCACGAACGTACGTTTTCGTTTACTTTGCGAAAGAATTTCTGCATGTGGCGCAAAAAATGTCTACTCTCGTACAGGACACCAGCCGTCGTAATTATTTGTATTCTCGCGTCAGTGAAAAAGACAATAAAAGGCAGTCCGATCAACGCAATTTCCCACTTCTCGCTTAATCGTCTATTCCCACTATACACCTCTTGTTGCACGTTTAAAAAGAAATTTTCGAAGAAAAAATTTTTCGAATTTCGAAAAAATTTTCGAAAGAAAAATACGATGAGAGTGAGTGCGATAAAATAATGGATACGGGAAAGATTCTTACGACTCTAACTGATATTCGTGGGATACGTTGTCAGGTCGAGGGTCAATACTTTGCTCTCGAGGCATCCTCCAACCTGTAAGGAACGAAAATCACATATATATTTTTTCCTCTCGATTCTTTTCGCCCAACGAGAAAAAAATATCATTTTTATACTCACGTCGGGGCAAATTCCGATTAGTGCATCCGCGTGAGAGTAAAACTCTTCCTTCAAGGAAATTACGATCGTCTGAAGCGAGCTCGTTTTATCGCGTATATAACTCGCGACTTTACTGATATTCGTGTTGTCCAGAGCCGCGTCGATCTCGTCGAGCACGAAAAATGGTGCCGGCTGAAAACTGCGAGGAAAGAAAATCAGCCTGTAGTATCGAACGGGCGAGAGATGTCAGGAAATTTTATCTCGCAAACGGGCCTAAGTATTCTGATGAATGGAATAAATAGGCCTGTAATTTGAGCCATTTGCCGGAGCATTGAGGATTAACCAAATTGATAAAACAATTTTTATTATTTCACTGCAAATTTATTTGATTATCCGTAGACGATAATAACAATAATAAATAGCAATAAATATTATTATATTTGTTATTTCTACCAATAATTATTATTATTATAAGCCACTGATAATCAAATAAGTTTGTCTCTACCAAGTCAATATCTTCTACTTGACGAGAACTGTTTTTGAAAAATTAGAGAAAAAACGACTTTTTGCATCCACATTTTACAGATATGTTGCGTGAAATGTTGATTTTTTTTGTAAATGCGTGCCATTCTTTTACACGGCTATTTCGATGGAGGGAAATTTGCCGAAGAATAAAAATGATGGGGAAAAGATTCTGATCGTTTCGATCATTATGGATGAGTTTGAAGTTCGCATCGCTGGAACGCAACGAAAGTTAATATTTCTGAATTTCTTTTCTATCTTTCAGTGAATTTTACCTACGAAAATCCTCGAACCATTTTTCAAAATATTTGTATAGCAATCTACAATATAAATCTATAAAAAAAAAGATCTATCACAATGATAGGAATATGGAAAATAAATTATAAAAAAAAACTTTCGTTGCGTTCCATCGTTGCGAACTTCAACACCATCGTTATGGTTGTGTTTACCTGTGTATGGCAAATAGAAGTGCCAGAGCAGCGACCGTTTTCTCTCCTCCGGAGAGATTGGACATTGGTTGAAAGCGTTTTCCCGGAGCTACGCAGTTGTAATTTATTCCGTTGAGATACGGCTCTTCAGGATTCTCAGGTCCCAAAAACGCTTGAGCTGATTGATTTTTTGCCAAACTCTGAAGGAAATTATTATTTTTTTTTTTTCAAGAGTGCAACAAAAAGTTTCATCCGCCTTATCTACGAGCAATGATTTCTCACCTTGTAAATTGGATCGATTTCGTTCGCCACGTGCTCGAAGCAAGCCATGAACTTGTCGTGGCGTTCTTTCTTCACTTTTTCGAACTGTGTCTTGGCTCTTTTGGCTTTCTTACGCGATTGTTCGAACTCCTCGTTCGTCTCTTGTAATTTTTCCTTGGCCAGGTACAATTTTTGTATCGCCTGCAGTCGGAATAAAACAAAACTGTCACGGTAGAGAACTTCGTGAAGGTGGAGTCGTTTCGATGAAGAAAAAAAAGGTTTCCGTACCTTCATGTTGGGCGCTTGAATTCGTTGAATCTTGTTCTGAAGATCGTCTATCATTCTGTTGAGCTTGTCGGTGGATTTCTTGAGATCATCTTCCTCGACGTCCTTGAGATTGTCGGGCAACAGAGTATAGTCTATCGTTATTCGACTCTCGCGCTCGTATTGCTGCTGAGTGCTGACACTCGAATCGTTGTTCGTATCGTTATTCGTAGTACTCGTTTCCCCCGCTATGTCCTCCATGTTTCCGTGAAGCATAGGAATGGCAATGTCCTCCATCTAGAAACAAAGACCATGGAACGGATTGAACCGGAAGTAGTGGACTGCAACTATTGTCCCCACAGGTGAGATGCTAATGGTATTGAAGTTCGCATCGTTGGAATGTAACGTTCATACATTTTTATTCGTTTTGTCGTATTTTTTTTCCGCAAAATTTAGGTTCTTTCAATCACTGATACGTTTTTGAAGTTCCTTATTTAAAATGTATAACCAAAATCAGCAAGAGTTATGAAATGAAAAATCTTTTTAAAAACAAGCTTTTATTTATAAACTATTCAACTAAAAAACAAAAATATTTACATCCTTGTTCACTGATCAAAGGCGCAGGCCTTTGATCAATTATCACAGGCTCGGACCTTTTATCAAATACCTAATAAAACCGACATAAACATAGAACTTTAAGTTTTTTAATATTTTGTTAAATGCTCGATGCTTTATATCAAGTATAATGACGTTTTGCGCCTCAGCCTTTCAAGAAAATATTTATATTTTTAAAAGTTCTATGTTTATGTACGTTTTATGAAGTATGTACGACCTGCGCCTTTGTTACTAACGTTTGTACCTTGCACTGCATCAGTATAGCGTGCCGATCAGCCTTCCGTTGCTCGATCTTGGATTCAACGGTGTTCAATTGTTTCTGCGCAGCTTGTATATCCTTCGCTATGGAGCCGACTTCCCGCCTACATTTGCCGATCTCCTCGTCCTTCTGATCGACCTCCATTTTCTTGGCGTTTCTCAACGACTTCAATTTCTCCATTTGCGCCTCGTCGTTGTCGATCTCCGTCTTCTGATTTATCTCCGTTTGTCTCGCTGACTCGAGCTTGTCCTCGGCATCCTGAACGGCTCGTTCCCAACGCAGCACATTGCCTGGTGGGTCGTGGTATTGATAAATTATTGAAAACTTTCGTACTCGTCGACATGCTGAAACGTTTAATAATTACGCGCGTACTTTCAGTGTCTCGTTGCTTCTCAAAGTCCAGTTGATTGTAAATCCGATTACACTGGTTCTCAAACTCCAAACGTTTTTTGGCACGCTCCTGTTGCGATCTGCGAGTCAAAGTTAAACGTGACGTTCTTTTTTCACGGAGAAATATTTTTTTAAGCACCCTGGAGGGGTAACACGACCATGTGGGGGCAGAGGAATCGATCGTCTTCTTCAACCTCAACTTCATCTTTTCGAGAGTAATGCCTGATTGGTTGCAAGTCCAAATCTCAAGTCTTTATTTTGATATGAAGAAATAATTAGTAAGAGAAAATCGTCTACGGTAGTCTCTTCAAGTTTTGTCCGAATTTCGAAGTTGTTTATAATTCTCCGAGAGATTTTTCCAAACCCTTGACAAGTCTTTTCACTATGACCATTTTTGTATAAAAACGTTTCGAAATTTTGTTTAAATCCTTGGTACTTGTCTAGGGTTTTATGACGACTTTGGTATTTCGTGTACACATCGTAAAATAATAAACGAAATTAATTGTATTATTCTAACATTATTTGGCAATTATCGAGTGATCGAAAGTTTCGCAATTATCTGAAGTGTCCGAAAACTTTTTAACAGTAGTGCACATATTCAGGAACCAATTCTAACTTTGCAATTATTTGCTCCTCCAGCGCTCCAGTTTCATACCTCAATTCACGTTCCTCGTATTGCCGAATATTCGAAACCCCAATCTGTTCGCAGAAACTCGCAAACACGTCGTCCTCCACGTTGTTCATTTTTTCTTTGCTATTTTGAATCTCCTGATCACGATCAGCCATAGTCTTCTCAATGGCTGCTATGGTCGGCTACAAAATATCGTCATTCAGTATATTCCTCATAGAACATCGACGTTTATTCCCTTTTTTTCGTTTCATCCGATCGACACTTACCCCGAACTTGTCCAGCTCGCTCTGGAGATGTTTCAGTTCAGCCTCCAAATCGGCGATTTGTTTTTTCTAAATATAAATCGAAGTAGCGATATTATCGGGTCGTACGAATTTCCAGCAATTCCCAGAGACAACAATTGTGCGTTGATTCTTACCGTGGCGACCAGATCGCTCTTGTTGTACTTCAGTCGTGTCTCGAGACCGCGAATTTGCGACTCGATCGTATTCAATTCGGATTCCTTGCGCGATTTCTTCAAAGACTCGCGCAGTTCTTCGGTGAGTTTTTCCTATGAAAAATAATTGAGATCGTTGAGAATACCGCTCGCAAACATCGCGGAATTTTTCTCACATTTCATCAGCACACAATTTATTCGCTTCTTGAAGGATCGTCACTGTGGAAAATTTTCACGAAACAGATTTTTTGTTGCATATCCGATAGTATAGACGGTTATAAACATTCTCAATTTTTGGGGCGACATTCGATTTATTCTTTATCTTGCTATGGAAGCTTTTTTTTAATCTTCATGATTTTTTTAACGAAAAACTGTGGAAAACAAAGGCTAAATTCGATACGTTTTTCCAAACCGCCGCCATTTTGTCAATTTTGATTTTTTTAAACTTTCATAGCAAGATGGCGGCTTTCATACTGCTTAATAATCTTTTTACAAATTTTGTTTCAGATAATATTTAGGGCCACAACCGTGTACGCCGTGAGGACTCCTTTTTCTCAAAAACATTTTCGACCGTTACTAAAATGTGAAAAAAAATAAACGTTTGAAATTTCATTTTTTGTTCTTTACGAGTGCTTTGATTTGGCATAAAACAATCAGGCCGATTAGCGTATTTTAACCATCGAAAAAAATCGCGAACATAACCGAACATGGCCGATAACATCCTTGATCCCTTACTTTCAACATTGTCAATTGTTGATTGAATTGCGAGGTACCTTTTGCGATTTCAGCTGCGACATTTGTTTCTCGTCCCATCGTTTGGCCTTTTTCGCGAGATCCAAACTACCACCGGAAATAATACCGGCTTTCTGGTAAAAAGTTCCGTCGAGTGCGACGCACTGTGTGATCAAAAGAAGAAAAAACGTATTATCAACGTTGACTCTCGTAACGGAGATTAAATTCTCCAAATATATCTTACGCACATCGTATCGAGCTTTTTTGTCCATTTCATAGGCAACTTTGTTGGCGTCTTCGGGTGTTTCACACACGAGTGCGTTGTTCGTGGCGAATAGGACAGCGCGATCGATGTCCTTGGGCGAGAAGTGTAGAACGTCGTACAGAAGTTTGACGTTTCTCGGCTCTTGAATATTTCTCAGGCGTTCCTTGAGAGGTTTGGCTTGGATATAATCGAGAGGCAAAAAAGTCTCGGGTTCGAGATATTGCTCCTTCAGATATTGAATGCATTGTCTCGCGGTTTTTTCCGTATCGACGACGATAGCCTCCATATATTTGCCGAGAACTTTCGTGATGGCGACGTTGTACCGCTTGTGTATGGGCTCGCACATGTTGTACATTCTATCGTACTGCAATCACATCGAACAATCAGCCATTGATTTCCCGTCCAACGGACGTAACTTCCTAAAACGACGAGAAGAAAAAGAAAGTCCGAAAATATTTGCAACTTACAACACCGGGAAACAGTTTCTTGAAATTTTCCACAATCTCCGTTTTCTTCTTGGTCCTCGAAACTTCGTGCTTGTCGACCTTGGCATCGCCCAATTGCTCGGAAATACTTTCCAAGTCTCGTTGAATATTCTGAATTTTGTCTTTGGACGTGCCAACGTCGGATTGCAAATCGGCTCGTAATTTTTTCTGATCCTCCAGTGCGGCCTCCGAGGTGCGTATGTGCTCCTCCAGCTTCTCGACGCGTTTCACTGCCTCGTCCCTCATGTGACCCTTCTGCTTGTGCTTGTTCTCGATTTCGGTCTTCTTTCTGCCCTCGTTGTCCAATCTGTCCTGATCGGATTTCTGCTCACGATTTATCGAATCCAGAAGCTGAAGATAACGGGCTGATTGTTTGCCGGCTTCTTCTTTCAAACGATTGTATTCGCGAACCTGAAAAATATCGACGTTTGTAAAAGTTTTTTCGTTGTTTTGAGAATTCCGGTGGACACGAGTGTAAAATCGGCAAGTTTTCAACGCGATGAGGTTTGCAACGAAAATGCTACGAATATCTACCTGCTCGTCCTCCAGTTGAACATCGCGGCCCTGCATCTGCGATTGGCCGGCTATGCTCGCCTCGTATTTGGCCTTTGCCTCCTCGACCTGTTTCAATTCCTCCTGAAGTTCATTGATGTCCTTTTTGTGAGCCTCGTCGGCGATGCGAGCCTGAGCGAGGGATTTCTTCGCGGACTCAACTTTCTTCTGCATGTGAGCGACGCGTTCCTTCGCCTTGATGAACGTTGGACGTTTCTTCGTTATCTCGACCTCTACCTCTCTTATATCCTGCTCAATCTTTGCCAACTCGCGGGACAATTTGCCCGCCTCTTTTTTCTTCTCCTTCAACAGCTCTTCCGCCTTCTCCTTCTTCTTCTCAACCTTCTCTACCTCGTGTTGCTTCTTCTTTTGAGAATTTTCCAGGTTCTCGATCTCTTTCTCATTGTGGAACAGGCGAAACAGCTGCAGCTCCACTTGCTTCTCCACCTACGATACGAGACTGATCATTATTGTACAACTGGAACTCGCGACTTCTGAATACATTTAGTCGGGCAAAGACGCACGTATTCTTCCTTGAGACGTTGATACTTTTCGGCTTCCTCCTTCTCCAATTTCGCCTCTTTTCGCTCCGCCGCTATACCCTTCTTCTTCTGATACGAAAACTGAGTTTCCTCCTCAGCCCGTAACATCTCCGTTCTCAACCTGCAAACATCGATTGCAAGCAAAACGAATGCGCGATAATTCGCAGGAAAATTACGAACGTCGTTACCTCTCGTATTCGGCCTTCAATGCACCGGAATTGCTTATTTCTTCGAAGAGAGCGGTCCTTTCTTTTGGATTCTTCATCGCTATGGACTCCACGGCGCCTTGAAACACGAGAAAGTTCTTGGCCTTGACGTTAATTCCTAGCTGCTCCAATTCCGTGAGATATACTTGGCTAGTGACGAACTGGATGAAAGAAAAGAGAATTCTCACTTAATATGCATTATAGATATCGTTATTGTCAGAACCGCCTATAATGACCAGGCATACATTTCCATTGATGCAATGCTCCGACGAAGAGCCTTGGACGGTGCGCATGAAACTTTTTTCGCTGCCATCCTCCAGTTCGAAAACGGCCGTTACGGATGCACTGGAAGATTTTCAAAAGTTACATTCATTTCGCATGGAAGAATCGACGATGTTGGCAGCTCAGGTCTTTTAGTGTCGTCCTGTAGTTTGATAAAGCTGTATGCGAGAGCCGAATGAGAATAAAGTATAATTTCGACACGTTGCAATTACATAGCGGATTGTTACATTTTCTGGAATGTTTTTATCTCTGAATTACTGGGATGAACAAACTAAAACATTCCACTCCGTTGCATGGTTGCGTTTTTTCTCATCATAACCGCCTAAAGCAACCTCCAAAAAGGGATGCAAAACTATTCAGGTAATGTTGAAAATTGAAATAAAATTTTGAAAAAACTGAAATTTCAAAAATAATTTAAATATTGTAAAGTAAGAAAAATACATTAAAAGCAAATACAGAACAAGTTCTTCATTATAATCAAAAAAATTTATGCCAGTGACAATGAATAAAAAATAAATATAAACACTTATCTATAATAGTAATGCTGTGGTTGAGCATCGACAGATCGAATGCAAATGTATAGTTATACAGTAAATTCGTTTTCAGTATTTTTACCTTTCAATGTTTGGTACTGACATAACTTTTTTTTTGTATATAATGAATAGTATGAATATTAAAGATATACAAAAATATTTATTATTATACGGTTCAATTTTTTGTCAAGTCAGTTGCGAAAGTTTCCAAAATTTCCAAAATTCCCTGATTATTCCAGGAGGAAAGCAATTTCCTGATTTTCCCGGTTTTCCATTTTCCATATGCGTAAGAACCCTTCTACTAAAAATTGAAAGTATCCATTTTCTGGGGATCGGCAGTTCTCAAACGTTGCACGCAGACTTAGAGCTAGCGAAACAATTTTTATTTTGTTTGGCAAGTTTCAATGTATAACCTCGCTGTATTCTTGACCCGAAGTAGTTTTTCAAAATAGTGCATATCAGTAACTAAATTTTAGCATCCGATTGAGCGAACTAAAGAGGAAATAGGTCTCGTACTTGCGTGCCACGGGCTTGCCAATAGACGCGCCGTGGATGAGTTCGCTGAAGCGCTTGACGCGCAAGCTACTGGTCTTCTCGCCCATGACGAAGCTGATGGCATCCATAAAGTTGGATTTTCCTGAAAGCAAGGCCGTTCCGATTATACGAGAAGCTAACTTTATATCATCGTTGTCCAGGTTACGTGAAACGGCAGAGCCCAAAAGTGGAAGAAAATTTTGGAGGGAAAAGAAAAATCCGTAGACGATGCCATAACCAACCTGAACCATTTGGTCCAACAACAGCCGTGAATGATTTTAAGGGCCCTATAACCAATTTGCCCTTGTACGACTTGAAATTTTCGACCTCTATGTGCTTCAAAAACGCTGGCATTTTGGCACTTGCGTTGCTTTTCCCGACGAAGCGCAAAATAAATATCGACACTCGAGAATTGATGATATTGGCGCCAGAATTTTTTGCTCCCTTCTAAGGCATCGCAATCATCGCGGTCTTGTCAACGGAATCACGTCCACGTAAAGCTGCACTGAATAACCGTACACTGTTGTCCTCCGAAACCGAACGCTCGGAGCGACGCGCACTGCGCTTGCGCGCTCCACGAGCATCGAGGCAGCGACGCACCATGGGAGAGCACTTGATTGCATCACGACCGCGCGTCTGCAGTGCCCTCTAGGCGGATTCGCTTTAAAGCGAGACTATCGTGAAAGGGAGACTAGACCAAAGTTAGCCCCCCCACTTTGACTAATCGAACTTTTTTTTTACGAATCATTTGGTGGTCGTTTGGTAGCGTTTGGTAGTCCCTTTAAATCGTTTGGTAGTTCTCCGTTTTTCGAAAAATCGATAATTAAAAATTGGGCAGTAAGTTGGCCCCCCTACTTTGACTAATCGAACTTTTTTTTTTACGAATCGTTTGGTAGTCGTTTGGTAGAGGTTGCTAGTCCATTCAAATCGTTTGGTAGTTTCCCGTTCTTTCGGAAAATCAAAAAGAAAATTCCGATCCATGAGATAGGACGATAGGTGGCGCAAAAAGACTCGATAACCAACGCCATCTGTGGCAAAAACATCGTATATTATCGCGACCAATCACAGCCTTCCGTTTCGGATATGCATCATTTCTTTCGGTTCGGTCGGAGTTTATTAAAAAATTTAACTCGAAAATGTTGATTCGTTTGCATTTCGTTCTATTCATTTCCCAGCGACTTCTCCGTACTATCGTTCTTGGATTTAGTTGACTTTGGAGTTTAACTATGAAAATGACACATCGTTCTGCCCCTGCGGCTTTTGGCGACCAACCACAGCCCTCTATTCCTGATACGCACATATATTGTGTTATCGTATTTGAATGATCGACTACCAACCGTCCCGAATAGAATACCAAACGCTACCGGATGTTTTCCTATCGATTGCGACCCATTTGAACGTAATCGGAAAAGAAATAACGATTGAATCTACGCTGATAAATAATTCTGCCAGTGTGGCTTCTGGCGACCAATCCCAGCTCTCCATTCCCGATTCGCTGTATTTTGCGTTAGCGATATTGATTGATCGACTACCTAACGTCCGGAACACAATACCAAACGCTGATTTATTTTTCGATCGATTAAGTCTCATCACAATGAATTAGCCACAAAATAATGGGTGAATTTTTGTTAGAGATTCCTTTTTCCGCTGCGGCTACTGGCGACCAATCGCAGCTCACCATGATCAACTGAACGGTGAGCTGTGATTGGTCGCCACAAATCGTGGCGGGCCAACAACCTATTTACGCAGGGTCCCTGATTATTTTTGGCTAATCCAGTTCTTAATAAGACTCGATTGGTAGAAAAACATATGATAGCATTTGGTATTAAATCCGGGACTGCTGGTAGTCGATTGCTAAATTATGACGGTGCATAATACTTGTGGGTCCTGAATGGAGGGTCGTGATTGGTTGCCAAAAAACGAATTTTCTGGCCAATTTTGTTGTACGGAAAACAAACAATTTTGTTGAGCGGAAAACTCTGTCTCTGACCGATTTCGATACGCTACCAAACAACGGGCCGAAAACGCAGTACGACCATTTTATTGAATGAGATATCGCCGATCGAAGGAAGCGGAACGCAAGCAGTGCAGCCAGATGGCGCGTAAACTTTACCCCCTCTCTAGTCTCTTACGCGCCCATCTCGCATTCAAAGTCGCGCGTGTCCGTGAGCGAGCGACGCTCGGACACCTTCGGAAAGAGCCGAGTGCGGTCGAACTGTCCCGACCGCGCCTCCGGCAGCTACACCAATCCATGGACGCTGAGTACGTTCATGTGCGGCCAAGCCGAACGAAGGCTTCGAGGGAAAAAGCAATCTGAGCACGACTCGCGCGTGACGTCACCCAACGGCACGCGCGAGGCCTTTAGATGATTGCAATGCTTATTTAGCTCTTGATTCTCTGCGCTATTAATGTATACAAAAAAATGTATTGCGCACTCTGAACGCTTATTTTTTTTAGTTCATACGTTAATTTAAATATAATGATAAATCTAAATTACAACTTATTTATCTTCTAAAAAATTGTTTACGCTTTACTCACACCCGTCCTTATGCCAAATAAATTATAATTCAGAAAAGTAAGCGAAAATATATTTATATTCGTATTATTATACTAATTCTCATACTTTCATCAAGCGATAAAGCATTATCCCCAAAAACAAGTCAATCATCCATCCGGCCGTCAATTGTGATTGGCAGAAAATGCATTTTTAACACAAGCGATTGGATGGTCCCGTTGGTAGCGTTCCTGGCTTCGGTCCGCAGGGGCGCAGGATCGTTCCTCACGCTCAACGCTTTTTTTAAAATCATGATTACTATTAATTCTTATTTGATTAGTTATTTTTATTAGTTATCATATTTATTTTAATCAGTTATCTTTTAGTGTCGAAAAATTTATCGCGCACTCTGAACGCCTATTTTATTAGTTTTTACGTTAATTTAAATATAATAATAAATCTAAAATACAACTTATTTATCTTCTAAAAAATTGTTTGCGCTTTACTCTCACCCGTCCCATGCCAAATAAATTGGAATTCATAAAAGTAAGCGGAAATATATTTATCTTCGTATTATTATATTCATTTCTCATATACTTTCATCCAGCGATAAAGTATTATCCCCAAAAACAATCATCCATCCAACCGCGAATCGTAAATACCAGAAAGTGAACACACATTGACACAAAAAATTAAAGGAGCAAGAAAAGTTGAACTTCGTCAAAAATGGTCGTACAAAAAAAAGGATTTTGAAGCTTCAAGTTTCTAGCATTGGTTCCGACAATGATTTTTTTCTGAGAATCACTGATTGCACGGTCGAAAGAAATATCACGGCAAAAAAAATTTTGCAAATTTTTACGTTTATCAAAATTCTGCAGGGGTTTTGGAGTTTTTTTTCCGGACTTGACCAATATCGAGGACATTGAGCCGATTCAATTCACTTTAATTTGCTTTTTTTTCTCCGTCGACCATTTTTCGCTGAGATATGTCAGGAACTAATGGTCGTACGGGAATTCGATCGGTAGTTTTGGAAACGTGAATACATACTCTACAAGCTCTAATTATTATTGTAGTGAAACTTTTATTTTTTATTTTTGCCATTAGTGTTAGAAAAGTAGAAAAAAACGATGTTTTCTTTGTTTTTATGGAATCCACCGCGACTTTGCAAATCTTGCGATAAACACTAATGTTGATGGACGGTCATTCAGCTCAATATGTCCCCAAAAGCCATGCAAAATTCCAAGTTGATCCGATTATCGGTCTTGCCCGATTGACCAAAATTGGAAAAAAAATTAAAGGAGCAAGTTTCCTCCATTTCAGACATCATGATTATTAAAAGGAAAAAAAACTTTTCATTACTTTTCGTACAATTGGGTATTGAGTACGCATTAAATGTTGGAAAAAAACCTTGAAAATCATATTGACTAAAAATTTTCGAAATTTTTTTTTTTTTAATACAAAAAAATGTTGAAATTTGTTTATAAAAAAATCAATTTTGAATTACAAAAAAAAATGTTGACATTTTTTTCAAGTCAACATTGTACCGCCAGCATTAGAATTACCCAAAGCGTACCACGTGGAGGTACGCTTCGGGTAATTCTACGTACGCTTTGGGTAATTCTAATGCTGGCGATACAATGTTGAATCGAAAAAAAATTTCAACATTAAAAAAAAAATTTTAATCGAAATTGATTTTTTTATAAAAACAAAAATTTCAACATTTTGTTATTAAAAAAAAAAAAAAATCGAAAATTTTTAGTCAATATAATTTTCAGGGTTCTTTTCCAACATTTAATGCGTACTCAATACCCAATTGTACGAAAAGTAGTGAAAAGTTTTTTTTCCTCTTAAGGATGTTGAGTCCCAAATCGCAAATGATAATAAAATTCTGAAAATTTGGTACGTTTTGGTATGAAGTATTTCAGAGGTCGTGTAAACATTTCACGACAATTAGGAAGCTCGTTATTGAACAATTAACATTCACAAATTAAATTTTGTCTTATGGAAACTGATGTAATTTTGCAGTAAGTTTTTTTTTTACCTCTCAATTTTTTAAATATCTACAATATTCTGAAAGAAATGGAAGCAAAACGAAGTTCGTTGATACATTTTTTTAAATTTCTTTTAAAAATTGTTCTTAACAAAATGTTAATTTTTTAATAACGAGCTTCCTAATCGTCGTGAAATTTTAACACGATCTCTTAAATACTTCATACAAAAATATACCAAATTTTCAGAATTTTCTTATCATTTTTTATTTCAACCCTTGAGGAGGTTGAAAGTAATGATGATAAAATTCTGAAAATTTGGTATGTTTTTACATGAAGTATTCAGGAGGTCGTGTAAAAATGTAATGACGATTAAGAAGTTATTTATTGAGCAATTAACATAACATGTTTCATAGGAACTCAACATCCTTAATAATCATGAAATAATGTCTGAGAAGGAGGAAACTTGCTCCTTTCATTTTTTTTCATATTTTGGTCAATCGGGCGAGAAAGACCGATGAACGGGTCAATTTGGAATTTTGCATGGCTCTTGAGGACATATTGAGCTTAATGACCGTCCATAAACATCAGTGTTTATAGCAATATTTGCAAAGTAGCGGTGGATTTGATAAAAACCAAGAAAACATCGTTTTTTTGTACTTTTTTAAAACTGATGGCAAAAATAATTTTTTTTAACCTACAATAATAATCAGAGCTTGTATAGAGTATGTATTCACGTTTCCAAAACTGCCGGTCGAATTCCCGTACGACCATTAGTTCCTGAGATATCGATGACTGAAGACAAAAGGACGTCTTTTCATTCAAAGGCTGATATCTCCGTGAAAAATGGTCGTAAGGAGATAAAAAAAAAGCAAATTGAAGTGAATTCAATGGGCTCAATGACCTTGATATTGGTCAAGTCCGAAAAAAATCGCCAAAACCCGTACAGAATTTTGAAAAACCTAAAAATTTGCAAAATTTTTTTTGCCGTGATATTTCTTCCGACCGCGCAATCAGTGATTCTCAACAAAAAAATCATTGTCGGAACTAAAACTAGAAACTTGAAGCTTCAAAATCCTTTTTTTTTGTACGACCATTTTTGACGAAGTTCAACTTTTCTTGCTCCTTTAAGGATGTAGAGTCCCTATGAAACATGTTAATGTTAATTGTTCAATAAATAGCTCCTTAATCGTCATGAAATTTATACACGACGTCCAGAATACTTCATGTAAAAACATGCCAAATTTTCAGAATTCTATCATCATTACTTCAACCTCCTTAAGGGTTGAAATAAAAAATGATAAGAAAGTTCTGAAAACTTGGTATGTTTTTGAATGAAGTATTTAAGAGGTCGTGTTAAAATTTCACGACGATTAGGAAACTCGTTATTAAAAAATTAACATTTTGTTAAGAACAATTTTTAAAATAAATTTTAAAAAATGTATCAATAAACTTCGTTTTGTTTCCATTGCTTTCAGTATATTGTAGATATTATAAAATTGAGAGGTCAAAAAAAAAAACTTATTGCAAAGTTACATCAGTTTTTATGAAACAACATTTAATTTGTGAATGTTAATTGTTCAATAACATGCTTCCTAATTGTCGTAACATTTTTACACGACCTCTGAAATACTTCATACAAAAACATAGCAGATTTTCAGAATTTTATCATCATTTGCGATTTGGGACTCAACATCCTTAATTTTTTGTGTCAATGCATGTTCACTTTCTGGTACTTACGATTCGCGGCCGTATGGATTATTGTTTTTGGGGATAATACTTTATCGCTTTATGAAAGTATATGCGAATGAATATAATAATACGAAGATAAATATATTTCCGCTTACTTTTGTGAATTACAATTTATTTGGCATGGGACGGGTGTGAGTAAAGCGCAATCAATTTTTTAGAAGATAAATAAGTTGTGTTTTAGATTTATTATTATATTTAAATTAACGTACAAACTAATAAAATAAGCGGTCAAAGTGCGCAATAAATTTTTCGACACTAAAAGATAACTAATTGAAATAATAATGATAACTAATAAAAATAACTAATCAAATAAGGATTAATAGTAATCATAATTTTAAAAAAAAGCACCGAACGTGAGGAACGATCCTGCGCCCTTGCGGACCGAAGCCAAGAACGCTACCAACGGGATCATCTTATCGCTTGTGTTAAAAATACACTTTCTGACACTTACGATTCGCGGCCGGATGGATGATTGACTTGTGTTTCGGGATAATGCTTTATCGCTTGATGGAAGTATGAAAATTCATATAATAATACGAATATAAATATATTTTCGCTTACTTTTGTGAATTATAATTTATTTGACATAAGGATAGGTGTGAGTAAAGCGTAAACAATTTTTTAGAAGATAAATAAGTTGTAATGTAGATTTATTATTACATTTAAATTAACGTATAAACTAAAAAAAAGCGTTCAGAGTGCGCGATACATTTTTTTGTATACATTAATAACGCAGAGAATCAAGAGCTAAATAAGCATTGAAATCATCTAAAAGCCTCGCGCGTACCGTCGGGTGACGTCACGCGCGAGTCGTGCTCAGATTGCTTTTTCCCTCGTAGCCTGCGTTCGGCTTGGCCGCACATGAACGTGCTAAGCGTCCATGTATTGGTGTAGCTGCCGAAGGCGCGGTCGGGACAGTTCGATCGCACTCGGCTCTTTCCGAAGGTGTCCGAGCGTCGCTCGCTCACGGACACGCGCGACTTTGAATGCGTGATGGGCGCGTAAGAGACTAGAGAGGGGGTAACGTTTACGCGCCATCTGGCTGCACTGCCCCAAAGCGGAGTGCGCGTTAATATATATAGGTATAGCCAGCGTCGAGCCCGTCAACCAGTGATAGAAGCTAGATTAGAAGCGCGGTGGAGAAAAGTAGCGACGGTATGTTTCGATCGTCCAAGCTTGACGAAAATCCGCACAAAACGGTGGGCGCGATACATATATAGGTATAGCCAGAGTCGAGCCCGTCAGCTATAGATATAGTAGGAGCGCGGTAAAGAAAATTAGCAATGTGTTTCTATCGTCCAAGATCGACGAATATCCGCACAAAGCGGAGAGCGCGATAACATATAGGTATAGCCAGAATCGAGCCCGTTAGCTATAGATATAGTAGGAGCGCGGTAAAGAAAATTAGCGATGTGTTTCTATCGTCCAAGATCGACGAATATCCGCACAAAGTGGAGAGCGCGATCACATATAGGTATAGCCAGAGTTGAGCCCGTCAGCTATAGATGGCGTTGGTTATCGAGTCGTTTTCCGCCAACTATCGTCCTATCTCATGGATCGGAATTTTCTTTTTGATTTTCCGAAAGAACGGGAAACTACCAAACGATTCGAATGGACTACCAAACGCTACCAAACGACTACCAAACGATTCGTAAAAAAAAAGTTCGATTAGCCAAAGTGGTGGGGGCTAACTTTGGCGAGGTGGAGACTATCGTGAAAGGCTTGAAACTCTGGTGGTGGGGGTATGTCTTCGGATTCAAGCACAGGCCGTTTCGCCTAGTGACCACGAGTGTCGCTGCGATAGCGTGATGCAAGCTGTGCGAGAGAGATGGAAATCGGTTTTCGACTCATAGGAACTAACCTAGCTGTACAATTGGCTGGCGTAGGCAAATTATGATATTTAATGTCAAAAATGCATGATGGACCGAAATACAATTACAAGTAACTTTATCGTAAACCTGAAAAAAAAACCAAAAGACTATAGTTATCCAAGAGGGTACAATGAATATGAATGTTTTTTATATAGGTGTCAATATGAGCTCGTTTGGTCGAGGGGTCTGTTTTTACAAGTTTACAAGTAGCGCACGTCGCGTGTCGTCGCGTGAATCAGCGGTTATGTTGGGTTTTGTTTACTTTTGAAATATATTTCCGTCTCTCTCACACAGTCTGCATCACTCTATAGCAGCGATCCTCGTGGTCACGAGTTGAAACAGTCGGTGCTTCAATATTAGGCCATCACCCACTACTGAAATTTTGATGCGAGATTCAAGACCTGTATGTAAGACCGTGGTTCGGACTCCTCCCACTCTAGCCTCCATGAACCGGCGTTTCAAATTTCAACTGTCAATCGCAATTCCGAACGAGCTTTTGTCCCGTTTGTTGAATTATTTTTCGCGATATCAAAAACACTTTTGTCGCATTAATCGCTATATATGCATAAAATACACGAACGTCGGAAATATTTTGTAACGGGTTCAAAACAGTTCGCGTGCTGAATAATTGATGGTCGTGAAGGTAAGGTAAATAAAATTCACCATAAATCACGTATTCAAGATATTTGGAACATTAACAAACTATCGACTCTGGATGTAGATGCTAATCCAGAAAATATTTTTCAAAATAAGAAATTAACTTGATCATTTGAGTTCTAGTCATGTAATTAACTCAAGGGCACGCTCAAAGGCAACATAACTCAACGAACGTTCAGTGTTTTCTCATAGTCAGTTAAGTTATTTTTCGGAAAAACGAAGCATTAGGCTCTGTAGAATTCACTGAGACAGAGCTTGATGATTTTCTTTCCCCCTAATTATTTATTACTCTTTGAGAAATCGCTTTTCAAACATTTCAGCCATCTCTCTCGCACTCATATGTCACGTCATACATCTACTTGCCTTCATAGCCACAAATGCCCACGGTATCAAACATTTCTTGCAATGTAAAAATCATAGAAATTATAAGCACTCGAAGAAAAATTATCAACATGGCTGCTCAAATTAGGGCTTGTTATTTCTATTACGTTTCAACGCAAATATTTATCCTGCACGATGTAGGATGATATCAAGGATATTTTTCTCGCGTGTTGAAGCGAAGTAGAAGTACCACGTGACATACGAGTGCGAAAGTGACTGCCGAAATTTTCGAACACCGATTTCTCATAGATGAATAATACGAAGGACAAAAGAAAATCGTTAAGCTCCGCGTCGGCGATTTCCACAGAGCCTGATGCTCTTTTCCCGAAAAACAACAAACTGGGATCAAACTCCGTTTGAAAATTTGCGAGGTTATGTTGACGGGTCCTTGGACTGCAAGGAAGCTATGGTGGCTTTATCGCGAGTACTTTAATATCAACAAAGTATTGTAAATGACTTTGAAGCCATTAAGGGGTAACACTACTGGAGAATTAAAAAAAAATCGGTTTTTTTAATTGGCTTTAGAGATGCTTCGAACCATTTAGAATAAGGGGAAAAAAGTTTCGTACCTGGAAAAACAGATGTGCGTGACGGCGACTGTTTTTCTCGGAAAACAATTTTTCAAAATAGCACACCGCATAATCCTCTGACTTGTCCTTCCACCCAAAAAAAATCGCTTAATATAGCGTGGTTGAAGTTTCCATCAGTAGAACGCAACGAAAATCCTTTTTAATTTCTTATTTTCATTGTTATCCAAAATCATGTTTGTGGATTTCTCGTAGATCGCTAAACAAGAATCCTAAAAAATATTCGCTCGGTTTTCGCAGCTTGAATTTACCAGAGGAGACTTGCAAAATCCAAAACATCAAAAATTCATTGCGTTTGAACGGTGCAAACTGCAATGTCATTCATTTCAGACGTTTACAGTGTAGTTGTGCGTTAAGATTACCAGGAAAATGGAAATTTTTCGTGACTATAGTCTGGACCGATACTTGGATGGGTGACCGAGGTGTGCCTCTTACCATCTACAGAGTAGACGTTTTTCTAACCTTCCGACGGTAAAGCAACGGAGACTGAAATATTATCCTGTGTATCAGCGCAGCTTCTCGGCAGTTTCCCTGTGCTCTTGTGCAGATATGCGAGTCATTAGGAAAGATCACCTGCGGCAAAAAAGATCGAGCCCTGGAATACGAAGCCATAGGCTCATGGTCCGTTTCCTATAACTACGCTGACTTTTTTCCCAGATGGAGTCTCGCCTGTCCAAGCCGAAGGTCACCATCCTGCGGAAAGTTGCAGATTCCTGTGAAGGGAAGTCTGGCCCGAGTTCCTTCATCGCATCGCCGAATGTCACCCAGCAGACGAAAGGCCCGAAGAGTGCTCCAGGTGCCTTGGGCAAGTCCAAGAGCACTTTGCACTTGACTAGGAAAGTCTCCGAAGAGAGTAGTCCGCCTGCCAAGCAGTCGTTGTTGCGCTCGCGGACGAGCGCAGCGATAGTGAGGCCCGGCCAGTCCAAGCTCAGTGCCAAAAGATACGGAACAGGCCCATCGGGGCCAGAGACCAAACGAGAGACGGCTGACTCGGCGAGCGAAAGAACTGCGTCTCGTGGAGCCGGTGGGAGCGGAGTATCGAGCGCGACCGGTGAAAAAGCGGATGTCGCGAGTGGCGCAAAGATCGTGCCCAGGCCGAGCAAGTGGGACATCCGAGGTCGCTTGGACCTGTGCAACGCGGAGCTGGCACGTTTGCGAAAGACGCACAGGGCGTGTGCTCAGCTGGAGAACATCGCGAACGAGCTACGATCCAGAGAGACGAGCAACAGCGCCAAACTCCACGAGATGGAGCACGCGAACGCAGCGCTGAGCGAGGAGGTGGAGGCCACCAAGAGAAAGTACTTGAATTCCCTGCGAAATCACGAGGACGCGAAGATTAAACTCGACGAGTCTCAACTAGCCTGGCGAAGAGCGAGGGAAGCTCTTCGCGACAGCGAGAAGACGTACGGAGCGCAGGAAAAGATAATCGACGAGCAAACGACGAAGCAGAAGCACTTGGAGACACAGGTGAAGAAGCACGCGCACTCGAATGTCGAATTGAGCCGAAAGATCGACAATCTTCAGTCGCTGACCTACGAGATGGACCAAGATCGAAGAGTATTGCGCAACATGCTACAAGAGCTGAAAGGTAACGTCAGAGTGTATTGCCGCGTCAGACCGCGACTTCCCCAAGAGTCCGAGAAGATTCGCTGCCCGATAAATTTCATCGACGAGTCCACGATGGAAATAGGACGCGCCGATTCGTCCTCGGACTCTTCGAGTTACCACGGTAGACCGCGCGGCGCGAAGCAAGAATTCTCCTTCGACAAGGTATTCGCACCCTCGGCTACGCAGGCCGAGGTCTTCGAGGAGTTCTCTTCGCTCGTGACGTCGGCCCTCGAGGGCTTCAACGTCTGCGTATTCGCGTACGGCCAGACTTGCTCTGGTAAAACGTACACGATCGAGGGCGGCCAGACGAGCGAGACCGAGGGTGTCATACCGAGGACTGCCAGGCACGTCTTTCAAGAGATGAAACAGTTCGAGCTCGCAGGTTGGCAGTACAAGGTGGAAGCGAGCTTTTTGGAAATTCACAACGAGCACATAGTCGATCTGTTGGACCCTCGACAGAAGCATCACGAAATTCGTATGACGGACATCACGGGTCGGGATCTCTGCGTGACGAATCTTCGGGTAGTCGAAGCTGCTAGTCCGGGGGAATTACACGACTGTCTTCGTACGGCACGGCAAAATCGACGCCTCGGGGCCAACGAAAGATCCAGGTCGCATTCCTTAATGAGAATTCGTCTTATCGGTGAACACGTCGCCAGGCACGAACGATCACTCGGTTATCTCAATCTCGTCGATCTTGCCGGCTCCGAACGCCTGCAGAGCGAAGAAGTCGCAATGCAAAATATCGATAAATCTCTCGCTATGCTAGGCAACGTTATTGTTGCTCGCCTGAAGAAACAAGATCATACGGTCTATAGAAATTCTAAGCTCACGCATCTGTTGATGCCCTCTCTCGGCGGAAACTCGAAGACCGTTGTCTTGCTCAATGTCTCGCCTCTCGACGAGGCTTTCAACGAGACACTCAATTCCTTGCGCTTCGCCAGTAACATCGTCAGCTCCAAAACTAGCCAGATCAAACGGGCGCGAACGATGCTTAACAATAGTACGTGAAAGAGACCAGCCTTTCCATTGGGAAGCTTGAACACGGCAATTCTGGCACGAGAAGCAGATCCGAAAAATATTTATTCTAAGTAACGGTTAGTGATGAAGATCGCCGAAGAAATATTAACATGTCATAGGCGATGATTATTTTTTTTATAACATTTGCCGCAAGCAATGCGAAATCGGTCGAAACGAATAGGCGGAGACAAATGGTAGCCAAAGGAGTTTTTTAAAATACTTTTTCTTCATATTTTTTTTATTTCCGGTAACGGCTAAATGGCATTGTATGAAAGTATTTATCGTTGAAGAAAGTTTAATAGTCACTACATTGATAAGTGAAATTGGAAAGATAACATTTATAGTACTACATTGATAAGCACATAAATAAGTAAACATTTTTGGGGCAAACCGAGACTGACGACTCGGAGTTGAAAAGAAACGGAACGAAAATGGAAAAGGAAGGGTATGGTCGTTCCGAAGTACCATTGATACGAAGAATGCGGCCTTTCTGCCTCCAGTTTTCTTGCGTGATTGGTGGGCTTCCGACACGGCAGCCTAGCGAAAAAAAATGATATGTGAACGTAAAAACCAAGGTAGGGCGTAAATAAAACAGGGCTATGATAAAATAAATTGTGCAAATCAATTAATGGTAATAACATGTTACGACTTGGACTCTGAACGTTAATATCTCGGTCAATTATTGTCACACGTTTAAGGGGCCGGGCTACCGTGCCGACACGAAAATCAGAGTTGAAAAAAAATAATTTGGAAGGTATAAGTAAGATGATTGTATAAAAGTTTGAACATTTATTTGTATGGATATTAACAAATTTGTGCACCAAATTTCATTAAAAGTAGCAATAATAAAAAAGTTATAAACAGTCTCGTGAAGGACCTTTGAACGTGAGGAGCTGAACGGTGTAATTGATTTTCGTCACGCCTTTGATCTTAGACAAGAGAAACGATTTTTTTAAAGATCATATCTGCTAGGACATGATCGAGCTGTTCTTTGTTATCGTGCTTCAATCGTAAAAAAAAGTTCAAAACGTTTCGCCGATTTTTCGAAGAAAAATAACATTGTTAATAACTAATGAAAAAAATGTTACAAAGCAAAACATCGGTCAAATCCAAACTATAATTCCAGTGAATAGGTGTACCAAATTTCAAGTCAATCCGTTTTTTAGATGTCGAGAAATCGTGTAAAACGTTTAAAAAAACCGTTTCGAGAAAAACGCGTTTACAGTTTTGCAAGCAATTCTATCGTAATCATAATATTACCTCCAATCTGCGATTCCTGCATCATATTTTGGATCTCCCTTTCAATTTGAGTTGCCTCAAACTATGAACGAGAGTTTTGACATTTTGACAGTAGCCTAACTACTAGAAAGCTTATTTAAGGTTGTTGCTAAATCATTTTTGAAGAGCGAAGAGTGGAACGAAGTTCCTATGCTAATACAGTGTGTGACGTCACCAGTGCCAATTTATTGTCCAAAATATTAATAGCGTGTAAGAATGAATATTGCAAAAACTTTCAAGTGCACGGTAGATAATCGTATTTATTATTTTCATATATGCTAATTTGGAGGAGTTAGGATTATCAGAAAATTAAATGTTGATGTTTAAAAATCCTATTAAAATAAATACGTGTTCTGGCAACGTCGCACGGTTCTATCGCTTTTTCCTAAGCTGGTTGCATATTTTTCATCCATTTATATTAATTAGATCGGTAACATGTTTATTTTTTTCTCGGTAATATTGTTCTGTCCACTATCCTGCACACAATATTTGTTTTTTGCGTCACTTCCTTCATAAATGCGGAAGACATAGGCGATAAACTGAATTGGTAACGACGTTGCTCCGTACAACCAATGCGATCAAGTGGAGATTGTTAAATTTCCAAATTTAATATTTAAATTTTACGCGGAGGTAACTCCAGTAGCTGTGAATCACCCTGTACAAAATGTCGACCTACACGCATATGGGATCTACCTTACCGACCGTCGGTTCACCAGATTGCTGTATGAAAGCTCCAGCCAGAACGTTAGCGGCCTCTTTTTTCATGCAAACCGCACTAAGGTGTACATTCCCATGCTTTGAAATTCTCCGATAAACAAGGTTACTCTCCCACGTCCACATGTTCGACCATCGCATCAGCGAGTGAATCTTATTCTTGCTACTTCGCAATTGTAAACCCTGAAAATGGAAAAACTCGATGCGAAGGATGCTGAGAAGAATAGCGAGGGCGGAGGAAAAGATCCTTACGCGTATCTCGATCGCGACGACTTTACATCCGAGAAGTACAAAATTGAAGTTCGAGGCCTGCCGAAGTTCTACGGTATAGGCGAATTGAAGAAGTTTTTCAACGAAAAACTCGAGCTCGCTACGAACAAAGTCAAGCCGCCGAGAAGAGGCAGCGATTGGATTTACGTTTGCTTTCGCAGCGAAGAGACACGAGAGCGCGCCATTGCAACGATCAACGGTTTGACCTGGAAAAATTGCACGCTCACAGCGCAGGTAACATTGTTGATTCTCTCCTCTGTACTTTGCATTTCATTTTGATACGTTCTGTCCAAAGGCCGCCAAACCGGCGCCCGATCCTTTCGTCAAGCGAAAAATTGAAGCCAGAGAAAAGGCGTCCAAGCGAGCGAAGACCGAAGGAAGCAAGGAATCTTTGACGCCGGCGGAGAAAGTCAAGAACAGTACCACTCCTCTGTGGAATGTTCCCTACGAGGAGCAGGTGAGATGACGACTGCTGAGAATGCTCAGCGTGTGGATTCCCAAGCGTTTGAGATGGGTCTCAAAATTGCATGGGGGCAATTTTTTGCGATTTACAACTTGAAAAGTTCCGGCGGTTCGAAGAGAAAATAAAGAAAATTAACGCATGCTAACTACTTAAGGCTTGGATTGAAGTATTCAGACTTGGCATGAATTTTTCCTGGAGGGTGGGAATTATAAACTGACCATGTGTTTTTAATGAGTCTTGCACAGAGATTTTGCAATCGAGAAAAATATGATTTACAATTGTCTTTCAGGTCCCCTATAAAAAGGATAAAGGTCATTTTCGTGGCTAGTATTTGTCAAGAAAAGTTGAGCGTTCCGGAAAGAAGTAAAAATTCCATTTTGAGTACTGCAGAATGAAGATAATTGAATTCTAAGCACGATACCCTCCTAAAAAACTTTCTGTGCATGCTGTAAGCAAAAAAAAATGTTCAAAGATGCATTTTAAAGTGGGCTATTGGCCTTTAATTCTGTTCAAACAAAGTTTCATACTAACGATCTTGATTCGGAATTTATTTGTCATCGTTTTGCTGCAGTGAAAAAGGAATTTCGATTTTTTTCCAGAATGTTCAATTTTTCTGTGGCGAATGCTACTCGTCTCAAAAATGCACTATATTTTTTTTTGCCGACGACCCGAAAAACCATAAACCAATTTTTCTGGGTCGCAAAATGTCGCTGCCAGATACTTAAAAAACATATGGCCTTATAATTGTCACGCTGTACACCTAAAAATATTGATTGCAGGGTAAAAGATCATTTTATCCGTTCAACACACCCTAATGTCCATGTACGCGTATCCGCAAAGTACTTTCTTAAAACTACAGGCGCATTTTTCACCATCGTTCCTCCATTTTCTCTCCCCAAAGACACAAATCTTTTGCAAAAGTAGGCTCTGATTCATTACATAATCAATAGATAGGTTTAGAAATTATTGATAGTCGGTAATCATTTTTATCATGACGAACTTTTCATTGTTGGATTGCAACGAATTTTTTTTTTATTTCCCTAACTTCGTTTGGGATTTGAGCTGCGAAAATCACGCAAACATCGTATCGGATTCTTAGCGGTTTAGAACAAATTTGCAACTTTTGATTGCGGATAATGATGAAAATAGGAAATGGAAAAGAACTTTCATTGCGTTCCAACGATGCAAGCTTCCACCCTATTTTTTATTCGTCGCTTCAAAGGAAGTCTAATTTTCCAGCTGGCGATGAAGGAGAAGGATATCAGATCGATTCTGATGAACATGGGTCAAGGATTGCTCAGAGAGAATAAAGGGCTGTCCAAGTGGATAGAGCGACAAAAATCCTTGCACGATGGTCTACCCTGCCAAGTGTTGCCCATTCTCAACGCAGAAGTTACGGAAGGATACAGGAACAAATGCGAATTTACAATAGGCAAGTCGCTAGCCTAAAATTTCGATGAAGAAGTTGAAATTCGCTACTCGTTACGCCTAGTGGTACGAACAAACGATCCAAATGGGATTTCGTCGCGCTGAAAGTTCCGAATATTTTTACGAGCAGGCAAAAGTCCAGACGGAACGGAGATAGTGATTGGATTCAGGTTATCCAGTTACGCGGCCGGATCTACGGCGGTTGGGCCAATAGACGAGCTTCGTCACATTCCCGAAAGAATGAAATCAGCGATGAAAGTAAAGCATAAATTTGTCTGTACAAAGGGCAATTAACGGGGCGTGGATTAACCGAGGTATACGCGTTTGTAGATACTACAAGAATTCATAAGAAATTCTGAATTGACAGTCTTCAATCCGGTGGATCACAGCGGATATTGGAGGCAAGTTACCGCCCGTACGACTCGGCAGGACGACTTGATGTTGATCGTTGGAATAAATCCCCAGGATCTCAGTGTCGAAGACCTCAGCAAGCTCAAGGGCGAGATTCGTGACTTCTTCGAGACCGGAAATGGCAAACGCATCCAAGTTACTTCCCTTCATTTCCAGACTATTGGCAAAAAGTTGGTACAACCTGTCGCGTCAATTTCCGAAAAGCGAACGTTTTTAACTTATTTCGCAACCGTTTCAGGGAAACGGGCGGAGAGGGTGGCGGAACGATCGAACACTTGAGCGGTTCCGAATACATCGAGGAAACGTTGCTCGGAATGACCTTCCGCGTGTCGCCACAGGCTTTCTTTCAAATCAATACGTCCGCGGCTGAAGTCCTTTACAAGGCTGCGATCGACTTGGCGGAACCGAACGAAGAGACGTCATTGCTCGACGTTTGCTGCGGGACGGGAACTATAGGTCTCTGCTTCGCCAAGGTTCGTCACGACGTTTTGATTCTTTCATTCATCGGGAACGCGCTTCACCAGCCGCAGTCTCAATGTTCCTTCACGTTATTCATTTTTCTCCATTATGCGAAAAATGTATACATACAAAAAATATTTTCTTAAAAACAAGCTTTCATTTAATGTACAAAAAAGTAGAAAATCATTTTTTACCAAGTCACCTATATGTGACTATGAATAAAAGCTTGGAGCGCTCAACTTTTTAAATGTTTAATAAATTTGATCAATTCAGTTTTATTAACCGTATTCAATTTGGCACAATAGTAATTAGAAAAATTATCATCACACGTATATACTCACTTTCAGGATTTTTATTTAAGAAATCTCAGGTTGTTTTGAAGCAAATTAAATACAGTTGATCTGTTAACGGATTTATATAAATTAAAGGTTATATGTCGAAATTTTGAGCGCCCCAAGTTTTTACTTATAGCCACATATAGGTGACTTGGCAAAAAAGATTGTTTTCTTCTTTTTAGTACGTTAAATAAAAGCTTGTTTTCTAAAATATTTGTATACATGTAAATTATGTTCTACTTTGTAGTCGTTAATTGATTCTGCTAGTTAGTTGTTATTAACTAGTAGCTTTTTAGTCACTAACCAAGTTATAAACTACTAGTTACTAACTACTAGTTTATAAGCCACTAACTCAATTATAAACTGTTAGTTACTCATTAGTAGTTTACTAGTCGCCGACTAAGTTATAAACTGCTAGTTTAGTAATTAGCAGTTACCAACTACTAGTGCTAGTTGTTTATCAGTTACTAACTAAGTAGTTTACTAGTTATTTGTTACTAACTAGTAGTTTATTAGTTACTAACTAAGTAGTTTATTCGTTACTAACTAAGTAGTTTATTCGTTAGTTGTTACTAACCAGTAGTTTATTAGTTATTAACTAAGTAGTTATTAGTTACTAACGAAGTAGTTCACCAGTTAGTTGTTACTAACTAGTAGTTCAATAGTTAGTTGTTACTAACTAGGAGTTTATTAGTTACTAACTAAGTAGTTCAATAGTTGTTACTAACAAGTAGTTTATTAGTTACTAACTAAGTGGTTTGATAGTTAGTTATTACTCCCTAGTAGTGTATTATTTACTAAATAAGCAGATTACCAGTTAGTTGTTAGCAACTATTAGCTTATTAGTTACTAACTAAGTAGTTTACTAATAAGTTGTTACTGACTAGTAGTATATTAGTTAGTTTATTACTTACTAACTAGTTTACTAATCAGTTGTTACTAACTAACTAGTTTACTAATCAGTTGTTACTAACTAAGTAGTTTAGTAACTGCTGTTACTAACTAGTAGTGTATTAGTTAGTTGATTAGTTACTAAGTAGTTTATTAGATCACGAGTTCGTACGTACGGAACATGGAATGCTTGTAAAAAATAACAGAGACTGTAATTGGGATTAAACTTACGACTACTTGCTGCATATAAACTTTTTACATAGAAACACAGTTGGGTACGAATTAGTTTGTATGTGTTAGTAAAATTTAATATTAATGATTAGATATTGCTAATTTTGCATGAAAAGTTCAAAATTTCATGGATATTTTTTTTTAAGTTGAATCATGCATTGTCACTCCTTAGATGCATGTTTGCAAAATTTCGGAGCTCCAAGTAGTCGGAAAGCGGTTGAAACATCGATTTTCCGTTTTGCATTTCACAGAAAGTCAAGTTGAACAAAAGCTTGTAATGAGATACCATTCGCTTTTAATTTCAGCATTGTGGCGAGGTATTAGGCTTGGAGATGGTCAGCGATGCCATCAAAGACGCCAAGGTAAACGTCGTGAAGAACAAGATTACGAATTGCGAATTTTTCGTCGGCAAGGCGGAAGAAATTCTCATGCCGGTTATTCAACGCACGACGAAGCCGAACATCATCGCGATCGTCGATCCGCCGAGAGCCGGCTTGCGTGAGTGTCTCCCTAAAAACGCACTCACCGCGATGTCAACCGACTTTTCATCGATTCGTGCTTTTCAGATCAAAGAGCCCTGCTGGCGTTACGAAAAGCCAAAAAGCTTCGGAAACTCGTCTACGTATCTTGCGATCCTAAAGCCGCGGTCAGAAACCTCGTGGACCTCGCGAGGCCGAGCTCCAAGCTTTATCAGGGCGAACCTCTCGTACCCGTGAAAGCTATACCAATCGACATGTTTCCTCACACCAGACACTGCGAGCTCATCGTTCAGCTGGAAAGACTGTCCGAGGCGATGAAGAATAATGATGTTTGAGAGCATACTTTTTTACGAAATATATCGAACACGAAAAGAACAGTCGCAATTGAAAATCAGAATATTCGTTTGGAATTGGATCATTTTTTATTCACGAAGAGTTAATGGCTAGTTAATGCAACGGGAGCTCTTGCGACGAACAATGCTCCGAGCAACGATCGGGAAGAAATACAGCCCGGACTCTGCAATGTATTAGGACGTTGAATAAGGTCTCGCTGTTTTCCAACAGATGGCGTTACGGGAACTCCGCGGGTGTAGTTTAAGGGATAAAATCACTTTAGCGGCAGAAAATAAGCCCTAACTTTGACAATTTATTTGGGAGTATGAAAAAAGGAATAGGATTTCTTTTGAGAGGGTTTATTTTACACATATTAAAAGTATAAAATAAAGTAATACAAAAAAGTATAACATGAAGTATGAAAATTTTTTTTAAAACAATTTTCTTACAAAATGGCGGCGACAGAGCCCATCTTAAAAAACGTGTTTTTTACAAATAGTTTCACGGGAGGACAGTTTTCTCGTAAAGTATAAGACCTGGAACAAAAACCAAACAAAATTATAATCTATATATTATTAGTTTCGGGACTACGTAGGGATTTTTTAAATCAAATTTTGAAAAATGGCGCCCTTCGAAAAAAAATAAGTTGATTTTTTGCCCAAAAAATAAGCAGTAAATTGTTTATTAAAAAGAGTTTACATTTAATCAAAAAACGGCTACGTACTCCCATAGAGAATGTAATTGTTATGCTATTATCAAAATTTCAAATCAATATATGCAAAGGTGCTAGAGTAATCCGTCCTTCCAGTTTGAAAAAGTGGTTTCGAGAAAAACGCGTTTAAATTTGTACGAGCACTTGAATCGTTGAAATGTTTGTTTATCTTCAATCTGCGATGCCTGCACCATACATTTGTCCATCTACGTTCATGTATTCTACGCCAAAGTATTTCTTGCCAAAAAAACGATTTTTCCAAAATTCTAGAGTGGAGCTATCCCTTAAAATTGTCACGCATGTATAAAGAAGTACTATAAGCAAGCTTGAAATTCAGTCGATGACATTTCGTCGAAATGTAGGCAATTTTTTTTTTCACGTTTGACATGTCAAATTTCGTGCCAAAGCAGAGTACTTGCGGGGAATTTTACTGCACTACTTTATTCGAAAAAAATCTGCAGCTGAAGCACAAATGAAACATTAAGTTTTACGAAAAAAAATCAGCGAGAACACATTCAGCATCCCAATGCAAAAAAATTGCAAATGTCCGTTCTGAAATTCGTTTGTACGCGTAAAAAATGCATTTGAGGTTTCACACAATTTTCAGTCTCACCGGCAAAGTGGGCAATTTCAAAGTGCCGGTTACTTATCCAATAAAAAAGTGGCAATACTTTAATCTTATCGTTAATTTCCCGCCAATGCGTTCCATATCTATAGGCAAGTTGTTACGATCGTTAGAGCCGAAAAGTTACGATTGGGCGTAAATCGACTCTTAACAATCACGTAAAACAAAAGTTGACGGCAATTTCTCAACAATCAAGTGGGAAACAATCGCCACTGATTGGAATCCCTTGCTATCGCGTCCTGGATTCGATAAACGATAATATATTCTGAGAAGGACAAACGCAAGTTGGTACGTGAGCAACAAAACAATACACAACGATCTACGAGAATCACCTTCATAACGAAAGGCCCCCAATTGAGGGTGAATATCGTTCTGGCACAACTAAAAGGCAACCCCGTCCATTTCCCTTTAATTTCTCTATTATCTTTTCTTTTTAGTCTTTTTAGTGTCAGAAGTGTCCCCTCTCTTGTTAAGGGGGGGGGGGCACTTTGCCACTTTTCCAAGCCACATACCATTTTCTTATTTACTTTTCCTTTTATTTTCCCGCATTCGAGTGAGTTTTCCAAACATATTTTTCTTCCTTTCTACAACACCGGCATAGAGGGTCTGTATCTGAGGGATTCTCCGTCAATTCAGCCACTTTTTTTTCGACCATCTCAGATCTGCCCCATAATTGGTTATATCAAAGTACTACTAAAAGGCATTCTATGTGAATTTCTTGACATTTTTTAATTTAACATTTTAGTAAATGCCGTTTTCTTTCCAAATGAATATATCTCGGAAACTAGAAGTAACTGAAAAAAAGTGTTTCTACATAAAAGTTGTAGTTTTGTGTTAGCCTTCGAGCGGACGATTTGAAATAATTTTTACGTTCCGGTAACGTTGATTTTTTACCAAAAAGGGGGAAATTATTTTTTTATTCGAAAACGGCCATTTTTTTGGCTGAAAAAATTACAGATTCTTCCCGTGTGTCTGACGATATTGCCAAAAAGAGCCAGAGTAGCACGGATCGAGGTTCTAGGGTAAAAAAAATGAAACCACACAAATTAATTTTTCTTATACCGGAACCTCGCTCCGTGCCACCCTGACGATCTTTTTGCGATATCGTCAGACACACTGGAAGACTGTATTTTTTTCAGCCAAAAAAATGTCTGATTTTGAATAAAAAAATAATTTCCCCTTTTTTGATAAAAAATAAGCGTTACCGGAACGTACAAATTATTTCAAATATTCCGCTTGAAAGCTAACACAAAACTACAACTTTTATCTGCAGACATTTTTCTTCAGTAACTTCAAGTTTCTGAGATATGTTAATGTGGAAAAAACGGCTTTTTCTAAAATGTTGTTCAGCTACTTTTTTTTGACCCTCAGATTTGTCCCATAATTGGCCAAATTTTAGTACCACTTGAAAGCATTCTTTGTGAATTTTTTGAGGTTTTTAAATCCAGCATTTTCTAAAACACTGGATTTAAAAATCTCAAAAAATTCAGTATTTTCTAAAATACTGGATTTAAAAATCTCAAAAAATTCAGTATTTTCTAAAATACTGGATTTAAAAATCATATGTCGTTTGCTGCTCTTTTCCATGCTTCTATTCCTATGCCTATATATTGTCACTTATACGTATTGTCATTTTGCACATATTTACAGTTTCCTTCTTAGACTACATATTTTTGCCCTCAAAGTATTTATTAACTTAAGTGTTTATTTACGCGTTTATTCATTTAAGATTTTTTTGATCGTCTATTGATTTAATCGTTTGTTTATTCAATCGGTAACGATAGGGCGCTACTCGGTCCGGTTCGAAAATTCGCGGGCGAATCGTTTTCTATTGCTGCTGGCGCTAGCGTCGTCGCCAAGCGGCGCGGCGTACCGCCCTCCGCCCTTGTGTGCTGGGGGAGGGCGGGTGACGCGCCTGAGCGAGGTGGGAGTGACTGGTAGTACGAGCGTATAGTAGTGGTTCGCCAGCGCCGTGAGCAGTTCGTGGTGCGCTGCGTTCGTTTCGAGTAGCACAGCGATACGAGGGACAGAAAGAAGGGGCAAAAAAACGCGTCTCACCAATATACATGTATACAAGTGGCGTGATGACGTCAGAGTTTCCGAGGTAGAGAAGCCGAGAGAATCGCGTTTAAAACCGAGTAGGGCGTGAAAGCGTGTGTCTTGCCACGGATTCTCATACTTTGTGATCCCTAGTGCGAAATTCCCCGAAGGTTGAAAGCATCCCGCTTCCAAGGTGCAATACAACATAAAACTATCGAATAACATTGCAAACGGGACTTTAGGAGGCCAGGGAAAATATTAATGTGGAAATGACGCTCGTAGTTCCAAGCGTAAATAAAAAGAGCGTGAGGGATCGCACTATGCCTTGGTGCTGAGTGTCCAGTGCGCGAGTGTGTGCGTTCTCGCGCGCGCGCTCCAGTGTGTGTGTGTGTGTGTGTTGTGTGTTGTGTGTGTGTGTGTGAGTGCGCGTTGGAAAACTCGGCGGTTCTTTTCTTCTCGTTTTTGGTTTTGTTAGAACATAAGGTGGCATACGATGTTTCGCTGCATTCCGATTTTTAAAGGGTGTAACAGGCAGGTCGAGTCGGTTGACAAGCGTCACTGCTCGCTACCGAGCGTGCCCGACGACATACTACGTTACTCGCGTAGCCTCGAGGAACTTTTACTCGACGCCAATCACATCAGGGATCTACCCAAGGTAACGAATACTTTATTCTTTTCTTCTCCTGACTCAAGCAAGCTTTCTGAAGTAAAAGTGACGTTTTCGATACTTCGAGGATATTTTCTGCAACAAGCACGCTGACGCGGAAGGGGGTTGTCGGCGTTCATTGCATTCATTGTATTCGGTTTTTTTCCCCTGGCATATCTTCTTCTTTCGACTTTTCTCCGCTGTAGCCCCCCCTTTCATGGAGAAACGTTCGTGCATTTTTCCAGAATTTCTTCAGACTCCAGAGACTCAGGAAACTCGGGCTGAGCGACAATGAGATACACCGGCTGCCACCCGACATACAAAATTTTGAGAACCTCGTGGAGCTCGACGTCTCGCGGAACGGTGAGTAATCGTTGGACTTTTTTCGTTGTTTTTTTTCTTCTATATTAGAAAGAAAGCGAATCTATAAATACGAGCGGTAACTGGAACAGGTGCATTTTTGTATACTGGCTTCGGGGGCAAAAAAATCTGGCAATTAAGATTTCGAAGTATTTCGCTCGAGAGATGCTTCCGGTTGATTTTTCACGGGAAATGCTTCGATGAGGACATTTCGGGAAGAATGTGTTTGCGAAAAGTTGATCCTTTTTTTTAGTAATAAATAAATAATTGAATAATAAATATTCAAATAGTGGTAAAATGATAAATAAATGTTTAAATAATGAATAAATATTCAATAAATATTTAAATAAATAAATGTGTAAATAAAATTTAAACAATGACTGAAACCTTAATAATTAAATAAATGGTTTTAAACATTTTGTCGAAGACAGAACATTGAACATCCGATCGATCGGGTCGAAAAAATTGACGATTTTCGTTATACGCGCAAAAGAAAGTTCGATAATTTACGGGTATTTCCGGGGAAAATATATTTGCAAAACGTTAATGTTTTCTTTTGGCGAAAAAGTAATCGCTTGTATTCGTTAAATAATTGGTTTTAATTATTTCGTTGGGTCAATATAATTCGGAAAAATGTACCATTTTTTTACAAGCGCTACAAAAAGTTTGACAATTCACAGGAAATTCCAGGGAGAATATATATTTTCGAAAGGTTGATGTTTTTTTTTGTCGCGGAATAAATAATCGCTGGAATTTGATAAATGAAGCCTTAATTATTTTGTTCGATCGATTAAAATCGACAAAAATGCAATTTTTTCAAGACGAAAACAAAAGTTTAATAATTCACACGAAATTTGTTAAATATGCCTATGATAATTATTTCGATTTACTCGATTATTATCCTCATTATTTCGATTATTATTCAAGAAGGTAAATTTCAAGAAAAAAATTGGAAATAAAAGAACCTGCAGTTCTTTTCTGTTATGGTTGGGTTTATTCATCAACGATATAAATTCGAGCCAAAGCCTTAAAAATAAAAGGACCGGCAGTTTAAAAAAAAACAATTTGATGAAAATCTCTCGCATTGTTACATTGTCATCTGTAATTATCAATACGCCTATAATAATTATCACAATTAAGATAATTCTTTTTTAATGAAAATTTAAGGCAATGCTGCGAATAAAGCCAATGGAAAATCCTCCGGCGGTACACACACGGGCATGGACGAAAACCGTGTCGAAAAGGGCGCTAAAAATAAAGCTTCCTTCTGGGGGAAAGAAAGTCGCCGATGTAGGGCTACGATGAGCAGGAAAAATATTCCTCTCCAACTCTTTTTTCTCTCACAGCGAGCATCTGGATATTTCGTTTTTCTCGGCAACCGCAAAATGAATAAATAATATTCGCTCGATATATCGGCAGTGTCGGTTGTGAAGTTTTCATCAACAATTGATCGTAAAGTGCGGACGTATGGAGTGAATACGAGGCCCGTACGGATTGCATTATTACACTTTATGATCGAAATTTCATTGTTTCATTGATAACGTTTTTTTTTCTTCTCCCTTCGTTCTCTCTTTCCTAATTCCATTTGGCCGATTGTTGGGAAACGGGAGCAACTCGCGAAGCCTCGGAGCTGCTCGCACGCTCGCGGTGTTTCAACAAACATCCATATGTATTTTCTTCTAGCAAAATACGTGGATGGATCGCGTACCATTTGGTCAATTCGTGCCGCTAAAAATCGCATGGCATTTCACGTGATATTTTAATAAATTGACAAGAAAAATTTACAAGTAGTTTTTGTTCGCCTCAAATTCTTACGATCGTTCAAAAGAAAATTCATTTGTAAGTAAGTAATGTTCTTTATTCCAAAGTATGGCGGGCTACACCTTTTGCAATGCCAACTATTCATAACAGCGTCTTACTAGAAAATTAATTAAGTAAATTAATAATAATTGAATTAATTAAAATTTCGTGAATTAATTAAATTAATTAAAATTTCGTGAATTAATTAAATTAATTAAAATTTCGTGAATTAATTAAATTAATTAAAATTTCGTGAATTAATTAAATTAATTCAAATTTCGTGAATTAATGAAATTAATTCAAATTTCGTTAATTAATTAAATTAATTCAAATTTCATTAATTAATTAAACGAATAAAAATGCCATTAACTAATCGAATTAATTAAAATGCTATTAATCAGTTTAATTAATAAATCAGGCTACTTTTCTTCAACGGTTCAACAAACCCAAACAGCCCTAAACAACCTCAAAAAAACCCAAACAAAAATTAGCCTTATTGTAGCAGGAGCCCCACTTCCGAATATTTACCAAAATTTCTCTAACTGAATGAATTAATTAAAATTTCATCAATTAATTTAATTAATTAAAGTGCCATCAATTCATTTAGTTAATGAAAATTCCATCAATTCGTTTAAATAATTAAAATGTCATTAATTCATTTTATCGATTAAAATGTAATGAATTCATTTAATTTTATTTAATCGATGTAGTTATTTTTTTAATTTAATTTTTAAATAACATTTCAATGTGTAATTTAAAAAAATTGCTTAATTGAATAAAATTAATTTTATGAATCGCAGCGATTATTTTGAAGGCCTTGGACTCTCGTAATATTCGATAGGGTAAAAAAAGAAGACGTTTTTATTTGAGAGTCCAAATTTTGATCGCATTATTTTCTACGGGAATATTGAGCGAGTGAAAATGGCTGGAAACTATCCTTCCTCTTTGCGACTATCATTGGGAGGCTGAGAGTATAACGGTACATTTTTCGTCTCACTCTTGCACATCGGATTATCGGATACCGATCTGGAATGATGGCGCAGATATTTCTATATCATCGGTAAAACGTAATATCGTTACGTCGTGGGGTCGGCGAAGCTCTAATTGGCGTGTCTCTCGTCAAAAATGAATTGCATAATTACCCTTTGTTCGAGTAAGAATTATTTATTTTATACTTGTAAAAGTCGAAGAAAAAAAACGTTTCGACTGTTATATTATTTCCGACGTTAACACTACGGGTGATGTAATTTTTTTTTGCTATTTAGGACCAAGATAATCCATTTTTAACAAAGGATTAACGCAAACAAAACTTTGTTAACATTCCGAAAAGAATAAGAACTCTTCTTGTCCATCGTAAGCCACATATATTCAATATTGAACCATGAAAGTTTGATGAAAGATCACGAATCTCGGCTGGCGAGTGAAGAGCATTACTGCCAAATTCAGGATGCGCGGAGATGCCGTATTTCGACAATACTCAATACTGATTAAAGGTAATGATAAATAATCTCGCGACGGAAATATAAATAGGCATAATGATAAATGACCTATGGGGATGAAATTTGTATCGATGGACTGCAATGAAGATTCCTTTTAATTTATTGTTTTCATTATTGAAAATCATATTTTGCAGATTTGCTGTAGATCGCTAAACGAGAATTTTAAAAATTATCTGCGCTATTTCGTAGCTCAAATGTGCCGAAGGAAATATAGGAAATGAAAAGAAAAAATAATCAGTTTCGTTGCAGTCCAACGATGCAAACTTCAACACCACAGAGAAATTGGGGGTTTTCGTCATACAATTTTTTTTTTCAGTTCAAAAACTATTTTTCTGTGGAATTCGGCACAAATTGAAAATAAACCGTTTCAGAGCTGTCGAAGCCGCATTGGAAATCACAAAATCATTTATAGCATCATTGGACATTAAAATGAAAAAAAAACTTCTACAGAAATCTGATTAATTCGAAAAAAAATAGATGGAAAAATGGGCCCACGATGATGCTAGTCTTAAAAATCGTAGAATGGGTCGCTCTATATTAGAGAATTTTTTGAATAAAAATAAAAAAGTCGTTCATCTCCAAAAATCTCAATTTAGAAGCAACAAAAACGTGGACATTGATATGTGATAATTCTTTTCATATTTTTTAACGAACGTATGCTTGAAAATGAGAAAAAAATTATAGAGTGACATTTGTTGATAATTCAACGAGTTCACGAGTTATCAGCGTTTAAACTTTTCCAGAACTTCCGAAATGCACATTTTTTCGGCAAATTATAACTCCTAAAAGAGAAGAGATCAAAATCGAAAAATTCGTGTGGATATTCCTTTCATGGGGTACAATTGTGCAAAAAAATCAGGAAAACAAAAAATGGCCCGGGTCACGGGCATGGTGAAATGGCGTGGACTCCCCCTCCCCCGACAGTCGAACCTCCACATATATATATACACAACTCCTGAACTAATTGAGTTATCGACAAAAGTCGCTATATAATTTTTCTTTCATTTTCAAGCATACTTTCGTTAAAAAAGATGAAGAAAATTATCACATGTCAATGTCAACGTTTTTTTGCTTCTAAATTGAAAATAATTTTTTTTAGAGATGATCGACTTTTTTATTCTTTTTCAAAAAATTCTCTAAAATGGAGTGACCCATTCTATGATTTTTAAGACTAGTCGCATCGTGGGCCTATTCTTCTTTCTATTTTTTTCCGCATCAATCATGTTTTTGTGTGTGTGTGTGTGCGTATATATATATATATTCGAATTAATCATATTATATATATATGGACATCCGCATGGGATTTCCACACTCGATACTTGTCGGCTCGGAAGTCCGAAGTTACTTTCTAACTGTAATGCACCGGCTCGTGCCTCGACTGCGGTATCATCATGAGTCAACGATGATAGAGTACAACGTTAAATACTTTCGTAACTTTCGTGCATATCACCATTACGAAATCTCGTTTACTTTGTAGTCGGGAGGGCGCGCCCTCTCCACTTCGATGAAAAAAAAAACGAAGAAAAAGAATGCCACGTGCGAGGGAGAAAGCTGTGAGAGCCCGAAACAAACAACGAATCTCTTTTACTAATCTCGACTGTTACAATTTATAGTTGGCGCGCCGTACACGGCCCGTTGCTTCTTCCCTTCCCTTTTTTTTTTCTATTCCTTCTTTATTATTTCGTTACTCTTCAAGCGAACACAATGACCTTTTCATCTCATTTCATGCTCGAGGTTTCCTTTCTCGTCGAGCGCACCTTCTTTTCCCTCACTTTTTAAAGAGCCATGTACAGACCGGCGAGAGCCATTTACCGAGCGCGCACTACCACGCACTCTCGTTGAAGAGAACTCTCGGACCCTCGCCCGACCCTACCAGATCCTCGAGTAATCGAGTATTCTAATTTGCCCCCAGCCGCAGGTTCCCGCTGAAATGAAGTGGGATGAGGGAAAGTAAAAGATAAACGAAGAAAATGGTGTGACTTTGATTTAATTCGGCGCGGGAATTTTCTTTCCCGATGGCCTGTGCAAGAATCCCGCCTTTTTCGGGCGTGGGATTCATTGCGGGAAGGCTACGCGACAAATTGTTTTCATATTTGGGGGTGGGCAAAGTGCCCGATTAAAAAAGCCTTGACACGTTTCGACGGTATCGCGGATTATAAATAAAGCCCGTGAGTGGATGGCTTTTCTTTTATCGCGGATTTGAAAGCTTCTTGAGATGATAAAAATGAGTTTTGGACGCAATTCGCTAATGAAGAATTACCGTCGAGAGTAACGATATAGCGTGCCGGAAATTCACATCGAAAGAAAAGATTCATCGGGATCAATTAAATGCGTTTGTTTCATCCGTTTTTATTACTATCTTACTAAAGAATTATTTCGAATGTATAAAATTAATGAATTAACCCCTTTGTTGGCAGAGAGAATTCGAAAAAGTGCCCAAAATGGCGGGAAAATTTTTTTATCCTGAAAACTTGTACTCTGGGTTTTTGAGGGTGCTGAGTACGAATCTGAACTCAAAATTCAGGAATTCACAATGACGAACAAATATGGCGAATGAAAATACAAATAATACAGATTGATTTAGATGAAACTTGGTACTCAAGCTTCATATATTTCCACCTATTGTATTATGCTCCATGTTATTGAATTCACCATGAAAAATTCCTTCATTTTGAGTTCAGCATCACACTCAGCGTCCCCGAAAACCTCCGAGTACCAAGGCTTATCCAAATCGAGCTGTTTTTTGCACTTTCGTCCGCCATATTAGATCCGCCGTTAAATTTTTTTGAATTTTGTGTTCAAATTCGTAATAAGCGACCTCGAAAATCCCAGAGTACCAATTTTTATCTAAATCGAGTAAAATTTTCAATTTCGGTCCGGCGTTCTAGCGCCGCCATTTTGAATTTTCAAATTTGAAGTTCAGATTCGTAATAAGCTTCCTCAAAAATCCCGGAGTACTGATTTTCATCTAAATCGAGTAAAGTTTTTGATTTTGATCCGCCATATTGGCGCCGCCATTTTGAATTTCCAAATTTTGACTTCAAATTCGGATTCAGCGAGGCCAAAAACCCCCGAGTGAGGCTCCGATTTCAAATCAGAGCAAGTCAAATAGGGAAATAAAGGTTGACGCACTATTGCGTCAATGCCCCACAGGGCACGGAATTATTTGACGCACTACTGCGTCAATGCCAACGAAGGGGTTAACACACCGTCATTTCGACCCGGACGAAGTTGAAATGAAATGCTCACTTTCCGAAAATTGAAAATTTCGATAATTTTTTACAACAGTTCAATTTTATACTTTACGAATTTAAATTAGACAAACGTATTAAGAAATGTTTAAAGTGTATCCCGGATTTTTTTTTCAATAAAACCGACCGAAGGTTTATCAAGGGCAGGGGAATGAAGATCCGGGTCAAATTGACCCAGTGTGTCAAAATCGTCAAATATGAGTGTGTCAAGGAAGGGTTAATCCAATATTTATTTAACACCGTTGAGTAGTTAAAAAATTGTATGCTTCTAATCATTCTGATATTTGCTATTATCTATTGACAAGAAATTTTGTCCCGCTGACTAAATCGGTCCGTTTGGATTTTTAACCCTCAATCCGTGAACCTGGGTCTTTTTCGTCCTGTCCAAAATCATTTACTTCGCAGGTTTCTTAATATTTAATGAAAAAAAAATTAACGATAAGAAACCCTATTTTTCCTTGAAAAGTACGGCCTAAAGATTGACCATTAATTTTTTCATTGGGAATTGTGGGTTTGTTTGTGCAAAAACGAAAACGACCCAGGTTCACGCGATTGAGGGTTAATTTGAATTGACTAGGAAATTCATATACGCAGTAGTACGCTATGTTGCCGTAGTGTGGCGCAGGGCCCGAGGCTTCTCCTGCAAGCCGTTTGCACTCCGACGATGAGCGAGCGTACAACCGAGAACGCGAAACGTATCGACGCACCACAGATTTTGCCGAAGTCAGCGGCGTAGCAAGGGTGCGGCGTTTGGGGCGGGCCACCCGGGGCCCCAAAATAAGGGGGCACCAAAATTTTTGGAAGATATGACAGTATTATCGCATATTTTGGTGATGTAAACATTTTTGCTCACAAATCGTTGTAAATAACTGTTAATCATAATAAAATGCCAGGTAGCTAAATTTTCATGTCCCCCCCCCCCATGCTTCAAATTTCAAATAGCCATAAGGTAATGGTCGAAGTTGAATAGCCGCGCGAAAGGCCATTGGTGGCGTTATAGCCTCACATTACAGCAACGTTCCATTTGAAATGAACGGCGGTTGAGTAATAATTCGGTAACGGATGAGCACGGTGATGAAAAGTTTGTTTGGGTTTGCTTGGGTTCGAGCACTCTTTTGGACCTCAGAATCAGCATCGATTCAAACAAGCTGGATGCTGATGAAAACAACAAGAATGACCTTCTGCTGGAACGCACAAGGTTGATTAAATTCATTGACGCTTTTCCAAAACCTGAACATTTTTAATCACTGAAGAGTTCAGCCTAGCTGATTCAGTCCCGAACATCATTGTTATGGTACAAATCTTCCTTACCGTGGCCATCACCGTCGCGACTTGCGAGAGAAGTTTCTCGAAGTCAAAGCTTATAAAGAATTATCTACGGTTAACAATGGGTGATTCTAGATTGAACAATCTGGCGATTTTATCCATTGAACGAGATCTGACTGATTCAATTGATTTCGAGAGTGTGATCAACGACTTTGCTCGTCAGAAAGCACGTAATATAGTTTTGTAAACATTCTTAACTTCATCCTTCTAGCATAGCCTGGGTCAAAATGCAGATATTAGTTGATAAAAAGTTTTCGTGCCAGTTCCTGTGTTGAAATTTTTCATAGCACGGTAAAAATTGGGACACCAATTTCACGGTCCGCCTTAGGTCCCAAAAGCTCTTTCTACGCCACTGGCCGAAGTATACTTCGAAAGAGGTGGGAATCACACGTCTTGTGATCCCCATGCAAAAGGAACTCCTCTCCTATGTACCGAAATGGTGGTAATAGAAAATATTTCTTATAATGTTTTACCATTGAGAATTGTGAACAGGAGGAAATATGTATTGTACGTGAGAAAATATGGTAAATTTGTCAATTGCAAATTCGAATACTAATAATTCAAACACAGTTTTCATTTGTTCGAAATAACAATACATTTTTATTTACGATACATTTACTGCACGCAAATAGAGATATTTTTTCTTCAAATACAATTTTCATTCGTTTCTTTAATTTCTTCAAATACAATTTTCGTTCGTTCGAGATAACAATATAGTTGAATTTAAGATACATTTACTGCATGCAAATAGAGATATTTTTCTTCAAATACAATTTTCATTCGTTTCTTTAATTTCTTCAAATACAATTTTCATTCGTTCGAGATTACAATATATTTTTATTTAAGATATATTTACTGCATGCAAATAGAGATATTTTTTCTTCAAATACTTTTACGTGCGAATCAACAATGGATTTTGATCAAGTAGCCATTTACCGATTTATCCATCCCAAGTAATGCTCGAAACAAATAAAAGAATATATTTGTGACAAATATAGGGTGTCTCAAAATGACCTGACATTTTTATTTATTAACAAAACGTATTATTTATTTGAAAAGTACGAATGTTTTTGGTTCAATGTCAGATACAAACATGGATTTTCTTTTCAGACAATCCTACAAACATTTTCCTTTCAGACAACCCTAAGGAGAGAAGTCCAATGGCGTGAAATCGCACGATCTTGGTGTCAATAACTGTGCAGTAAGAATGCAGCAGAGAACAATTTCTATGCGTTGCTCGATCGTGTAATTCTCCATGACTCAACCTGAATACTTCCCGATGCCAGTTGTTAAAGATTAGTACTCTATGTTCGTCACAAAAAAAATGGCGCGCGATTTAAAATGTCAGATCATTTTGAGACATCCTTTAGAATCCCAGTGGACCGTGAGGTAACGAAAAAAATGCTATTGGAAGTTTGCATCGTTGGAATGCAACGATTGTTTTTAATTCTCTGTCTTTCCCCATTTTTATTGCTATCCAAAATCATTCTCGATACATTTAGGTTGTAGATCTCTAATGAAATAGAGTTTCGTTGCTGTTACGCACTTGGAAAACAGGGAAAACTTACGGAATTTCTTTCCTCCTGGAATAATCAGGGAAAACACAAGAAATTTTGAAAATACTCTGGAATTTTTTCAGTATTTACTTTTTACAAGATTTACGAAAAATGAAACCAATTTGAAAAAAAACCTGAAAAGTATAAAAATTAATATTTTTCTATATTTTTATCATTTATAATATTCATCATCATACAAAAAAGTTACGTCAATGCCTCACATTGAAAATTTCAAAAACTAAAAACTAATTAACTCTAAAGCTCTATACATTCGCATTCGATTTGCCCATACACAACCACGCAATTATTATTCTCGATAAGTGTTTATATTTATGTTTTATTCACTGGAACCGACATAAACATTTCCGTTTATAATAAAAAACAGGTACTGTATTTGTTTTTAATGTATTTTTTTTCTACAGCGTTAAAAGTATTATCCGAATTTGTTTTCTTTTTAATGTTATTTTTATATTCAACATTTTCATATATTCGATCTTAAAAAAATTTTGTTCTTCGTTTGACTCCAATCTTACTGGAATATTTGCAAAACCTGTGCGGAGACCATGAAAAGTCAGGGAGTTTCGGTTTTTGTTGCATTCCAACAAAGCAAACGTCACTGTCATGAAAATCATGAAAAATAATAACTTCACTTGAATGGATCCAAGGCAAATTAAACATCGTTTTTTCCCAGTCCCGTGCCTTCAACTAAAGAATTCATTTCTGTAATTAGTTCCTCTCTAGTGGAATAATGAATACGAAGGTACCAAAGGGCTCACGGAAAACTTTTTTTTTTTAAAGCTGATTACAATCATCGAGCCATTATGAAAATTAATTAAAATTGCCCTCGGATGGCCAGGAGAGCGTGCTGGTCAAAGGGCGTGTTCCTTTGCGTTTCCAACGATGCAAATACGAAGTCATTACGATTTCCGTCGATATTACGTGTATCGTTGCATCGTTGTTACACGATGGCCGCCTACGAACGCCATGCGCTCTCTCGGCTCTTAGGTAATTAAATTATCTCTCCCCGGAATGTAACGTGCAAGCAATTGAGGCCTTCTCTCGTATTATCAGCCGGAGAGACTCGACTGTACCATTATCGTACGCGTACAATTGTGACTCTGGTATCTATTGAGCCGGGCAATAATCTTCAATTCGACGATATTAAATAGTTCGTCGCGCCTCTAATTCTCATGTCCTTTTGTATGTTTATCAGTCGTAAGAAATTAAACGTGCGTACTGTTATATTATACGACAAAGGTCAAACGCATTTCACGGTCGTATTTTGATTAATTGATCCAAATTCCGGTTAATCTTTCGCATAGATTGTCACTCGTATGAGATTATTTTATCCAATGTTCGTTCTCGAAATGAAACGTGGAGAATTCCAGGGAAATTTGGAAAACTATTAAAAAAGAAAAGAACCTTTTGGAATTTGAATTTTTAATATGTACTCTGATGAAACAATGAGTATATCATTTTTTTAAGTATATAAAAGATGTAAAAACGTACAAGACAAGTATACAAATAAGTTAGGCATAAAAAATAAAGTATATGATAATTTTTTTCATGGTTCAGGACTTGCTGATTTCGTTAAGGTAGTTCGGAAGACAAACCGGACGTCAAACTGACAATTGTAACGATTTTTATTTATTTCTTTCGAATGTTTAAAATACAGAGAATTTAATCTCATAAAAAAGTATTTTTATTTTGAGACCCATTAGAATGAAAATTTATGATGGTTTTTAAATAAATACTTTCAATTGACATTGGTTGTTGAGCACTCGGTTGATCATTATCGACTTTACTAGTGAGTTCATGTTTTAAGCAGTTGACAACGCTACATAACCTCACTTTAGAAGAATTCAAACATCACCTCTCAACGACTCGACGAATGTCAAAACATCGAGCAAAAACATATTTGTATACGTATATTTGTATACGTAATAATCAATTGAAAAAAAATAAAAATCTACAATCAACATATTTTTATTCATTTTTCATCCTTCGGTTTATTATTACTTTTATTCTATCCTAATTGTGTTTCCCATGATCTGCAGAGTAGGCCTTCGGCGACATTCATATATCGCTTTCGGCGTGAATTGCCGTCTAGGAATTTCCCCTAGCAATCACAACTGACGCTCCGATCGCCGTCTAGAGAGAGGCAGATGCCGCATAGCATAATTTGATAAATTATTGTGAAAAAATTACACGATGGATCAGCTACAATTTTTTCAGGTGTGAATTCGAAAACGACTTTTTTTTCTTGCAATCGATAATATTGACCAAGACTTAACAGATATTTTTTTTTGTTATCGTGTTTTAAATATTAAATAGCAAATTTTGAATTTTTCCCCCGATTTTTCGAGGACAATTGACTTCGTTAATATTAACAACTAATGAAACAAATGTCAAGAACAAAAACGTCGGTCAAGACTAAACTACTATTACACTGAATAAGTGTACCAAATGTCAAGTCAATCCGTTCATTAGATGGCAAGAAATCGAGTACACCGTTTTGTAAAACAGCTACGAGAAACAACGCGTTCAAAGTTTTACTAGCAGTTCTATCGTCGTAATCACAAGTTCACCTTCATTTTACAATTATTGCACCATACATTGGACCTTCCTCTTCAATTTGAGTTGCCGCAAGCGACGATCGAGCGTTTGTCATTTTCGCAGTAGCCTACCTTGATCGCACTAGTACGAAAAGAAAAGTGTCGTGTCCAACGATAAAAAAAGCTACGCTATTTTCCAGTATAGGAATAGGCCATTAGAGAATCGGGCCGTGATCCGTCTTTTTTTTTAAACGCTGTTTAAATCTTCACATTATGTGCGACAATAAAACCGACTCTTCTATTGATAGAAGGGACTGTGCATACGTATAGTCACGTGGAGACGGAAATCTCACGAATCCACCCAGCGATCGTCATTTTTCGAAGAGAAACAAAAATTGACAATTGTACTTATCGAAGGGGTTAGATGAGATTGAAGTTTCCATGAAAGCTAATATTTCTGAATTTTTTTTATATCTTTCAGTGAATTTTACCTACGAAAATCCTTCAACCATTTTTCAAAATATTTGTTTGGCAACCTACAATATAAATCTATAAAAAAAAGATCTACCAGAATTATAGGAATATGGAAATTAAAGTACAAAAAAAACTTTCGTTGCGTTTCAACGTTGCAAACTTCAACACCAATAAGAGTTGGAGGATACGAGAATCTCACAGGACTCGAAGCGGAACAATGGCTTGATCTTTTCACCAACGAACGTACGACAGTTTCCAGAATTTCCTTCAAATTCATCAAGACCGAAGAAAAATCATGGCCTCTGAGATGTAAAGGGGGTCGAAAAATGCAGTAACAATGCAGCAAATAACAATTTCCATGCGTTGCTCGATTCTGTAATTCTGGGGCCGTGTTGAAATTCTGAACTTTCAATGATCAGAATGCTCATAACTCCGAAAGCATACTACCCCGGATAATCAAAACTTCGAAAGAGTTGTACACGAAAGACCAAAACTACGAAAATCTGATCACCGCCTCAATAATTCGCCCATGGAAGTTTTATAAGTTTCAAAATTTTCAATAAATCGACGAAATCTTTCAAGATTTGATTTATTTATTAAGAAGTGATTTTACATCAATTTTGAAATTTGTCCAGACAATGTTATCCGTTGGCATGATCTTGACGAACCTTGTAATTTCGGAACATTAAAATTAGGAATTTCAACCCATCGGAGCATTCAAAGTTCGAAATTTCAACCCGGCCCCGTCAAGATCATGCCAGCGAAAGTCTACACGACTGCAAATGACAAACGTATGACATTGTCTAGACAAACTTCAAAATTTACGTTAAATCACTTGATGATAAAAAAAATTTTAATAAAAAAAATCTTGATAAAAAAAATCAAAATAAAGAAATCTTGATAAAAAAAATCTCTCGATAAAAAAAAATTCGTCGATCTATTGACAATTTTGAAACTTTAAAAATTCTCGCAGCCGAATTATTTTGACGGTGTTCAAATTTTCGGATTTTTGGTCTTTCGTGTCAGATTCTTTCGGAGTTTTGAGCGTTCCGATAATTCAGAGTTCGGAATTTCAACCCGGCGTCATAATGAATTTCGGAACATTAAAATTAGGAATTTTAAACCGCCGTGGCTTTCAAAGTTCGGAATTTCACCTCGGCCCCGTAATTCTCCACGACTAAGCTCAACATTCCCCGATACCAGTTGTCAAAGATAAGTACTTCATGTTCGCCACAAGAAAAATGGCGCGGAATTTAAGATGTCAAGTCATTTTGGGACACCTTCTGGTACAGTGGCTCTAGTGAATAAAGCGGGAAAAAATGTCGATGAACGTGCCACGTGTGGTTGGCGTGTGGCTGACAGCTGTAAGATACGATCTACCGAAACATAAGGGTTACTGGGTGAAGGCATCGTCACACGTTCTACCCGGGTATTCAGCCTTTCACTTTTTTCCCCTTTATTTTTTTATTTTTATTTTCGTCCGAGTGAAAATATCGTTTTTTTCTTTATATCTTTGGTAAACTGGCTACGTGTGTTCTGTGCTCGCCAGGAAATTCGCGTGAAATGGAAAACGGTTAAATTCGGTCCAACGGCATAATGATGGCGAAAGAAGGCGCCTTTTGGTAACCGCGTTGGCTTTACGAGCAAGGCTCGAGTATTCGATTGGAAATACACACGTGCACAGTCTACTCGATACTCTTGTACTATTTTTAAGACAAATATTGCCGCGCGTAGACGTTTCGACGCTTTTCTCTCTTTCCTATTGCTCCGTCTCTCTCGCTCGCTCGTGCTCGTGAGAGTTGAAGGACGACCACTTGACATTCGTTGTACAGGCCTGTTTCTTTTTCTTTTCCTATTTCCAAGCGCCAAGAGCAGGCTGCACTTGTTGATGAAAATAAATTCAGGACGTTTGCGATCAATATTGATCGGGGCATGAGAGAGAAAGAGAGAGGGAGGGGGGGGGGGGGGAGATGGAACACTTGATGGTACTTGGAGGGCTCAGCGTAATAGCATTGTTGATCTTAACCGATTCTGCTGGATGGGCGCGGTTCGGCTCCGGCGGTACTTCGAGTCGAGGGAAGAGACACCTATAGGCGAGGAAAAAAATCGATGCTTTTCGTGATTTTTTCCAAGGTGGGATTTCTTCACCATTTTTGAGACTCGGTTTTATTGCTACTTTTGCCTGTCACGTGGTGGCGGCGGCGGCGCGTTCTACTAAACGAGTTGCGAACGTTAAGGGGTTACCCCCACTTGCGATTTTGAAAAAATCGATTTTTTTATTGCATTTTTTTTAAGTATAAGTATCTGAGAATATGTTCTGAAAATTTCAAGTCGATCCGAACAAAATTGACTGAGATATGAGCGTTGCCAGAGAAGAATCCGTGAATTGAAGAACTGAAATTGAAACTTTAAACGCGTTTTTCTCAAAATGGCATTTCTGAAGTCGGTGACCAAGATTACTCGAACACTAATGAACCGATCTTCTTGAAATTTTGTAGGCTTATTTAATACATAAAAATGTAGTCTTTAATCGTTCGTTTTTTTTTCAAAAAAAATGGCCGTTTTATAGCCAAAAAACGGCCGTTTTTTTTCGTTAAAATCGAACCATTAACTTCGACTGTCCGCCATTTTGTGAAAAATGAATATTTTTTAAAATCCTTCGATTAAAGACTAGTTTATACTTATATTTGACTAAATCCATCCGCATTTTTTTTTCAGATGATCCACTTCGCCGCAATGTTGGTCACCGCAAACCCTGTATATAAAAACATTATTTCATTGACGGCCATTTGCCACTAAACAATGTAATATTTTTCAATAAAAAAATTACTGAAAGTTCTTCAAAATGTGTTCTTTAAGATGGTATATTGATCGATTAAAAAAGTTTTGTAGTTTTCTTTAAAAAAATTCATGAAAAAGGCCTTTTTTGCGCTACAAGTGGGGGTAACGCGTTAAGTTAGATTCGCGAAGAGCGGGTGGGGAGGGGTCGGAAAAAGTTCAATTAAGAACGGGTAATACGTAACAATTGGCAACGGTACAGGTTGGAATTCAGGAATTAATAGTGGTACTTCGGATCTCGAGGGGGTCGTGCAACGAAGAGAGAATTTAAGGGGTCTTCTTACTTTAGACGCTAAACAAGCCATTTTCGTGAATTTTTTTGATACGTTTATATTATATATATTGATATAAAAGTTGTTACACTTAATAAATACATTTCTATAAAAATTTTCTTTATTTAAGTTACTATCTATTGACGAAAATGGTAGTTGAAAGAAGTGACCTAAAAAAGTGTAGTACGCTGTTGATAAAATCTCGGAGATGGATCATCCGAAACGAAAAAAATTTAATGGTTTTAGATTCAATATGTTAAAGGCTATAGTGCATATCACACGATTTTTTATGTATGTAAAAATAACAAAATGGCAGCCAAATTCGAAAAAAAAAACGTTTTTTTTTCACCGTTTTTGGCAAAAAAATTAGTAAATATCAAAAATAAAAAAATCCTTGATATGCGCTATAGCTATAGCTGTAAAGAATATGTGGTTAAAACTTCATGATGACCTGTTCAGTAGTTTCGAAGACTTTATCAACCAGCCGTCGAAAAACATTGTTTGGGTTACATAAATACATAAACATTTTTTTTTAAATGGTTTTCGAAAGTGTCTTTATTAAGTGTAACGACTCTTATATCAAAATATAATATAAACCTATTTAAAAAATGGAAAATAGTCTCTTTTAGCTTTTTAGAAGCTAAAAAAAGCTTCCGGAAGCTTTTAGATGCTAAAAAAGATTCTAGAACTTTTTAGCAGCTAAAAAAGCTTCTAGAAGCTTTTAGAAGCTTTTTAGCCTTTTGAGAAGACCCCTTAAGTGACTGCGGCCCGCGATATAGAGTTGACTGTACGATCGATACCACGGAAAATCTATGAAAGTAAATGGGTACATTTTTATCCGGCACATATGACGATGATTCGGTGAAAGCTTTAAGCAAAAAAAAAATCGTGCCTTTTTTATTCACTCGTTCATTTCTCGGGATTTTTTTCATCGCCTACCCTTGCTTTCATTCGGCTCTTTTGGTTTGTCCTTTCCACGCCTTTTTTGCTTCGCTTCGTGTCACCGATCGTCGAGGCTAATAACAAAATAATAAGTCGAATAATCGATAAGTTATCGCGTCCGGTTTTGTGGGCTCGTCGTTCTCGAATCGTCACTCGGAGGTTAACGAACGATTAAATCGGGATATCGGGTGTGCGAACGATTTTTTTTATTTTGATACCAAATTCAATACGAAAGGCTGGAAAACAAGTCCATTTTCAATATTTTTTTCTGATGAGGGAATTGGAATGACGAGGTCGAGATTTTACATACAATTGATACACAGTCTTGTCAAGTTCGAGTTTTTTTTTCGTTAACAAATATTGAAAAACAATGGAAGTATTGTTTGAAGAATGGGCCGCCGTTGCTGCATCGCCAATCACAGCAGGTGCTTTCGGCAACCAGGCTGTTCCGAAATGAAAAATGAATGAAATGTACTTTTATAATAAATATAATAAAAGGTATAATAGTAAAATATAATAAAAAAGGTATAATAATAACAGATAACAAAAGGTATAATAATAAAACTTTCGTGTGACCGGATACGTTTTCGACGATTTGAAAATTACGATAATGGCAAGCTGTAAAAAAAGTTTGATTTTCGATTAAAAAAAAACATCTTTGATCATTCGTTCTTAACGAATAGATAAGCGTATGAAAGAATCGGCTGAGAGTAGAACGAAGAGATTTTGAGATACGACATTCACCGTTTTATGAAACACAGTTTCGAGAAAAAACGTCGAAGAAAAAATGAGGGTAAATCGCAGCCGGGCAGTTGGCCGTAGCGCAGTAGGCTGGCCCTTTACAAAAATCGTCATAACTCCGTCAAATTTGGGAATTTTTGCAAAATCTTCTCTGAAAATCAAAGTTAAGACCCTAGGATAGATCATCATTTTATTAACGCGATTTTTTTAAATGTTTGCATTGATTTTAATTTTTATAAAATTAATTTATAAATTAAAAGTTTTTATTTCTATGTTTATCAAACAATTTTGAAAATCGTTATTTCCGAACTTCAAGACTGTGCAGACTCCTTATTACGTTGAAGTTTGCATCGTTAAAATACGACGGATTTTTTTTAAGGAGGTTAGAGCGTTCGCCGTAATTGAAATTAAATAAAAACATATATGTTATTGTCTAGACTATCCTTAGCACTTACGAGTTTTAAACATTTTTTTCACCATTAAACCCCCTTAAAGTATAAAACATAGTTTACTTTTTCAAGTTGGTAGTAACAAAAAAGATTTTTTTATTTACGCAACAAAAATGCATAATTTTGCCCTTTAATTATATAGTTTATGAAAAATTAGCGTCTACAGAATAAATCTTTACCTCGTATGCAATTTTTTGTGGCTCATCAAAAAAAAAAATTCATAAACTGTCATTTGAGTCAACTGGACCGCTCCAACCTCCTTAATGGTGCACACTCTTAGGCTGATTTAGGCTACGAAATTGCTACAAACGTTTTTTCGAATCCTGGCCCTTAATTTTAGACGTTAATCTACAAAAAAAATTGTATATCAATAGAGATATGGAAATTAACCAATTTTTTATCGTTGCTTCCAACGATGCAAACTTCAACGCCATGACTCCTTACAGTGACAAGTCTTTCCCACATCTGCTCCTCAAAAACCTTATCATTAAATATCCATTGCACACAAGCAATGAACAAAGAAAAACTTTCAACCTATTGTTCGTCTACCTGATGTGCAGAGACGAATAAAAATCCCCACAGAATTGAAAAGCACGTTACGAGAATCGCACAAGTTTGTTTCGGTCCATCGAATCTTCTCAACCGTCAGACTCACACTACAGAGCGTTGCTCCAATATGATAAACGCACACACAAAACATGGCGTATGATTGTGTTCGCGAAAGAGGAAAAACAAATAAATCTGGCCTTCGCATGCACCTGTCGGAGTGACCCAATTAAATTTGCACACTTTCTATCACATAGGAGCAGCAACTTTGGCCACATCGATGTTCACACTCAAATCGCATTAGGTATTCATATACGCACACGCGGCAGAACCCGCGGTCTGCCCCGTTTATGACAAAAGTGCAGTTACGCACTTTTTTTTTAACGTTCGTCCACAATTTTTATGTCGTCTGTGTTGTGATGAAAAAAATTTCAAAAAATTCGTCAAGGCTCGGTACAGTCTTGACAATAACATTTATATTTATTTTCTGTTAAATCTTGAATTATTGCTGACGCTACAATTTCTTTAATTCAGATTCAGCGACGCTATATTGTTACGAAATCTTTCTTAAAAAAGCCACTAAACGGACTTTTCATGCTATTAAGGCCTTTTAAGCCTATTATTATTATGCCTTTAGGCCTATTAGGATACATTAACGGGTGTAAGATCGTGTGCGAATTTTTTTTTCGTATGAATTTTTTTTTTCGTATGAAACAATTTATTATAAAATTTTAAATTTTATGAAATTAAAAAAAAATTAAACAATTTCGTATAACATTTTTTTTTCTCGTATGAACAAGTGCTTCACTCACAAAATTAATTACACATCTATTTAGTATGTATATGAAGCTGTTGGAAAATATGTATTTTTCGATGTGCAAAATGGCCGACTACTCGAAACTTCTCGAAACAGCTTTTTTCCAATTGGTGTGACAAATAACTTCAACAATTTTCGCCCGATTTACGTCAAATTGAAAATTTATGTTGCTAATTGCATTTCGCAGAGAAGTACGTACGGAATTTCTGATAAATCGAAAACTTTTCATTTTATGAGCAGTTATAACGAAATTTTTCACCGAAAATTCATTTCTTAAGTTCAAATACCTACAACTTTTGAATAAAACAATATTTTTAAAATTCCGTACGTACTTCTCTAAGTATTCTAATGTAGATTGACGAGAATCTTTGTTTTTTGTTCTAGGTAAAAAATTGTGGATGCTAAATATCACGCCGCAGAGCGCCTAAAAAAAGATAAAAAAAATATTAGTAGTCAGCCATTTTGTACATCGAAAAAAAAAAAAATATTTTCTATTCAACAGTTTGATATTCATACTAAATAGATGTGTAATTAATTTTATGAGTGAATCACTTTATCATACGAAAAATATGTTAAATTCGCACATGATTTTATACCCGTTACTGTGGCCTAAGGCCTTAATTAACTATCTATGAAAAATCGTCGAAATTCACCGTTTTTCCGGGCTCTAACCTCGTAGTCCCCGTTAATAATAATCGGCTGAATACTCTTAGGGGAAAAGTGGATTGTACGCAAACCACAAAATGCTCGCGTGTACTTCAAAGGTAATTTTTCCACAGACCACTCAGTGGGTTACAGCAACTAACTTTTGTAGGTTAGGTATACAGAGTAACGAGACTATCGCGGTAGCTGGTCCCGCGACTATAATTAGTCGAGACAACTCATAATGACGTAATTCATAAATTAATTCGCGAAATTAGCTTTTGCACCAGTCGATTTCAGTTGGTCGAGCCAAATACCCGAAAAAACGTATCGACGTTTCATGCTAGTGGAGTTTCCATCGTTGGAATGCAGTGAAGGTCATTCTCTTTGAATTGCTCGAATTTCTTTCGACAGATCTCGGCTACCAATATCCGTCAACAATTTTTTCAGCTGCTCATTTGGAGATAAACGATCGACAGGTGCAAAAAAATATTGTCCGAAACGATAAATATAGGCGAATAAAAATTGAAAAAAAATAATATGCGTTTTTTGAGATGTAAAAAACAAATTCTTTTTATTTTCATGGCTATGCAAAATAATTGTTTGCAGACTAAACTTGAGGGTCTCCAAGGGTTCCAAAAAAAAAAAAATGTTTGAGTGCCGTCGTGGCGTGACATTAAAGGTTAAATCATCATTGGATGATTTAACATTGGACTGCAATTGAAATATATTTTCTTCGTATTGCTAATCCTTTTTTTTGCACATTCAGAGTACGAAGATTACGAAAACATTCTCGAGGATCCTTATTATAAAATTTGTAACCAAATAAGCGGCAAAAAGATTTTAGATGATAGCAATAAAGAACCGAAGAAAATCACGAAGAATTTTCGTTGCATTCCAAGAATGCAAACTTCAGCACTATTTGGCGGTTTAAATTTGCGACGAGAAATATGAAAAGTGAAGGAAAAAGTCGTTTTCGTTGTATCCAAAAATGGAAAGCTACTGGTCCGAACCTGAAGGTTAGCAACCATCAAAACCAAGAATTTTCCACGGCGGAACGCAACGAAAATGATTTCGAAATTTGTCTTCCTTCCTCATTATTTATTATTATCCAAAATGTTTTTGCGCGCACATTCAGGTTCTTCGTCTCCAATGGCTATCCCCAAAAATCTCTGACCCCTTTTCGTAGCCTAACTTCGCCGAAGGAAATTTGGAAATTACGAAAAAAATAAGTTTCTTGCATTTCAACCATACAAAAAACGACAGAGTGTCAGTTTCTGGTAATTTTTCTATAATTGTGATAGGCATTTTCTACAACTGTGGCAGATTTCTCATAATTCTAGTGAATTCCCTAAATACGTTTTTTCCTACATAACAATTTAGCAAAAATATTGAGTTTCTCAATCGACAAAGTCTTTTTCTGAAAGAAAAAAAAATTGTTGACCTCACGACATTGATCACGAAAAATTGGCGACCTGACGAAAAATTAGTGGGCTCACAACATTGAAAAAAAAAAGAAAAAAAAATTGTTGACCTCACGATATTGATCACGAAAAATTGGTGACCTGACGAAAAATTAGTGACCTCACAACATTGAGAAAAAAAATGAAAAAAAAAAATCGGTGACCTCAGACATTGATCAGCAAAATGCTCAAGTTTCCTAACAAAAAAAAAGGAAAAAAAATGCTACAGTTTGGTGGCTACAGTTTGCACGATAGCTGCAAGGTTTCCGATCCTTATCGAAGCGTGCCATTACTGTCTTTCACGAGCGATCTCTCATTGTCATCGTTGAAGTTCCACTTTGTGCCGGATCGTATACTCGTATACCCGTTCTGTCTTTTCGCGAGACAGCAGACAATGCCACTATCGGGCACAATACCGCGCGCGGTTTTCGATCGTCGATGTGTGTCCTGTTGCCGGTCTCTTCCTGCCGCGACTCCTCTGTATATGCCCTCCTCCCCCCACCTCATCGTCGACGCAATGTTGGGCATTCGATAACTAATCGACCTCCCCGTAATTCGTGTGCGTAGTTACATTTTTTTGCCTCCTTTCGGTTCGTTGTGAAATTTGACGAAGGAAAAACGCTCGTCAGCAATTTTCGGGCCTTTTTAGCGATCGGTTCATTCGTACTTGACGAAACAATTTTATTCGTACTTTTGCGGTCGGATTATTTCGTAACGAAAAGTGGGACGTGTACTTTTTGGAGAAAGTAAAAAGAATTTTGTTCATCGAGGAATGTTGTACAAGTTTATTGGATTGAAGAAAAAGATGTCTCTAAGTGACCTGACATCTTATTGGGAGTACAAACGAGTATCCTCCGTTTGACGAAAGATGGCCCCACCAGGAGGTTGTGGTTGACGACGTTGAAGTTTGCATCATTGCAGCCAGATCGCGCGCGAAAGTTACCCTCTCTCTAGTCCCTCGCGCGCCCATCACACAATCATAGTAGCGCGTGTCCGTGAGCGAGCGACGCTCGGACATCTTCGGAAAGAGCCGAGTGCCGTCGAACTGTCCCGACCGCGCCTTCGGCAGCTACACCAACACATAGACACGCTGAGCACGTTCATGTGCGGCCAAGCCGAACGAAGGCTTCGAGGGAAAAAGCAATCTGAGCACGGCCCGCGCGTGACGTCACGCGACGGCACGCGCGAGACTTTTAGATGATTTCAATGCTTATTTAGCTCTTGATTCTCTGCGTTATTAATGTATACAAAAAAATGTCTCGCGCACTCTGAACGCTTATTTTTTTAGTTTATACGTTAATTTAAATATAATAATAAATCTAAATTACAACTTATTTATCTTCTAAAAAATTGTTTACGCTTTACTCACACCAGTCCTTATGCCAAATAAATTATAATTCAGAAAAGTAAGTGAAAATATATTTATATTCGTATTATTATATTAATTCTCATACTTTCATCAAGCGATAAAGTATTATCTCCAAAAACAAGTCAATCATCAATCGGGCCGCCAATCGTAACTGCCAGAAAGTGCATCTTTAACACAAGTGCTAGGATGGTCCCGTTGGTAGCGTTCCTGGCTTCGGTCCGTAGGGGCGCAGGATCGTTCCTCACGCTCAGCGCTTTTTTTTTTAAATCATGGTTACTATTAATTTTTATTTGATTAGTTATTTTTATTAGTTATCATATTTATTTTAATTAGTTATCTTTTAGTACCGAAAAATTTATCGCGCACTCTGACCGCTTAATTTATTAGTTTTTACGTTAATTTAAATATAATAAATCTAAAATACAACTTATTTATCTTCTAGCAAAATGTTTGCGCTTTACTCACACCCGACCCTATGCCAAATAAATTGTAATTCATAAAAGTAAGCGGAAATATATTTATCTTCGTATTATTATATTCATTCTCATATACGTTCATCAAGCAAAAAAGTATTATCCCCAAAAACAACCATCCATCCGTCCGCGAATCGTAAGTACCAGAAAGTGAACATACATTGACACAAAAAATTAAAGGAGCAAGAAAAGTTGAACTTCGTCAAAAGTGTTCGTACAAAAAAAAAGGATGTTAAAGCTTCAAGTTTCTAGTTTTAGTTCCGACAATGATTTTTTTTTGAGAATCACTGATTGCGCGGTAGGAAGAAATATCACGGCAAAAAAAATGTTGCAAATTTTTACGTTTTTCAAAGTTCTGCACGTGTTTTGGAGATTTTTTTCGGACTTGACCAATATCAAGGTCATTGAGCCCATTCAATTCAGTTCAATTTGCTTCTTTTTTTATCTCCTTACGACCATTTTTAGCTGATATCGGCCTCCTCGTCGGCCTCTGAATGAAAAAACGTCCTTTTGTCTTCAGTCATCGATATCTCGGGAACTAATGGTTGTACGGGAATTCGACCGGCAATTTTGGAAACGTGAATGCATACTCTACAAGCTCTGATTATTATTGTAGATTTAAAAAAAATTATTTTTGCCATCAGTTTTAAAAAAGTACAAAAAATCGATGTTTTCTTGTTTTTTATAAAATCCACCGCTACTTTGCAAATATTGCGATAAACACTATTGTTTATGGACGGTCATTCGGCTCAATATGTCCCCAAGAGATATGCAAAATTCCAAATTGATCCGTTCATCGGTCTTTCTTGCCCGATTGACCGAAATATGAAAAAAAATTAAAGGAACAAGTTTCCTCCTTCTCAGAAATCATTTCATGATTATTAAGAGGAAAAACAACTTTTCACTACTTTTCGTACAATTGGGTATTGAGTACGCATTAAATGTTGGAAAAGAACCCTGAAAATCATATTGACTAAAAATTTTCGATTTTTTTTTTTTTTAATAACAAAAATGTTGAAATTTTTTTGTTTATAAAAAAATCTATTTCGATTTTTTTTATTTTTTTAATGTTGACATTTTTTTTCGATTCAACATTGTACCGCCAGCATTAGAATTACCCAAAGTGTACGTAGAATTACCCAAAGCGTACCTCCCCGTTGTATGCTTTGGGTAATTCTGATGCTGGCGGTACAATGTTGATTTAAAAAAAAATTTCAACATTAAAAAAAAAAAATTCGAAACTGATTTTCTTGTAAAAAAAAAAATTTTCAATATTTTTTTTATGAAAAATTTTTTTTTTCGAAAATTTTTAGTCAATATGATTTTTACGGTTTTTTTCCAACATTCAATGATACGTACGAAAAGTAATGAAAAGTTTTTTTTCCTCTTAGTAACCATGAAATGATGTCTGAAAAGGAGGAAACTTGCTCCTTTAATTTTTTTTCAAATTTTGGTTAATCGGGCAAGAAAGACCGATAATCGGATCAACTTGGAATTTTGCATGGCTCTTGGGGACATATTGAGCTGAATGACCGTCCATAAACATTAGTCTTTATCGCAATATTTGCAAAGTAGCGGTGGATTTCATAAAAACCAAGAAGACATCGTTTTTTTGTACTTTTCTAAAACTAATGGCAAAAATAAAAAATAAAAGTTTCACCACAATAATAATCGGAGCTTGTAGAGTATTCACGTTTCCAAAACTACCGATCGAATTCCCGTACGACCATTAGTTCCTGAGATATCTCAGCGAAAAATGGTCGTACGGAGAAAATAAAGCAAATTGAAGTGAATTGAATGGGCTCAATGACCTTGATATTGGTAAAGTCAGAAAAAAATCCCCAAAACACGTGCAGAACTTTGAAAAACGTAAAAATTTGCGCAATTTTTTTTGCCGTGATATTTCTTCCGACCGCGCAATCAGTGATTCTCATAAAAAAAAATCATTGTCGGATCTAAAACTAGAAACTTGAAGCTTTAAAATCCTTTTTTTTTGTACGACCACTTTTGATAAAGTTCAACTTTTCTTGCTCCTTTAATTTTTTGTGTCAATGTATGTTCACTTTCTGGTACTGACGATTCGCGGTCGGATGGATGATTGTTTTTGGGGATAATACTTTATCGCTTGATGAAAGTATATGAGAATGAATATAATAATACGAAGATAAATATATTTCCGCTTACTTTTATGAATTACAATTTATTTGGCATAGGGTCGGGTGTGAGTAAAGCGCAAACATTTTGCTAGAAGATAAATAAGTTGTATTTTAGATTTATTATATTTAAATTAACGTAAAAACTAATAAAATAAGCGGTCAGAGTGCGCGATAAATTTTTCGGTACTAAAAGATAACTAATTAAAATAAATATGATAACTAATAAAAGTAAATAATCAAATAAGAATTAAGGATGTTGGGTCCCAAATCGCAAATGATGATAAAATTCTGAAAATTTGGTATGTTTTTGTATGAAGTATTTCAGAGGTCGTGTAAAAATTTCACGACAATTAGGAAGCTCGTTATTGAACAATTAACATTCACAAATTAAATGCTGTCTTATGGAAACTGATGTAACTTTGCAATAAGTTTTTCTTTTGACCTCTCAATTTTGTAATATCTACAATATACTGAAAGCAACGGAAACAAAACGAAGTTTATTGATACATTTCTTTTATTTCTTTTAAAAATTGTTCTTAACAAAATGTTAATTTTTCAATAACGAGCTTCCTAATCGTCGTGAAATTTTAACACTACCTCTTAAATACTTCATACAAAAACATACCAAATTTTCAGAATTTTCTTATCATTTTTTATTTCAACCCTTAAGGAGGTTGAAGTAATGATGATAGAATTCTGAAAATTTGGTATGTTTTTACATGAAGTATTCAGGAGGTCGTGTAAAAATTTCATGACGATTAAGAAGCTATTTATTGAACAATTAACATTAACATGTTTTATAGGGACTCAACATCTTAATAGTAACCATGATTTAAAAAAAAAAAAGCGCTGAGCGTGAGGAACGATCCTGCGCCCCTACGGACCGAAGCCAGGAACGCTACCAACGGGACCATCCTATCGCTTGTGTTAAAGATGCATTTTCTGGCACTTACGATTGGCGGCCGGATGGATGATTGATTTGTTATTGGAGATAATACTTTATCGCTTGATGAAAGTATGAGAATTAATATAATAATACGAATATAAATATATTTTCACTTACTTTTCTGAATTATAATTTATTTGGCATAAGGACGGGTGTGAGTAAAGCGTAAACAATTTTTTAGAAGATAAATGAGTTGTAATTTAGATTTATTATTATATTTAAATTAACGTATGAACTAAAAAAATAAGCGTTCAGAGTGCGCGATACAATTCTTTTGTATACATTAATAACGCAGAGAATCAAGAGCTAAATAAGCATTGAAATCATCTAAAAGCCTCACGCGTGCCGTCGCGTGACGTCACGCGCGGGCCGTGCTCAGATTGCTTTTTCCCTCGAAGCCTTCGTTCGGCTTGGCCGCACATGAACGTGCTCAGCGTGTCTATGTGTTGGTGTAGCTGCCGAAGGTGCGGTCGGGACAGTTCGACGGCACTCGGCTCTTTCCGAAGATGTCCGAGCGTCGCTCGCTCACGGACACGCGCTACTATGATTGTGTGATGGGCGCGCGAGGGACTAGAGAGAGGGTAACTTTCGCGCGCGATCTGGCTGCACTGGTTTGCATCGTTGGAACGCAACGACACTTTTTCTTGATTTTTTCATTTCTTAATTTTAATACCTGTTTGGAATTTTTTTTTGCAGCTTTTGGTTGTAAATTTTGAAAAAGGATTTTCAGAAACGTTTCATGGACTTTCGTAGCGTAAACGGGCCGAAATAAATTGAAAATACGAAAAAAAAATATATATTTTCGTTGCATTCCAACGATGCAAACTTCAATACTATTTATGGTTGAAATTGTCAGATGTAGAACGTCATACGGTAAGGTTGGACATTTGGCAAGACCGTGACCTTGAAATATTAGCGATTTTGTATCGGCATCACATAATTTTTTTTCGGGCGAAAATGTCGAATTTCGAGCCGAATAAGCGGCATTTGCGGGAACTTTTGATTTAATTCTTCAATTTGAAGAAATCCGCGGCTGAGGCGCATTGATTGCTTGTAGAAGCATATGGTGAGGCTGCTTTAAGGCCTTAGGCCACAGTAACGGGTATAAAATCATGTGCGAATTTACCAATTTTTTTTTCGTATGAAAAAGTGATTCACTCACAAAAGTAATTACACATCTATTCAGTATGAATATCTAGCTGTTAGAAAAAATGTATATATATTTTTTTTCGATGTACAAAATGGCCGACTGCTAATATTTTCTTTTATCTTTTTTTTAGGCGCTCCGCGGCGTGACATTTAGCATCGACAATTTTTTACCTAGAACAAAAAACAAAAATTCTTGTCAATCTACATTAGCATACCTAGAGAAGTACGTACGGAATTAAAAAAATATTGTTTTATTCAAAAGTTGTAGGTATCTGAACTTAAGAAATGAATTTTCAGTGAAAAATTTCGTTATAACGGCTCATAAAATGAAAAGTTTTCGATTGATAAGAAATTCCGTACGTACTTATCTGCGAAATGCAATTAGGAACGTAACTTTTAAATTTGAAGTAAATCGCGTGAAAATTCGTGAAGTTATTTGTCACACCAATTGGAAAAAAGCTGTTTCGAAAAGTTTCGAGTAGTCGGCCATTTTGTACATCGAAAAAAAAAATATTTTCCAACAGCTTTCATACTAAATAGATATACAATTAATTTTATGAGTGAATCATTTTTTGATGCGAAAAAAATGGTTAAATTCGCACATGATTTTATACCCGTTACTGTGGCCTAAGGCCTTAAATAAAGAAAATCTAAACAGACCTATTAGTCGCTACGAGTTTTTTTGTTCAAATAAATAATACTCAATACTAAAATTATTAGAAGCATATAATTGTTTTTATTACTCAACCGTGTTACATAAACCTTCATTCACATAAATAAATATATTTGAAATAAATTTCTCGAATAGTAGAATTGAATTGAAAAAAAAATAGATTTCACGACAATTCTAGTTGATTCAAACGACACAGGCTCAAATGAACGAACTTTGTTGATTTCAATAAATCTTTTTTATCAATGTGGCTCACGACCGGTACATGTCACATGGAACGTCTCGTGTTGCGAGACGTTCTCTACATTATACCTATTTATATATACTTATAGACGAATGCTGAGGTTTACATGGGTCGGGGGACGAACTTACGTAGGTAGGCAGGTAGAGAGAGCTGGGGGGGGGGGGAGGGGGTAGGAGAGACAATATGTACTACATATACAAGATAGAAGACTCAGGATGCCATTATAACCGGATAATATGTCATACGTACATAGTGTATTTCTATATACCACATACATACGTATATTCGAACACCCGCTATTACCGTTCACTTTTAACGGGACGAGAGCCGAGATTCGCAAATCCTCTTCCCGGTACAAAATTCTGTACGCGTTGAATAATCCTGGCTAGAATAAAAAATAAAAATGAAAATGGCTGGAACGACGCACAATAGGTTAGCTTTGGTCTTTAACATTTTTTCATCCTTTTTTTTTCTCTTCATTCGACCGAGTTGAAAATGTCGCAAATTCTGTGTACTTTCGACGAACGCCTTTTTTGGGGTTTATCATTATTAACGCAAACGTCGTTTTGGAATAAAACATTTTTCGTTCGCTGTGCAATGGGACGTTTTGAGAATATTTTTAAATCCCTTTACCGAGACAGTTGAGAGCCCTTAATGAGGCTCGGAACTGTAATAATCATGGCACTGAAGTACCGCGACATATATCGGATAAAATGGACGTGCCTTGATGACGTAAATCGACGAAAATGGTCAATTAATACGAGAGCCCACAACGTACAGGGTGATTCATAACATGCGGCTTCTTTAACTATTGGCAGTGCCGCACGATGATCGGGATAAAACTACCTGAATGTTTTTCCACTCTTCTTTAAGGGAGGAGATGTCTTTACCTTAGAAAAAAATGGCTTATTTTTCTTTGAAGGAAATATTTCTTTAACATTTTTGAGACCTAGGGTATGCTTTATTATTACTTTTGTCTGTGGCGTGGTATTTTTTTTCATTGTTCTTTAAAAATAGAGGTGGCACTCATTCACACTCGTACGCAGAATATGAACCGAGTCAATCTCGAAGTTTTTCTTTCGACTGAAAAAAAAGACAATTTGGATAATTTTGGATAATTTTGGACAATTTGGATAATTTTGTAAGATTATTCATCACGAGATTCAAGGTTGAACGCAGCTAAAACGATTTTTTTTCCATTGTGCGAATTTTCCGGTGAATATTCGAAAGCGGGGCTCCTGCTAGGAGCAGGCTCATTGTTTGGGTTTGTTTGAGGCCTTGAAGAAAATTAACCTGATCCTAGCAGGCGCAGTTTCGAATATTTGCCAAATTTTCTTCATCGGATTTTGGATCCTCCTTGATCCCAAAATTTTTAGGATCCTCATGAATAAAAAAATGTCATTCCCGAAGCTCAAATCTGGAATACAGTTTCGAAAGTCCTAACTCAGCGGTCGCCCATCCGAGTATTGGCCCATCCGAATTAACTTCGCCATGAAGATTCAAGAAAAAGTCACGAATAATTTAAACGTGCGATATTTGAATCTACATAATGAGAACCATCGATAAAATATATTATCGACACAGTTATCACTCGCAGCAGGATGCTCGGAACGTCATTCCATTGATGATTAATTGGCAGGCTTTATTGAAATACTAATTGACGATTCATCGAAAAAAAAACCCGCGTAAACACAATCATTATCGTAATAAAAAAAAGGCCGAGAGCGGAATGCCAAATACGTCAGATTGATCATCGTAAATTCTTATCGCGTATGCGCTTCGACCTACCCTACATACACATTTCCGCCTCAATTATCGGAACAATAAAGATTACGTAATACGTTATATTGGTCAGTCTTCGCAAGTCCCATTTGTCAAGCGCGAAACATTCCGAGAAAGATAATGCAATTATGACATTGACCCCGTATACTTGTGACGGCTCTTAGCGGGCTTTTCGTTTGACTCCTGTAAACTCTCGGTGATCCCTTATTAACCCAATCCTCCAGACGTAATTGGGCAACGAGGGTTGCGGACGAAAAAAAGACGGCAAATCACTTGTGGGAAGAGCCAACGTGATGTGGCACTCGGCGAGAACCGCGACGACGTGATAATAATTATTTACGAGGGAAAAACAAATACCGATGATTCATTGAGACGAACATTAATTCATGTTAATGATAGAGGTGGCCATTGCAATTGATTGTCGACGGGGTAATAATAAAGATTACGGATCATCGTGGTGCATTTTTTTTTCGTTCGCGGGCGAGCGAAATCGTGGCACACGATATGTACAGGGTGATTCACAAGTTGTAGGGTTCCCGATTTTCAAAATGGCGTGCGAGGAAAAATTGAACGATGTTGAAGTTCGCATCGTTGGAATGCAACGAAAATTAAACATTTTCTTTTTATTTCGTCATTCTTTTCATCATCCGAAATCGTACCTGCAAATTCACGCGATAAAGTTGCTAAAAAATGGTTGACGGTTTTCCGTAGCTCCGATTCGCTGAGAAAAAATTCGGCCTCTAAACGTTCGTTGCGTTCCAACGATGAAAACTTCAATATCATAAAATTGAGATGTTCGCGTTCAATATTATAAAATTGAGATTCTCGCGTCCAAGTGGTAAATAATGGCATGATGTTGAAGCCTGCATCGTTGGTATGCAACGAGAGTTAATTCGTCTTCTATTGATCCCATTTATTCCGCCAATATTCGATACGAAAACCACCCAAACGGTTTTTCTCATCCTACTAGAGATCCACGATTTCAATTTATAAAAAATCTACAGATATTATACGAAGTGCAACTATTTCATGGCATTCAAAACGTAATTAGACTTATCGGGTAATCAAAAAACAGGTACATGTGAATAATACGAATTGGTTTTTATTATAAAAAAAAATATTGATACATTGAGGTAATACATTTTTTAAATTAACAACAAGATTAAAATTCGGTGGAGAGAGGGCATCTTCAACCGATCATAGGCGTTCAGCCTGTTGTGGGGGTGACGTTAGTTTCGTGTGACATCCAGTTAACTTAGACCCCTATACCCAGGCTGTCTCAACAAACATATGCAATTTTTAAAGCATTTTCAATGCTAAAATCTAGGTCGCTGCGTTACAACGATGCAAACTCCAACACCGTTGAATGGCGCGGTAGTTGCTCACGCGCGGAACTCGCAAGCCCGGTCGAGTGGGGCTTCGAATCCACCTCCGGACAAGTGAATTTTTTTGCTCCATTTTTTTCCCTCGAATTTAATGAACGGATAACAACTCGCTTTGCAATTCTATAATACGATTTTATAGTTTTCGTTTATTATTTAATAATCGGAAAAACGAAAAAAATCGCGTGAGCAACTACTGTGCCATTGATTACTCATCCGCGGACTTTATATGTGAATATAACGGTTAATTGTGATAAGGAATTTTTTTCAATAGCGTTTTGCTCGCACTGACTTACTCTGTATTATAGTTGTGAATAGTTGTGATATTTGTGAAAGTTGTGAATAGTTGTGATATTTGTGAAAGTTGTGATATTTGTGAATAGTTGTGATATTTGTGAAAGTTGTGAATAGTTGCGACAGTAGTAAATAGTTGTGATAGTTGTGACCATTGTGAATAGTTGTGATAGTTGTGACCATTGTAAATAGTTGTGATAGTTGTGAAAGTTGTAAAAGTTGTGAATAGTTGTGAAAGTTGTGAATAGTTGTGAATAGTCGTGAATAGTTGTGATAGTTGTGAATAGTTGTGATAGTTGTGATAGTTGTGATACTTGTGAATCCCCTTGTACATTCGTAATTTTATTCGTTTCGTTGATTTTACAATCGTACTCGAGTATCGTTGCGAGCACCCGAATACCCTTTTGCTCATACGCATACGTGACTCGTCAAGGACTCTAGAGAAAGGCTCTCCCATGACCCTTTCGGACGACGGAAATCGTACGCACCGATGACTTCATCGCAGGGAGAGACGCTCAACCGGGAAGTGGGCATTCTCTTTTTTTTCTTTCTCATTATTATTATTATTACTTTTAAACCGGGCATTATAAAAATGAGGAATTTACTGTGGAAAAGGATTATACGAGGAAAAAAAGTCACGACTCGAACATCTCGAACTTACGATAAAAAATAAACGTCGTGGCTGCTTTATTCGTGAGCTGATATGGATCTCGGATGGAAATGGAACACTGGCTTTTTCGAAGCTAGTTTTTTTCTCCCTCGCGATCGTTGCGGGGAGATAATTCGAACGACAACTATTCGTTACTGATATGAAGTTTGTTTGGGTTTTCTCGAACGTAAGCTAACGCGAAAATTTCCTAAACGATCTTCTCGGGAAGATAATTCGAATGACAACTTTTCATTACTGACGTGAAGTTTGCGTTTTCTTCGAACGTAAGCGGACGTGAAAATTTCCAAAACTATCTGTCCGAGCAGATAATTCGAGCGATAACTTTCCATTACTTATATGCAGTTCGTTTGGGTTTGTTTGGGTTTGCTTCAAACGTAGGCAAAGATGAACATTTCCAAGACGATCTGCTCGAGAAGATAACTCGAATGATAATTTTTCATTACTTATATGAAGTATGTTTGGGTTCGTTTGGGTTTTTTTTCGAACGTAAGCTAACGTAAAAATTTCCGAAACGATTTTCTCGAGGAGATAACTCGAACGATAACGTTTTATTAGTGACATGAAGTTTGTTTGGATTTGGTTGGATTTTCACGAACGTAAGGTAACCTAAAAAATGTCGAAAAAAGTACGATTCCATTATTGTGATTGTCATCGTGTAGACGGAAATATCATTTCGATCCTCACTTATATATTTTTTTTTGTGTTGTGAAAACGTAGCCGAGCCGGAAAAACTTATCGGCAAAGTGTTGCACACCGTCACGAAGCTTCGAGTTGCATGTAGAAATACGAGAGACCATAGAGCTGCTGCAGGTGCCTATTTACTCCGGAGAGCGAAGTATCGTCGAGCTGCAAAACTGGGCTGTGAGCGGTGTGAGCGAATAAAAAAGAAAAAAACGTATATGCGGGCAGATTAAATCTCGACAGCATTTGCCGAAGGCCATTTTTACTCGCGAGCGATTTTCCCTTCTACGTGTACACACAGCTGGACGCTGAGTAGTTGCGTCGACTTCAATGCCCAAAAATGATTAATGTTCGCGTCGAATCGGTGCAGGCATATCCATACAGTTATTGATCGGAAATAGGCTTCGACTGTTGATGGCCGTTGGTCAGAGACGGAAACTGAACCATCTGGGAACGAAAGCTTCATCGTAGGCATTGAATCGACAAATGGGATACGACGGTACCGATATTCTTTTTGTATAGTCATCGAAATGATGGAAATGGCGTTGAAATTCGCATCAGCGAAATGTAACGGAAATGATTTTTTTCATTGCCGAAATATCTTGTGATGGCAATTCAGGATATGAAAATTAACTCCAACTTTTTGACGTATAAAATAACAACTTAATTCACTTGGTTTCAACAATTGGATGAACCGATGAAAAAATCATCCAGCCATACGATAGAAAATGTTGTGATGCATGCCCTGTCCGAATTTGCAGTGAATCGGCCGAATGGATTTTGAAGTAGGCACTTGCACCGTTTCAGTAAAGAGTTTTGAGAAAAAAGCAAAAGAAAAAAATCACAGCAGGTCGTTTAGCTGTAGCGCAGTGGGCGGACCCTCACGAAAATTGTCACAACTCGGTCGATTTATGGAATTTTTACAAAATCCCCGGTTTAAATTAAGACCCTTTATTAAAGGCTGTTAAAAACGTCACAACTCGGTCAAATTAAGACCCTAGGCTCACAAAAATCGTCACAACTCGCCAATTTTTGGTATTTTTTACCAAATCCTTGTTGCAATTTGACATTAAGACCCTAAGCTATAGCCTATACTTAAAAAATACGACCTTTTCAATTGTGTTCATTCATTTTTTACTTCCATGAAATCGTCACAACTCGGTCAAACTGAGACCCTAGGCTCACAAAAATCGTCACAACTCGCCAATTTTTGGTATTTTTACCAAATCCTCGTTGCAATTTGACATTAAGACCCTAGGCTATAGCCTATCCCTAAAAAATACGATTTTTTCAATTGTTTTCATTCACTTTTATTTCCATAACACTTTTTATTCTATTCTTATAAAAATAATTGCATAAATAAAAGTTGTTGTTTTTATTTTTATAAAACGATATAAATTGGTATTTTGAAAATATCAAGCTTGTGTATATCTCTTAACCATGGTGACTGTACTTCTATAACAAGTATGACGTTGAAGTTTGCATCGTTGGAATGCAACGATATTTTTCTTTCCTTTTTCATTTCCTCATATTTACCATTATTCAAAGTCTTTTTTTTTTCGCAAAGTGAGGTCGTAAATTTCTGATAAGAATACGTATAAATGTTTGAGCGATAAAAAAAAATTTGAGTTAAAAAAAAGAATACATTTTCGTTGCATTCCAACGATGCAAAATTCAACGTAATTGAAAAACGCCCTACCAATTGTCACGTCCATTCTACCGTGCGGAAATTTGTAAGGCCTCGAAATCTCCTCGTCGTCCTGGACTCGACGGGACGTCGTCATAGCCTCGATTCCTTCCCTTCGACATTAAATATCCCCGGATATTTTATTATATCAGTTACGGAGTTTTCTCGATCGTTAAAGCCACTTGCGTCCGCGAAACGATTATATTTAACTAATGCCACGAGATAAACCGTAATAAGAAGAAGAAGAAGAGGAAGAAAAAAAGAAGGCTGCGTATGACGACGACTCGCAAGAGCTTATGATTATTTATAGATTCTTCCTTCTTACTTCCTTCGGAGCTCTCGAGCATTTATGAGTACGGGCTTCGGGGCGTTTCTCCACGAGTCTCGTAAACCCAGGCATGGCCTCCACCGAGCAATCTTGCGGGAAATCGCAAGAAAAAATCAGCCTCAATCTTACGAACAAAAAGGAAAACTTTCCTTCGAACAATCAATTGTTATTCCGGAGCGACGATCGCTCGAAATAATAGTGCCTGGCAAACGAAAATTTATCATTCAACGGCAAGGATAATTGTATGAAATTCGAAAATGGAAATAGTCGCCTTCCATGCAACGAATCTTTTTTTCGGCTCCATATTTACCGCCTGAAAAAGGGTGTTTTTAGATTTCTAAAAAATCACCAAAGATTGTATTTAAAAAAAGATGAAAAAAAAGGTCTCCCATCGAATACGATAGGAGAGTTTTTGAACTCACTTTTTAGTGATTTTTTTAAGTGCTGCTTTGATTTCGGCACGTTGTTTTTCAATTGGGGCACACGCAATGTGTAGCGACACGAGATATACACAACTGTATATCGGGGATTCGTTTTTCGTTGCGCGAACGCACACATAGGAGATTGGATTTATCGCGCTGAACTGGCCACGTGGAATGTCGCGACACACGCACGAGACTCACGCTCGAAATGCGATTACGCATTCGTCACACCTAACAGGCGGAGATACGTATGTGGATAATCCATATGCGCACTCGTATGTACAGGGTGATTCACGGCTATCGGGGTTCTCTTGGAGAGCATACAGACTGTGTCGTTGCGAGCAAGACCCTTTTTTTCGAAAATGTCACCCGACGAAAATTGGCCGAGATATTCGGGTAGGAAATCCGGGTGGTAAACAATGGCAGGGTAGCTGCTTAGACGTGGAACGTGCAAGCTTCGATTCCACCGCTGGACAGGTGTTTTTTTTTTTCGGACTTTCGTTTTCCGCTGCAAAATAATGAACATGGAGACTCGCTCTTTAATTCGTTAAGGGGTTCCCCCACTTGCGATTATGAAAAAATCGATTTTTTTTATTGCATTTTTTTGAAGTATAAGTATCTGAGAATATGTCCTGAACATTTCAAGTCGATCCGAACAAAATTGACTGAGATATGAGCGTTGAAAGAGAAGAATCCGTGAATTGAAGAACTGAAATTGAAACTTTAAACGCGTTTTTCTCAAAATGGCATTTCTGAAGTCGGTGACCAAGATTACTCGAACACTAATGAACCGATCTTCTTGAAATTTTGCAGGCTTATTTAATACATAAAAAAGTAGTCTTTAATCGTTCGATTTTTTTTTCGAAAAAAATGGCCGTTTTATAGCCAAAAACGGCCGTTGTTTTTTCGTTAAAATCGAACCATTAACTTTGACTGTCCACCATTTTGTGAAAAATGAATATTTTTTAAAATCCTTCGATCAAAGACTAGTTTATACTTATATTTGACTAAATCCATCCGCATTTTTTTTTCAGATGATCCACTTCGCCGCAATGTTGGTCACCGCAAACCGTGTATATAAAAACATTATTTCATTGACGGCCATTTGCCACTAAACAATGTAATATTTTTCAATAAAAAAATTACTGAAAGTTCTTCAAGGTGTGTTCTTTAAGGTGGTATATTGATCGATTGAAAAAGTTTTGTAGTTTTCTTTAAAAAAAAATCATGAAAAAGGCCTTTTTTTTGCGCTACAAGTGGGGGTAACGCCTTAATACAATTCGATCATTTTGGTTTATTATTGGGAGTCCAAGTCTCCGCCGATTTTAATTCAAAAAGCGGGCACTTATTGTGAAATAACGGTACTTTATGTTTTATTCAAATTGAAATTGCTTGTTGAGTCACTCCTAATGTAAGTGGCAGTTCTTGTTGCGATTGGCACGAATCTCCCTCCAATAATGCTTCCAATTCCGCGTCTTCGTACACTTTCGGCCTTCCGCTACGTTCTTTGTCTTCGACGTGAAACTCACCGTTCTTGAGGAGGTACAATCATTACTACGAATTCAAATTTCGGATTTGAAATTTTTATACGATTTTGACGAATACTTTATGCGCCTTTTGCCAAAAATTGAGCTATTTTGACCGTTTAGTTTTTTCGCAATGAAATTGCAAAGTCGAGCACTTTGAGTTACCGAAGCACGTCGTCTTATGGAGACGGTCAACCGGAAGTGCGGTGATCGTGGTTTTTCTGCTCACGTATCCAACTAAACCCGTTGGAAAACTGAAATTCGATAGATTGGATATAATAGATATTGTAAAAAAATAAGAAAATCAATCTTCACCGTGTAGTTGAAGCACTACATTACAAGAAAGTTTCAACTTCCCGTTGAAAATGGTCAGAACGACGAAATAGCACCCACAGACTTAGCAACGTCGCGAGTAACAGCTGATGCGGTTACGAAGATAACACAGCTTTGTTTTGAAATTAAGGCATTACCCCCACTTGTAGCGCAAAAAACAGGCCTTATTCATGAACTTTTTTAAAGAAAACTACAAAACTTTTTTAATCGATCAATATACCATCTTAAAGAACACATCTTGAAGAACTTTCAGTAATTTTTTTATTGAAAAATATTACATTGTTTAGTGGCAAATGGCCGTCAATGAAATAATGTTTTTATATACACGGTTTGCGGTGACCAACATTGCGGCGAAGTGGATCATCTGAAAAAAAAAATGCGGATGGATTTAGTCAAATATAAGTATAAACTAGTCTTTAATCGAAGGATTTTAAAAAATATTCATTTTTCACAAAATGGCGGACAGTCAAAGTTAACGGTTCGATTTTAACGAAAAAAACGGCCGTTTTTTGGCTATGAAACGGCCATTTTTTTCGGAAAAAAAAATCGAACGATTAAAGACTACATTTTTATGTATTAAATAAGCCTGCAAAATTTCAAGAAGCTCGGTTCATTAGTGTTCGAGTAATCTTGGTCACCGACTTCAGAAATGCCATTTTGAGAAAAACGCGTTTAAAGGCAGACTAGCTGGTCGTTTACACGACGAATTCTTCTCTTTCAACGCTCATATCTCAGTAAATTTTGTTCGGATCGACTTGAAATTTTCAGGACATATTCTCAGATACTTATACTTCGAAAAAATGCAATAAAAAAATCGATTTTTTCAAAATCGCAAGTGGGGGTAACCCCTTAATTTGAATAGAAGCCGCCACAAAATATGCAAACAACAATTTATGGAGTTTTATCATTTATCAAGTATCAATAATATGTATAATTATATTCTGCCTATCGTGTTAATTCCGCTGAGGTAATTCAAGTCTATTTTAATAGGTTACCGCCTATTTTTTTTTTGTCTTTTTAGTCCGTTTTTATGGTGGATATGTTGATATTATTATTACGAAGATTACTACCGAGTCGTTGACAATCTAATTTTTCAGTTTTTATTTGTTCACGTGCAATAAATTCATCATTTACGACAACATTTGGCACACCATAATCGATAATACGAATAATCAACAAAAGTAAACATCAATCAAAGCAGCTGCGGGTAAAATGAATTTAGACTCTTTTTTGACCCTGTGGAAGTAATCGTACCTCCTTAAACTTTTGAAACCACTCACGACAACTTCCCTGACTTGAAGCAGCCTCACCATATGCTTCTACAAGCAATCGACGCGCCTCAGCTGCAGATTTCTCCAAATTGAAGAAGTAAATCAAAAGTTCCCGCAAATGACGCTTATTCGGCTCAAAACTCAACATTTTCGCACGAAAAAAAATTATGCGATGCTGATACAAAATTGCTAGTATTTCAAGGTTATGGTCTTGCCAGATGTCCAACCTTACGATACGACGTTTTACATCTGACAATTTCAACGATAACCTCCTGGTGGGGCCATCCTTTGTCAAACGGCGGAGGCTTATTTGTACTCCCAAAATTTAAGGGGTTCGGCTGCTGCGATAACCCAAAAATGAGGGTTAGTTGGAAAAATGCATTTTGAAGGATCAAGTAAGATGATTAAAACATCGTTTTGCCATTTGTTTGTATGGACATCAATAAAGTTGTGTGCCAAATTTCGTAGAAAAACATTAATAATTGAAGAAGTTATAAACAATCGTGTGAAGGACCTTTGACGAGTCATCCCATGTGACCGGTATGTTTTTCGCTTTTTGGGGAATTTTCTTTTGATGAACCATTGAAATATGCTTTCTTTGAATCTTCACCACACATTTATCAACATTTTTACAGCCCCTCAGAATTTTTCCATACAAAACTAATGAGTTGAATAGACTTTACACCGTTCGGAAGACACTCTGTGTAAAAAAAGTTGCTTGGCGGCTGTCATGATTCCGGAGGTTTTGTTCATGTGAAATGAAAAAAATTAATAAAAAAAAATTAATTCGAAATAATTGAATTGAATGCATTCAATTGAATTGAAAATTGAATTTTTGGCACGGTTTTAAAAGTTAAGTTCCAAGTTTCGTCATTTTTTTCGACTTTTGCAGCTTAAAAAAACTGATAGATATCAGATATAGTTTGTGTAATATGAAAGCCAATTTGGAAAATACAGTTTTGAGAAAAACGCGTTTAAAAGTTCAAGTACGATTTACACCAAAAAAATGTTGACTCACCATTAGTCTGCAATGCCGGGTCCATATAACAGGCACACATTCTTTGCAATTTGTGCAAAAAATCTTTTTCGATTTTTCGGACCTGTCACATGGGATGACCATCTTAAAAAGGCTCAGGGACTCAACGGTGTACTTGATTTTGGCCATCTGGTTGATCTGAAATGAAAAAACGAGTTTTTTTCAACCCGTAGTAACTACATCTCGATAGAGGATGCATACAAACCACACTCGTGCGATTTGGCATGTTGCATTTTCAAAGTACTATTGCTTTCGTATAAATAATCCAAAAGTATACGATAACCGGTGTTTCCTGAGGTAACCATTTCCCAGCAATCCAATGGTGATGGTTTCGTATGCGAAAAAAAATATTTATTCGGCGTAATTACGTGAGAATCGAAACAAAAGTTTACAGAGAGCCACGAACAAGACATTTCAGGTCGTGCAGACTTGCACCTGCGTGGTAACTACGCGTTAAAATAAATACTATTGAATAAGGCTTGACCGAGCTTTTTTTTAAATTGTGTTTCAATCAGCAAATAAAGATTTTGATGTTTTTTCTTCACTTTTCGAGGAAAAATGACATTATTGTTGATAACTAATAAAAAAAAAAAGAACGTTAAGAAGAAATACGTCGGTCAAGACTAAACTACTATTACGCTAAATAAGTGTAACAAATTTCAAGTCAATCAGTTCATTAGATGGCGAGAAATCGCGTACACCGTTTTGAAAACCATAGTTTCGCCATAAAATGAAAGTTTTTAAAGTTTCAAGTTTTACTAGCAGTTCTATCGTTGTCATCACTAGTTTACCTTAACCCCTTAATACTCGACGAAAAAAATCTTGCATGAGCAACTACCGTGCTATTGTTTAATAAGGCTCAGACTTTAATCTTTTAATGACGGGGAAATTTTAATTGAAATAGACTTTTTTTACATGAAAGATATCAATAAAATCGATGAATTTCTCAATTGGAGTCCTAAGCCTAACTGCTGGTCGATATATCGACCAGCCCCGTCCGCAACGAAAAGTCCAATTCTAAAAATTTATTAAAAAGTTTGAAAGCGTATTACTATGTAACTTGATGCGCTGAATACGGAAAAAATAATGAAAAAATTCTGGTAGCATCCCTGACCTTGAAAATCGCAATTTCAAGGTCAAACTTTTTTCTCTGCTAGTTTGGCCTCAAAATTTATATACTCACATTGTAGATCCACTGAGTGCAACAAAATAGGCATATATGTTGTAAATGTCATCCTGAAGGATATTTCAAGGACGCCAGTTATTATTCGTATTCAGCGTATCAACAAACGTAAATACGCCAACTTTTGAGCCGAAAAAAATGACCATGAAATAACAATGTTCAAGGTCAAAAAAGATTCAGACATTATCACAATATTTTGGCCATATTCAATATATGCAATTTTTCGTGAAAAACATTAAACATTATATGCCCCCCTGGCTGGTCGATGCATCGACTACTCCCGTCCTTAAGGACGTTGAGTCCCTATGAAACATGTTAATGTTAATTGTTCAATAAATAGCTTCTTAATCGTCATGAAATTGTTACACGACCTCCTGAATACTTCATGTAAAAACATACCAAATTTTCAGAATTCTATCATCATTACTTCAACCTCCTTAAGGGGTGAAATAAAAAATGATAAGAAAATTCTGAAAATTTGGTATGTTTTTGTATGAAGTATTTAAGAGGTCGTGTTAAAATTTCACGACGATTAGGAAGCTCGTTATTAAAAAATTAACATTTTGTTAAGAACAATTTTTAAAAGAAATAAAAAAAATTCATCAATAAACTTCATTCTGTTTCCGTTGCTTTAAGTATATTGTAGATATTATAAAATTGAGAGGTAAAAAAAAACTTATTGCAAAGTTACATCAGTTTCCATAAAACAACATTTAATTTGTGAATGTTAATTTTTCAATAATGAGCTTCCTAATTGTCGTGAAATTTTTACACGACCTCTGAAATACTTCATACAAAAACATACCAAATTTTCAGAATTTTGTCATCATTTGCCATTTGGGACTCAACATCCTTAAAAGGTTAAACGCGAATATCTTGATCAATTTTTGGCCCGCGACATTTTGAAAAAACCTTTTTTCTCTTCATGACACACCAGTTGTGAATCACCCTGTACTACGGATCTACTCGAATCCGCCAGTCATCTGCCAGATGAGAAAAAAAAGGAAAAAATAATTCCGAGCCCAAAAAAAACTGAGCTTTGTCCGCGCGGTGAAGCTCTGCGTGAAAGCACAAAGTACGCGGGCGGGCACGATTAATCCCGAGATTTGTTAAACTGCAGACCGAATTTGACGGAAAATTACCCCATCGCCGGGAACTTTATTTTTGCAAGCTTTCGCGGAGCAATGATGCTTGGCTCTCGTAACGGGGCACGTAACATCAACACGCAAAATAATCAATATCAAATTATTTAAAAATAGACTCGACGTAACGGTGCCGAGCTTCGAACGGTTATTGCCTCATCTCGATCTTCATTCGAGATTAATCTTCGTCAATTTTTCTTCCGCGTACGCTCGTTTTATTCGTTGGTACGCACTTTCTGCGCGCACACGGGCAAATATAGGTCGACGATGGACGTGTTAAAAATGGAACTGCTTCGTTTGAACCGAGCGATATTGATAAATAAAGCTCTTGGAAATTGTTGAAAATTTACTCGTGGGAACGAAGTTTATGGAAAATGTAGCCAAAAAAGAACACGTTTAATTTTTTTACTTGAATACTCAGTGCACTATTACTGCTGTCGAAATTAGTTCGTGGGAACTTGAATAGCAAAGAAATTTGGAAAATTGAAATTATCCACTCGGCTGTTCACGTGTTTGCCGGATTTTTTGACAGATGTCAGGAAACTGGCAGTTGTATCTTCAAATTGTCAATTCCTCGGGCTCTTCGGTATCGGATTTTTGGAAAACGTACTTGGCAAATTTGCATAACATTTTCATGGGACCATATTGTTGTATTACCATGTACAGCAAAGAAACAACCATTCAAATCAGACCGGCCACCACGGCGCAATCGGTGCACATACATGCAAAACAAATTATAAAAATACACAGCTAAGTTTCCTTCTTACAAGGAACATCCCTCAGGTGTCCGCCTCCGATTTTGTTGAAACTCATATATGTGATAGAGCATCAAAAATTTTGAGACACGTATTTTTTTTTATCGGCGGAAAAACGGTTTTGAGGGGTGAAACGCACCCTCGAAAATGGGGATGTTTTTTCGTTTTTCGTCGATAACGTTTTAACGGTATGAGATATAAAAAAAATTCAAATTGCAACAATGTTTATTTTTTCATGTACTATACATTGGAGATGAGAACGATACCATTATCGACGAAAAACGAAAAACACCCCTATTTTCGAGGGCGCGTTTCACCCCTTAAAACCGTTTTTCCGCCGATAAAAAAAAATACGTATCGCTTACTTTTCGGTGCTTTATAACATATCCAAATTTCAATCAAATCGAAGGGTGTCACCTGAGGGATGTTCCTTGTTAGTTTCAGTACGATGTTGAAGTTTGCACCGTTGGAATGCAACGAAAGATGGTTAAAAAATGTTCATTTCCACGATTTCCCCATCACCCAAAATTACCCCTACATATCCGGCAAATTCGAGCTTCAGATTTCTCACGAGGATCCTAAAAAACATTCGAGTGTTTTTCTTGGGCCCAATTGGCCAAAAAAAGATCAAGGTACTGGACTTTCGTTGCCTTCCAACGATGCAAACTTCAATATCATGGCTCAATACTATTCTGTATCAATTTTGGTATGTCAATTCTTCTTGTCCTATCGAATCCGAGCAATTCGAATCTAACGATCCAATGGAGTTTCCGACATCCTTGTCGATGCAGAATCAACCGCTGATCACAAATTTTCCAGACAGAACTCGATCGGACCAAAACTCTTGATCCGGGGCACGTTTATATGAAAAATATCCATCTTCTGAGCTAAATAAGGTCTGGACGAAAATGGAACTTGAAAATTTTACATCGAATAAGAGCCTGCCTCACCCTTTTCAGTGATAAACAAAAAAGGTCCATTTTCGTCTCTTTTGTCCTTTCGATTACGACCAATTCGAATCTAGCGGTCCAATCGAGTTCCCGACACTCCCGAATGCACGCTTGAAAGGAAAATTTCCTACTGTAGTGTCGATACTACTCTGTATTAATTTTGTACTAATTTTGAAATGTCAATATTGAAGTTATGTATTTTTTTCATATATTTTTTACTTGACTACATAAGCGAGGGGTGGGGGGGGGGAGGCTAGTGCTTAATCCTGTACTCCACTCTGTATTAATTTTGTACTAATTTTAAAATATCAATATTGAAGTTATGTAATTTGATTTTTGGTTGTTTATTTTTTACTTGACTTCATGAGCGGGGGGGGGGGGCAGTTCTCCATCCTGCCCCATCGTGGCTACGCCCATGCCTGCACCTACCCTGAACAAAAAAATGACTCGGGCTGACTGAATTCTTCATAGAGAGTTGCCTACGAATTATTTTTGAAAAATTGTCTATATTTTCATTTCATATTTTGTCTTTTATTTAAATATTTCGGCGATGAAAATCTGATTTTATTTTTCTGTGTGAAGTAGAATATTTTCGATCGGTACTGCGTTTAATTTCGCGATTTTTGTTTTTCTCCAAATTACGTTTCATCGCAAAATGGCCAATTTTTATCGGCTGTAATTTTTCGGCGAACGCCTATATACAGTTGATGAAATTTTATAATGATCGTCAATAGTATAGCGTATGAATAATATTTTATTCCGGCCGGCAGTAAAAGTGCGATGCCAGCATAGCACTTTTATTCCCGAGGGTACAGGAATTTCGATTAAAATATAGTACACACCGACACACGTTGTGAAAGAAGTTGACTGCTGTGTGTGCGCCTATTTACAGGCTGATTCACAACTATCAGGGATTCCTCAGCGAGCATACAGGGTGTCTTATGGCGAGCAAAACGATTTTGTTCTTTAAATGTCTTACGACAAAAAAATGGTCGAAATATTCGCGTTCAAAGTCCAAGTAGTAAACGATGGCACAGTTGCTCATGCGCGGGACGTGCGAATTCGGATTGGGCGCGACTTCAAATCCACCTTCGGACGAGCGAATTTTTTTTTCTCTAAAAAATAATGAACACGGTGTCTCGCTTTGCGAATGAATAATTACGATTTATAATAATATTTTTCGTTGATTATTTAATATTCGGAGAAGAAAAAGAACCGCGCGCGAAACTTAACATTTAAGGTTAAAAAGAAGACTTTTCTAGATGAACCAAATAACGAAGAGTATTAAAAAAAAACGGGTAAACAAGGTTGTCATTTGTAGAGATGGCATGCGAAAAACGAAAAGCACTTTTACCAAACTGAAACTCCAACATATAGTAGGACATGATCTGACCTATCGTAGTATTTTTAATTGATAATAGGACACCCTATATATATATATATATATATATATATATATATATATATATATATATATATATATCGTACTTACGTATTATATATATACGTATAATATCGTACATATAATATCGTACTTACGATATATATATATATATATCCGTAAGTACGATATACATACATACCTATCGGAATATATATATAAAAATGGTGAGTTACCCGTTGCTGCTGACTCACGTCCCCATTAAAAGTGCGAGTATCGACTCAAAGATTATATTGGCATTCTTGTATCCTAATACTCCTACGAACTATTCGCCAATACTATGAGGTTGAGGTTTGCATCGTTGGAACGCAACGAAAATTAATGTTTCTGAATTCCTTTCATTTCTATTGGTGAATTAGGCCTACAAAAATTCTTTAACCATTTTTGAAGATATTTGTTTAGCGATCTAGAATAATATAAATCTATAAAGAAAGATCTTCTCACCTTAGACGCTAAAAAAAGCTATTTTCATGAATTTTTTTGGTAGGTTTATATTATAGATATTGATATAAAAGTTGTTACACTTAACAAATGCACTTTCGAAATACATTAAAAAATTTTTTAAATGTTATTATGTAACTCAAACAAACTGTAAACGTGTTTTTCTCGAACCAACTTTTTTCGACGGCGTGTTGATAAAATCTTTGAAACTACTGGACCGATCCTTGTGAAATTTGAAGCACATATTCTTTACAACTATAGCTATAGTGCATATCAAGGATTTTTTCAATTTTGATATTTACTTTTTTTTGCCATAAACGGTGAAAAAACACATTTTTTCCGAAAAATGTCCACCATTTTGTTATTTTTGCATATATAAAAAATCGTATGATATGCGCCGAAGCCATTAACATTCTGAATCTAAAATTCCGTCTGATTTTTTTGTTTCGGATGATCCATCTCCGATATTTCATCAACAGCGCAGACCTTCAATTTTTTTAGGTAATTTTCTTACCTACCATTTTCGTCTATAAATAGTGACTTAAATAAATGAATAAATGTTTAAATGTATTACGAAAGTGTATTTATTAAGTGTAACAATTTTTATATCAATACCTATAATATAAACCTATCAAAAAAATTCATGAAAATCGTCTTTTTTTAGTGTCTAAAGTGAGAAAATCCCTAAAAAAAAAGTGAAAAATAAAATGTGAAAAAGAATTTTCCTTGCGTTCCAACGATGCAAACTTCAACACCATTCAAGACTGATATTGAGGTACAGCAACATTTCAAAAAAAAAAATCATACACAAACAATGAACAATAATAACAATAATCGCGTTCTCAGCACTCGCATCCGATCTTGCGACGTGCTACACGATTCCGAAAGCCGCACCCACGACCTGCCAAAACCCAAACAAAAAAAGACAAAAAACCCGGACGAAGAAAAAACGCCGGGCGGTCTTTTATGTTGCTTGGCGGTTGTATTGTCTCGTCGAGTGAGTATTGTACTTACGTGCATGTGTTCGTCTACCGCGAAATACGTTCCACTCATCGGATTCACGTGAATCTGGCTGTTCGTCAACGGAGCGTGAAAACAACAGGAGGAAACGGTGGAATTCGCGCTCGTTCACCGAGAGAACTCTACGAATCAAATTGCACAATGTGCGAGTAGATGGCACGAACCTGTCTCTGCGTGTCTCGATGTTTTTCACGACAGAAATGATTTGTCGTTAGACTCGGGGCGTTTTATTTTTCGGAGTGTCTCCCCGTCCGGTTATCGGACGAATAAGCTTGTTATTCGTCCGGATAGCGGCTCAGTTCACGCCGCATATCCAGTAGGCGTACATATTATTGTGATTCGTGTAAGCCAGCATCCGGACGAATAATATATATATATATATAATTGTCCGGATAGAAAGTGTTGAATTGTTAAAGAAACTATCCGGAAGAATAACTCACATGTAGTCATCCGAATAAAATCTTTATAATTTTGTTTGGTTTGTTTGAGTTGGGTTTGGGTTTGTTTGGTTTGGGTTGGTTGGTTGTGTTTGGTTCGGGTTTGTTGTTTATGTTCCGGTTTGTTGGTTATGTTTGGGCTTGTTTGGTTTGGGTTGGTTGGTCGTGTTTGTTGGTTATTTTTGGGTTTGTTTGGTTTCGGTTGGTTGGCTATGTTTGGGTTTGGGTTTGTTTTTTCGGTTGGTTTGCTTGGGCTTGTGTTGCTTGGATGTGTTTGTTTGCGCTCGGGTTTGTGTTGTTTGGGTTTGCTTGCGTTTGTATGTTTGGGTTTGTTTGGTTTGGGTCGGTTAGCTTTGCGTTTTTTCTTGGTTGGCTTCTTTGTATTGTTTATTTGGATTTGTGTTGTTTGGGTTTGTTTGTTTGCATTTGTTATTTTGCGTTCGGGTTTGTTTTTTGAGTGTGTTTTTTTGGGTTTGTGTGTTTGGGATTGTTTGTTCGGAGCATTGTACAGCGCGAACCGCGTGAAGTTAGCCGCTATCCGGACGAATAACATACGCTTATTCGTCCGATAACCTGACGGCTAGCCGCAGCGTTAATTTTTTTAACTCAATTGTTCCGAGCTAAGGGTATTGAGAAATTTGGTTGGCAAGAAAAAAGGCGGTAATTATATAGTTTAGTGACTTTTCCCAAATATGGCGCTAAAATGTATTTTTTGCAATTTTTAACTATAAAACAACATAAACAATGGTGTTACGTCGGGAGAAACCCATCTTTTTAAGCTTCGTATTGGTTGTTGAGTAAAAAATGAATTGTCAAAATTTCAAATTTCGTACGATATTTCAAGTGAAATTCCTAATGAGTGTTCGAGGCGTTACTTCTACGTGTTTATTTACATCGCTGTTATATATTGTGTGTTGTGTGTAACGTTTATTCACATCGATGACATTTACAAAGTCACTGAACTATATAATACACCAAAAAGCCAATGTTTTTAGTTGGGTACGGCTGATTGTGAAGAATTAACGTTTTGCTCTAATGGTGTTGCATTCGAGTGACTTTGGTCACGTTTGTAGGAGCTTGTGGTGAAACTCGTTGCGCGGCTCGCCTCATCACGTCGACTGCTATACTCGGAGCGATCAAGCGAGCTCGCGAACCCGCTTCTCTGCCTTATTAGTCTCATCAACGTGACACTCTTCCTCTTGTTTAGCATAGTTTTTTTCGCTTTTTAAGGAGGTTGGAGCGATTTAGTCAAATGACGGCTTATGCTTTTTTTTTCTTCGAGGAATCTAAAAAAATGCATACGAGAAAATGCGAATAGATTTATTCTGTAGATCCGGGGTTCCCAAACTTTTTCGGTCTGCGTTCCTGATCTCTCTCCGTGACGCCTAGTTTGGGAACCTCTGCTGTAGGTGCTAATTTTTCATCAAATGTTTAATTAAACAGCGCAATCATGCATTTTTATATTTTTATTACTTCAATAAGAAAACAATTTGTGTTACTACCAACTTGAAAAAGTATAACATTATCGATCATTAATATGAAAAAAACTGCGTCGGTGAGTGTTTTATACAACTCAGAATGAAATTTCGGGTCATCGTTAATTGTGTCTACTTATGTTTGTATCACGAATTTATTTAAAAATAAAATCCATCTTGGGTTTTTTTTCGAAATCTTTACGAACGTTTAGTTTGCGTTAATCCGTTGTAATCTCTGGTGTGTAGTGGTGAAAAAATTTCAAAAAATTCGAAAGTACTCAGTTTAGTTTAGACAATTATATATATATATATATATATATATATATATATATTTAAATCTCGAATTGTGGCTAACGCTCCAACCTCTTCAAAGTGATAAAGCCATTGGTGGGAGACACGCTCCTCCATAGGAATACGACAACAGGTTTTCGTCAGCGCAAACTTGTCTCACCGATTGATATCAGTGTGCGTAGATTTTTATACAGACTCACACGCTTGCCACTATATGGAGTTATACCATAATTGGCATAAAGTTGTTGTAAGAAATATTTAACATGAACTATAAAATGAGAAAGAAACTGCGAAAAATATATAATATTACAGAATAGTATGTTTTATAATTTATTATGAAAAGTGTATAAAATTGTTGAAAAAAAACGAAGTTATAACTTTTATGAAAAAATATATAATAAGATATATATATATATATATAAATTCGTGATGGTGGCAAAACATATTTTTCGCGACCATTTATGTATAACTTTGTATAGTGGTAACCGCTCAATTTTATATATAAACGTGTGTACACATGTATAGATTTTATATACACATTATATGATTATTTTATGTATACAATATGTACACATATGTACACATATATAAATATATAGATTTTGCGTACATTTATGAGCTTACGTTGAAATTTTGGGAAATATCGATTTTTGGATTTCGGCGGATTCTCAAAATATAACATTCCGAAAATATTCTCGGAAAGTTTCAAGTCGATCGAAATCGAGGGAGGTATAGGTAGGTTCCGTGAACCGGCGAATATTATACGCGTTTTTCTCAAAGTTACTTTTTCAAAATCGGTGACCACGATATCTCAAAAATCAATGCATATCCAAAAGTATTACTTAAACGAAGGGAGTTTTTTTTCGATGCATAGTTTTTTTTATCAACGAAAATAGAGCGTCTTTTTTTTAACCGAAAATCGATACTTTCCCTTTGGACTGTGGCTATTTAACAAAAATCACTCTTCTACTAAATCCTTCGTAAAAGCACTAGATAATTTCATGCAACTACATGCGTTTGATTTTATTAATTTCGAATTCGCTTCCGAGCAGCAGTTTTTTGTCGGACGACATGAAAAAAAGCGCTTTGCTCGTAATGACACTCTGTAGGCTTACCGAGCAAACCCTGATGGTGTGAATCACCCTGTATATTACAAAATAGAATCTTCGAGCTCATCCCACCCCCCTCTAGCCCTCTCGCTCGGTCTTCTTCTGTCTACCTCTGTTTCTCGTCACGATGAAAATACGCACCCGTGCAACAACCCACGCGTTAGAACACTCCACAACACTGAGAACAGGTGCGACGCTCGTATTCCATGCTCCCATTAAAGTATCATAGATAAAGATACTAGTGGCGCGCATATGTGCATCCGGCGACGTATGTACAACCTCTACACGCCTCAAACAATGTACATAACGCTGCAGCATGGTTCTTACGTATATATAGAAAGTATAGTTTATATATATAAATACACAAAAGAGCCCTGCCAGAGCCCTCGAATGAAACTCCGATATAAATGCTAAAGCGAGCACGAGCATTCACACGTTTTCCTACGCCATTCACTTGTTTACCAACTCTTTTATATTCACTCACTCTCTCTCTCTCTCTCTCTCTCTCTCTCTCTCTCTCTCTCTCTCTCTCTCTCTCTCTCTCTCTCTCTCTCTCTCTCTCTCTCTCTCTCTCTCACTCACTCTCGCTCTCTCTCTTGAACCCTTCCACCTGTGGCATAAAGAAAGAATTACGTATGAAACTTGAGAATTACTTATCATCGTGTGCGCTTTATTCGGGAAGACGACTTCACACAATGAAAAAATTAATGCCTGTGGATATTACGTCGGCCATTTTGTACATCGAAAAAAAAAAACTTCTAACAGCTTGATATTCATACTAAATAGATGTGTAATGAATTTTATGAGTGAATCACTTTTTCATACGAAAAAAATTGTCAAATTCGCAAATGATTTTATACACGTTAATGTGGCCGAAAGCCTTAACGAAAAAAAAAAACTGTCGCGGAAGTGGTGAGTGGTCAAAAAATATTGAGAGGTCGCTCAAGCCTCTGAAAAATTCGAATTCTCATTGAAAAATTGATTTTTTTTCGTCCACTTTTCACCCATACATTTTACGCTTTATAATTTTTAAATTAACCTCGCGAAAGCTCTAGCCGGCCAATGAATATTTAGCGGTCGCTCGAGGTTTTCGAAATTCAGTATTTCCGCCAAAAAATAAATCGCAGTAGAGATGTTTCGCGAGAGAGATATTGTGAGACGAAATTGTCCGAATATAGATGTTTTGGATGTCACATGAGATTCTGAAGAATACAGATATTTAAGAATAGAAAAGTTTCGGATACGAGAGATTGTGGAATGGAGATATTTAAGGGGTTATATGCAGTCAGGAGGCCCAAAAAGGTCGATTTTTCAAAAAAATTTCTTGACAAGACATTTAAATCTAGTAACGTAAAAATTTGTACACATATTATGGTCACTTTTAACTGCATTTTAACATTTTTTATTTGGAAAAATAATTATTTTAAAAGCCGCTACAGCTGATCTCCGGAGCCCCTCTAAAAAAAGGCATGTTGCGGTGAGCACGGTATCTCTGGACTGGATCATCTAAAATAAAAAACGAAAAACATTTCGTTAATACAATGGATTATCTTGTAATTGATCGAAGGAATAAGCAAAATAATAATTTTTGACAAAAAGGCGCCTTCTCAACAACAAAAAAATCGATTTTTGCCAAAAATTTAGGCCTTAAATTGTTTATAAAATGGAAAATATTTATCGGTGAGAAAAAACCTTCGATTAATTACTAAAAAATATACTTGAAAAGATTGTGTTAAAATTTGTGACTGATCGGTTCAGCCGTTTCCGTGAAATCTTGCTCACCGACTTCAAAAACACAATTTTGAGAAAAACGCGTTTAGAGTTTCGAAAGCACTTTACATTAAGTCTGACGCGTCATTACAAATGTGCGTGTAACTTCGAGAATATTCGCCGGATTGACAAGCAATTTTCTGTGCGTGTACTTAATTATATGTACATTACGAAAAAGAAAAAATTTTAATCGTTTTTTCGAAAATTTTAACCGTATATAACGCCTTAATAGCGGTAATATTTCAGAAGCGAATTGTTGTGACATTCTGATCTTTACGAATAGAGATGTTTCGGCAGAGGAATGTTTTACACTTGAGATATTTTGGAATAGAGATGTTTCCGATTAAACCTGTTCCACAATAAATATATTTAATGAGAGAGGTGTCTGAGAATAGAGAAATAAAGAATAGAGTTGTTGTCCTGCCTGATATTGATACATTTTTTCTACGAAAAACACACAAACGGTTTTTATGATCCTGCTTGGAAATCTACAGTCAAATCTGCAAGATAAGATTTTGCACGATGAAGAAAATCAAGAATTCTCGTTGCACTCCAATGCAAAGTTCAACATCGTGATAGACGGTGTTATAAACTATGCTCTTTGGGTTTCGAGGGGAAAAAAACGTAAAAAGGCTAAACTGCAGTGGGGTGGTTCGTCTGAGGCACAAAAAAATCTTCACAACTTGGTCAATTTTTGGATTTTTTAAACAAAATCTTAATTAATATGATAAAAAATAGTAGTGTTGAATTTTCAATGTTGTGCAGACCCCTCAAGGTTCACGGGGGCAATTAATTTCGACTCCAATGGCAGTTCTAGTTGATATTGAAACAAGTCCATTGATCTTGGCAATAATATTGGTTTGCGAAGCTCATATACATAATTATGTATGTTCGATCGAGTGCTGACAACAACACACAATATAGAATGCAGGTGTCGAGCCTGGAAAGGCACAAGTGGCTTGATGAAGAGCAGCGATGTTGTCTATTTATAGGCAGGTAGTCCTTCGGTGGAGGCTCTCCCTCCTCTCTCCCTTTCTTCCCATTTCTCTTCATTTTCCTCTCTTGCACCTTTCCCATACATACACGTTGTACATCGTCGATGTGTACCGTCAAACCGCTAGCTTTAATTAAAGGTTAGGCGTCGTTGTATAGATAGCCGCGTGGCAATAGTACCGGAGATAGGGCGACCCAATCTCATCCCCTTTTCCCTTCTCGCGTTCTCGCGAGCACACCCGCTTATTGGTCTCGATATCGAGCGCGTTTCCGGCCTCGACTCACTTTGCAAATTGCGCGGAAATTCGGATCGTCGAATTCACATTCAAATTCCTCGATGATACACTCGTGTGAGGACATTTGTATGAGCGAGATTGGTCCGAAATCGGGAAACCAACGTTTATTGGGAACCCCATTTATCAACATTCGTGATAAAACGAAGCAATTAATATCACGCTCCCGCAAAAAATTTAATTGAAATTTAATCATTCGGGGACTGTGAATCCGAATACATTTTTCCAATGGAACTTTCAATACAAATTGAGAAATTAAATTTTAGTAGGACTTTCAAGTCAAGTGAAATTTCGAATTTCAATGGTGCTGAACTCATAAAAATTGAATGTTCGTAAATAAAATGAATGGTTTACGTTTCAGTGGAACATTTCGTACAATCCGAAATATCGATTCTTCAAAATACTAAAAAAATTTATTTACACGGTTTCTTATTTTTTTAAATAAAAAAATATAAAAAGGTATTTTTTATATTTTGAACTAATTTTAAATTATTAGAATATATTTAAAAATTATCATAAATTATTGAAAATGTTCGAAAAAATGATATTCAACAATGAGAATTGAAAAATCTCATTGACGTTTTTAATTCTCTATTCTCTTCTATCGGAATTCTGTTGTGCTGAACGTTCGAGATGATTCAATTGAGAAATATTTTATGAAAAATATTTTAGAAATGTTTTAGAATTATTTATGAAAAATATTTTAGAAATATTTTCGAATTATTTATGGATCATATTTTAGAATACCTTATAAAAAGTATTTTAGAAATTTTTGATTAAAAATATTTTGTACAATTATTGAAAACCTTTAAAAAGCTGATATTTAAGAATAAGAATCCAAAAGACGCAGACTGTGAGTTTCGATTTTGCAAGTAGAATACTCAAATGCTGTTGAATTCTGCCGTGACATATTATGACGGAATCACGGTTCGTTGTAATCGTGTCCAGGCTCTCGTCATCGCAATGGTCGTCGTCCTCGTTGCAGGGTTTCCAATGTGCTTATGTCGTACACACATGTGCAACGTACTACGTATTGCAACGTCACATACGCCGATGCAGAGACGTTTATGGCATAATACATCCGTGTATACCTACACCTACATATATTAATACATATAGAGCACAGAACACGGCACTCGAGGCTTCCGTCACGCGATCAGCACGTGTAGTTAGGTGCTCGAGGATTCGTATCGGCGCACCGGACCTTTCACATTGAATTCGTACATTATTCTCAAGATCACTGAATACCCGTATTGCTATTTTCAGCATTAAAAAAAGAATTGACGAAAAACTGAAAAAACTTGAACACAAAATTAAATACACATCGAGAAAAAAATGACTCAAATTGAATGCAAATAGAAAAAAAAGAATTGAAAAAAATGGAGTACAAATTGAAAGAAAAGAAAATTAATTGAAAAAATTGAAAAATTGAAATAATTGAAAGAAATTGAAAAATTGAAATAATTGAAAGAAATGTAAAAATTGAAATAATTGAAAGAAATTGAAAAATTGAAAGAAATTGAAAAATTAAAAGAAATTGAAAAATTAAAAGAAATAGAACAATTGAAAGAAATTGAACAGTTGAAAAAATTTAAAGAAATTAACAAATGAAATAATTGAATTTTGAAAAAATGGCGGGTCACGGTTCTAAAATTTGTCCTACATTCGTGCATGTGATGTGCAGAACCAGCAAAGTCTTTTCTCATCTCCGAGGATCCTCTTACGGCTCAAATCGCCCGTCCTCGTTCCTTCTCGACTATCTCGTTCTTCCACGTTTGTCCGGCTTTTCTTTCCTTGATTACTTTTTTATTTTCGTCAGTGAGACATTCGAGACACGAGAAAAGCAGTGTCCCGCTCTTGTCGGACGAAAAAAAAAGAGAGAGAACGATAGCACGATGTGGTCTTTTATCCGTTCCTTTGCTTCGGGCTATCTTCCGTTTTATTTTTGGCACAGCGTCCAATAGAGCTCTGTATGTCGCGCCCCAGAAGCGCACCGAGAGGAGGAGTCTTCGTGTCTCCTCGTTGGAATCGTCACGAACTTGGAAAGCCGGAATTCAAGGCAAAGGTCGATAGTCTTAGGCGAAAGAGGTCAGGGGCCTCGGATGCTGAGAATATTTCGTCAAACGCATGCTCTCGAATTTATCTGCGCGAAAATCTTTCACTTGATCACTGCAGGTCATTATTATCATTTCCTTACCTGCACCGAAGAGAATCATTTTGGAAAATTGTTGTTCATGTACAGCGACATAAAAAAGTGCAGGCTATTTGTGCGAGGAATAGGAACAACTATTTATAAGGGATTGGAAAAAAGGTGTTGACTTATTTATGTCAACTACCAATGACGTTGAAGCTTGCATCGTTGGAATGCAACGAAAATTAATTTGTTTCAATTACGCCATTTTTTGGTCGTTTTGGACTGGGAAAAATGCTTAAACGTTTCTCCCTATAGGGATTATAAATTTACGACCTCAATTTGCAAAAAAGAATAACTGATTTGTGATAAAAATAAAGAAATAAAAAATAAAGACCGTTGCATTGCAACGATGCAAACTTTAACGTTATCGATTTCCTACGAGATGCATTTTTCAGCAACATACAAGTGCAAAATCTTCGTAGACCAGATTATGACGTTTGGACGGAACTTAACGCGTTACCCTCACTTGTAGCGCAAAAAAAGGCCTTTTTCATGAATTTTTTCAAAGAAAACTACAAAACTTTTTTAATCGATCAATATACCATCTTAAAGAACACATCTTGAAGAACTTTCAGTAATTTTTTTATTGAAAAATAGTACATTGTTTAGTGGCAAATGGCCGTCAATGAAATAATGTTTTTATATACACGGTTTGCGGTGACCAACATTGCGGCGAAGTGGATCACCTGAGAAAAAAAATGTGGATGGATTTAGTCAAATATAAGTATAAACTAGTCTTTAATCGAAGAATTTTAAAAAATATTCATTTTTCACAAAATGGCGGACAGTCAAAGTTAATGGTTCGATTTTAACGAAAAAAACGGCCGTTTTTTGGCTATAAAACGGCCATTTTTTTTCGAAAAAAAAAATCAAACGATTAAAGACTACATTTTTATGTATTAAATAAGCCTGCAAAATTTCAAGAAGATCGGTTCATTAGTGTTCGAGTAATCTTGGTCACCGACTTCAGAAATGCCATTTTGAGAAAAACGCGTTTAAAGTTTCAATTTCAGTTTACACGAAGAACGGATTCTTCTCTTTCAACGCTCATATCTCAGTCAATTTTGTTCGGATCGACTTGACATTTTCAGGACATATTCTCAGATACTTATACTTCAAAAAAATGCAATAAAAAAAACGATTTTTTCAAAATCGCAGGTGGGGGTAACCCCTTAACGGGTTACACCTAGTTCGCGGCCGGAAAAAGGAGGGGTTTACGTGAATTTTTTTTTTTGAGAAATGGTTGCAGGTTTTTAACTCCTTTTTAATAGTGAAGGGTATTATTTCAAGTATCTTTGACATTTCTTTATTGGGAAATATTTATAATCGACGGAGATACAGTAAATTGCACAGACCGCTGTACAAAAAAGGTCCTTCGCGGTGACCACTCCTGCTCGGGAACAAATCATCTGAAATCAAAAATCCAAATTAATGTAGTTTTTGTACCGTATTATCTGGTCTTTAATCGTAGGATTCAATAAAATAATGAATTTTGAAAAAATGATCGCCGATCGAAAGTGATCGTCGAAATTTCGGTGAAAGAAACACTCTATTTTCCTTGATATAAAAAAAAGTATCAATTGAAAAAAAATATTTCGATTAAGGACTGCCTTTTGGTATACAAGATATGTCTGTGAAATTTCAAGCCGATCGGTTTAGTTGTTTTTGAGATATTTTGGTCACCGATTCTGAAAAAGTCATTCCGAGAAAAACGCGTTTAAAGTTTCACATCAGGTATATACGTAGGTTCGCCGGACCTACCTGTAAACGCTCGAAACGCCTCCAATTTTCAACGGACCGACTTGAAATATTCAGAGAATATTTTTGAACCGTTTACATTATGAGAATCCGTCGAAAACAAAAAATTGATTCTTTCAAAAGTCCAACTAGGTGTAACCCCTTAAGTAGACCAGTATTTGTGACGCCTAGTACTGATCTGTCAGGCTTTTGTATAAAGTGACGAGTAAATTATCTGTTCTTTTCTCCTACGAACGTACACGAGCCAGCAGTTTCTGGACACTTCACATAATTGCAAAACTTTCGATCACTTCGCATAATTGCGAAATTATATTAGAATATTATAATTAATTATACAGAGTTATATAATATATTCGTAAAATAGTAAATCAAATTAATTATTTTATTCTAACGTTATTTGGCAATAATTAAGCGTTCGAAAACTTTGATGACGAATTTTACATCGTTGGAATGCAACGAAAATGAACTACTTTTTTTCAATTGTTTTTCTTTTGGTTTTTTAATTGTTTTCATTATTTTTTTATTTAAAAAAAATGTTATATAGTAAAAAACTTACTTATTTTTTGTTTGTTATTGTTGAATTTTTTTTGGCCGACTTAGCCCGTAAAAATCAATAAAACGTTTTCCTGTATTATTATTAGACATTTATGACGTTAATTTGCTGAAAAAAGACGTTGGACAATGAAAAAAAATAAATAAAAGTATAATGACCAAAAAATTCGTTGCATTTCAACAATGCAAACTTCAACGTAATGCGTTTTGAAATAATTTAATGGCGCTGAAGATTGCATCGTTGGAACACTTCGATATTCGTTTTTATTCATTTTCATCATTATCCAGAGCCTTTTATTCCGCAACTTGAGTTAGTAAATATCTCGCAAGAATACGTAAAAACGTTTGTGCGATTTCCGCAGCCTAAATCGACGAAAGGAAATTCGAGCAATTAAAAAGAGATGAATTTACGTTGCCCTCCAACGACGCGAGATTCAACATCAAATTTTTTCGGAGTAAAAGAACTCGCCAACTCGCCATATCAACGAAATTGCCTCAACTCTAAATCACCGCGAAAAACGAGTTGTGTCATGTGGCCCCAACGATTGCCAATAAAGTGCAACGTTCCACGTTGCCAAGGAGCAGTTCGAGCTTTCAAAAAGTCCGCGACGGACCTGCATCTTTCACATTCGCGTTGCCGAATATTTCGTAATTTTCCACTTTCGTACACAATAATAAATAAGTTGGATCGTAATGTAGAGCCAAAATTCTTGGTCCATTTGTCCTCGAATATCGTGCGGTTACGTTGCTCGCAAAGTCACGAAGCATTTTGCGATAATACGCGGCATCCTCGCCAAAGCACTTTGCGCCTGGTGTTTACAAAACTGTTTACGCGCTGTACGGCCACGACAGGTGTCTCGGGTGCCTCTCGTAACTTTTGTATCGTCTTTTTTCTTACCGTCCCGCCGAGGCGCCAATTACGCGAAACTTTTGTGCAACAACGAAGAATTTTTTAATCGAGACCTTGGGGGCTTGTTTGTGTTACAGACATATCCGACATTCCTGAGAACATCAGGAACTTGAGCTCCCTACAGGTGGCAGACTTTAGCAGTAACCCGATACCAAGGTCAGTGGACAATGCAACGTTACGGCTCGGGACGAATTTCCACCTCGTCGTAAATGCCTGCATGATGAAATTTTATTTTTCAAATTTTCTATCACCCTTTGAAGGATTATTTACTTCGAAGATGTTGAAGTTTGCATCAAGAATGCAACGAAAATCAATTCTTTTTGATCATTCGAATCATTTGTGTTGACTGCTCCTCAAGGAGGTACGATCACTTCCACGGGGTCAAAAAAGAGTCTAAATTTATTTTACCCACAGCTGCTCTGATTGATGCTTACTTATGTTGATTATTCGTATTATCCATTACAGTGTGCCAAATGTTGTGGTGAATGAGAATTTCTTTTGAGAATGTTTATTTAACATATATTAAAGTATAAAAAAAAATTATTATAATTGTATTTTAGTGTAAGTAGCATCACAGGAGGACGGTTTTTTCGTAAAGTACAAGACCGGAACAAAAATAATAAAAAAATTATAATCTATGTATTATTAGCTACTTTTATGGATTGTCTAAATCAAATTCTGGAAAAATTGCGCACTTTGAAAGAAATAAATCGATTTTTTGCCCAAAAATAAGCAGTACATTGTTTATAAAAAAAGTTTACATTTAATCAAAAAACTGCCACGTACTCCCATGGAGAATGTAATTATGAAGCTACCATCAACATTTCAAATCGATCCATGCAAAGGTGTCCGAGTAATCTGTCCTCCCAGGTTGAAAAAAGTTTAAATTTTAATTAAAAAAATCGATAATTGAACCTTTTCAAACAAGAAATTCACTACAGGGCCAATGCATATTGTTTTTATAACACCAAAGTATTTTTTAAGCAAAAGAAAAACGGTTTTTCCAAAATTCTAGAGTGGTGTTATCCCTCAAGGAACACGTCGAATTGTGTTGAAGAGCATTCATACTAAGTTTCAAGTAAATCTAAAGAGTCATTTCTTTTACCATACAAACTTTGCTACCACCCTTTCCCCTTGAGAATTGAACTTTCAAAAACGCTGATATTCCATTAATTGTGTCTAGGGGCAGTAGTACAAAGCTTCACATAAATTCGACCCGATTTTTTAAATTTTCCGTACAAACTTTGCCACCCCCTGTCGTTTAGGGGTTGAAGTTCGAAAAAACGCTAGAATAAGTGTTTTATTAATTGTGTTGAAGAGCTTTAATACCAAGTTTCAAGTTGATCTTCTAACCAGATTTTGTTTATTTTACATACAAACTTTAGCCACCCCCTTTTTCTCTTTAGGGGTTGCATTTCTAAAAACGCTGAAATACTTGTTTTATTATTTGTGTCAAGAAGCACGAATGCCAAGTTTCAAGTAAATCCGATCAGACCTTTTTAAATTTCCATACAAACTTTGCCACCCCCTTTTTTCCTCTTGCGGGTTGTATTTCGAAAAATCCCTTCTCAGTAGGCTCAGTAGAAACTGTCCAAGTTTCATGTAATTAGCTTCAGCGTTTTGCCCAAAATTCTTTCCAAAGACCTCACTTTGCAAAAACGAGGACAAGCATAGCAATAAAGAAATAAAAAATGAACAAAAACATCGTTGCGTTCCAACGACCAGACTCCAACGTCATTAGCTTCGCTTGAAGAACAGTCATCTTCATTACAGGGAATTATCCTCGTGCTCCCACACGCCCTTTTTTATTTACCCCATTTCCAGTCACTAGTGTGTTGCCCACACTTCGTGCCCATTCCGAGTGTGTTGCCCACCGTTCCACTTTCCTATTGCACCTTTCCTATGGCGTTGCCGTATGACAATTGGCAACCGCTCACCCATACTAGCATCGACCCAGGCCTCGGAAAACTCGCGTTCCATTTGCCCGAGAAACTATTTTGATTATCTTCGTTGTTCCAGGCTTCCGGCTGGTTTCGTGCAACTGAGAAACCTAACTGTACTCGGCCTCAATGACATGTCCCTCACGAACTTGCCACTAGACTTCGGCCGGTAAGGCGTCGTAGACTACCGTCTGAAAAATGCACCCTCAGAGGGCGAAACATGACCGATTTGTGATTTTCAGTTTGGAAGCACTTCAATCGTTGGAGCTGAGGGAAAATTTGCTCAAATCCTTGCCCGAATCGCTCTCTCAGCTCTCGAAACTCGAGAGGCTAGATCTCGGTGACAATGAAATCGAGGAATTGGTAATCCACATTCTTCTCCATCAACTAACGTGTATTTCCTTTGTTTTTGAGAATCACGACGATGATCAATTACGACGATTATTCGTTGCTCAATTCGTCGCTTCTTATTTTCCCGCAAAATCGTATAGTTGTTAATGATACGATCGTACACAGCCGTCGCACATAGGAAAATTACCGGCCCTGCAGGAGTTGTGGCTCGATCACAATCAGCTTCAGCACTTGCCACCGGAGATCGGTCAACTGAAGACCCTCGCCTGTCTCGACGTGTCGGAGAATCGTTTGGAGGACTTGCCCGACGAGATCGGGGGCCTCGAGTCCCTCACCGATCTTCACCTGTCGCTCAACGTTATCGAAAAGTTGCCCGACGGCCTGGGCGAGCTTGGAAAGTTGGCGATACTCAAAGTCGATCAGAATCGACTGTCGATGCTCAACGAGAATATCGGCAAGTGCGAGAATCTTCAGGAGCTCATTCTCACCGAAAATTTCCTCTTCGAGCTGCCGGTCTCGCTGGGAAATCTTCGGAACTTGAACAATCTCAACGTCGATCGCAACAGCCTGCAGTCACTTCCCACCGAGATCGGTAAGTAACGAGCTTCCAATTTGCACCTTCGTGTTTTTCGGGCTTGAATCTCTCATCCTTATGGACACTTTCGTTCGACAGGAAATTTGAAGAATTTGGGCGTTTTATCGCTTAGGGATAACAAATTGCAATTTATGCCGTCCGAAGTGGGAAACTGCACTGCTCTTCACGTCTTGGATGTGTCCGGGAACAGGTGAGCCACGTTTAACGATTACTTCAGCGATACTTGTGATTGTAACGTTTGTAATTGTAACGTTACAATTACACGGAGAGAATTAAAAAGTAATTTTTGTGGTGAATTTCACGGTAAAAATTACCGTGATATATTTCAATGTGGTGACAAGTGAGAAAAACATAATAATTCGTATGCGTCAAGTTTTTTTTAACTCACGTTACAGAAAATTTCAAATACGTAGTTCAAATTTTACTATACAAGAAGGGTAAAAATTGGAGACAGTAAAATTTAGCATGTATGGTCGAAAATTTACCTACTGTCGGTTAAAAATTACCAACCACGCCGTACGTTATTTTTACGGTGCTGCACAGTAAAATTTACCTGCGTCAACCTCGGAAGAAAAATTCCCTATAAGTGAGTCAGAGATGTGTGCGCCCGTGTAGATGACAAGATAGGCTTTGAGGATTCGGATTCGGATTACATTATTATGACAAAACAAACATTATTATGACAAAATGTGTATCATATTATATACAGAAAAATAAAATTTCTGAAAAGGACCCGAACCAGAGGGCCGAAACGTAAACATCTTCTAATTCCACTGTTGACTTTGGAATAACCTTCACTGGCCGGATCGAAGCCGAATCCTCAAAAACAATTCCCTATAAGGCTGGTAAAATTTAAATTCTTCGATTGAAGAAATCCTTAGTAATATGTATTTTTTCTGCAAAAACTGGTGCTATAATAATCATAATAATAACCGAAATAACAATAATCATAATGATAATAACGAATATCATTTACTATTGAAAAATTGGTACAAATTAATGCTGTTTGTTTTTTGTTGGGAACATTTTTTTCTTCCATATAAATTGGTATAGTCAACAAACGGATAAGGAGACAAATCAAATCATTAGAATTTATTTTTCGTTTAATACTAACATTTATTTATAATACATTTTGTACCATCGTAGGCTCGAGTGATGTGACTAATTTGCGCACATATTACTTCGTCATCATTTAACGCGATCGCTACGCGTCACTTTCTCGCAACGAGACACTGCATGCGACTGAGGCTTCAGGCTAAACTGAACCGGCGATGTACGCAGTTTAGACGAAATTTTTTTGGCAAGTCCCATCGTGCCATAAAGAAATCGCGCTCCCCTACTTACCCCCACCACCATACCATTCTGAAGTGAAAGGAATGAAGGGGAATTTTTACAATGCAGTGCCTCAAAATTCCCGTACCGTACCGCACGATAATTTTAACCAAGCGCGCACGATAATTTTTACCGAGAGCACAATACATTTTCCAGTAACATTCATTAAATTTTATAATAAATCTTAACATAACTTTTATAAAGACGATACTTTTTTATAGACATTTCTGAAAGGCATAAAATACTAAAATGCACAGTAAAATTTCGCTGATATTATATATTTTTCAAATTTAAGTTTTGCGTATTTTGTTACACATCGAAATTTACTAGAAAATCTGGTAAAATTTTCTATCTGAAGAAGAAATTTTATTTTATTTTCGTGAAAATCTGTGTTCTACCCAACAATAATAAGCGAAGTTTCAGGGTTGTCATCTGGTTACCGTTACTGCACGGTAATTTTTAACATTTAATTCTCTCCGTGTACAATTACAATCGTTATGTTATAACGATTGTAATGTTTGTACCTTACATTGAAACAAAAATATTCGCTCTTTTCGAATAAACAATACGTTTTATTAACAAATCAAAATGTCAGGTCATTTCGAGACACCCTTTAATTGTTCTTTGGTGAATGAACGTTGGCCTCCTGAGGCCTCCTGAGGCTTAGGAACGCTTCCAGCCTGACTGGCTTGACAATGGCTGATTTTCATGATTTTTACTTTTCAATGGAACTCGATAAACGGTCCAGCTTTTTTTTCTTCGTTTATCCAAATGACTTGTGTTGGGCGTAAGAGTGTTTTTGAGTGTTTTAGTTTTATTTTTCACACACATTTTTTTGCCATTGCAAATGATGCCTAAAAATGCGCACGACGGTGGAAAGTCCTACGCGTCTAACAATCGTATCAAAAAAAAAAAAAACAAAAAGATTATTAATCAGTATGGATTTTATTTTTGGGGAGAGTTAACGAAATGGTGGCCGTTGCATAATCATGTGCCAAATTGGTCCTTTTATCGACAAGTAATGTCTGTATATTTGAAGATTCAGATAAATGATGAAAATTATTTTCGTTGTGTTGAGTCATTTTGTTCCGTTCTTGTTCAGAACCTCGCGTGCCGAAAAGAAAGAGAGATAATTGCAAAATTTTATTAGAATAAGATAATTCATTATCCATAGCTTATAGTATCTGTGTAAAACAATAAATCAAATGAATTATATTATGCCAACATCATTTGGCAATTATCCACTGATCGAATATTTTGCAATTATCTGAAGTGTCCGAAAACTTTTGGCCGGTAGTGTACATTGGAAAATAAAAATCCTTCGATCGAATACTATATTTTCACATCTAGAAAAAGGGCTGAAAAATTCAGAAAGATCGATGCAGTCGTTTTTGAGATATTTTGCTCGCCGACTTTGAAAACGAACTTTCGAGAAAAAAGCGCTTAAAGGTTCGAACGACGCTCCGAGCGTTTCGACGGGCGTCAACACGACGGGCTATAAAAATTTTCCGGGCACATTTATGAAATGATATACTGTCATGAAGTATTGATTTGAGAAATGAGTGATTTTTGAATTTTTACGACTAGGCATAACCCCTTAACGATTTAAATCAAAAGGATACTCATTTTTAGCTTTCGAAAAAAAATTACAAGTATTTTGAGGCTTTCCTTTTACGTGTTGGCACCCCAACGTCGATGTACGAACACCCTACATCGAACCTAAATACTCTTTTGTTGTGGAGACATTGATATCCTGATGCGTGGATCTATACCGCTAAATGAGTGTGGCCCAATGCTACACTGGGCCCTTCAATATAGCCTTTTCCATTCCGGGCCTCAGGAGGCTAATCAACGAATGGAGTATCTCCGAAAACTTTAACCACGTATGGACTAGTTTGTGGTCCAACTTACATTATGATTGATTGTTCTTCCACCCGCCCATCAAAGGCTGCAGTACTTGCCGTATTCGTTGATCAACTTGAACCTGAAAGCTGTATGGCTGAGCGAGAATCAAGCGCAGCCTATGCTAACCTTCCAGACTGATGTCGACGAGGAAACCGGACAGGAAGTCCTGACGTGTTTCCTATTGCCACAGTTGGAATACCACGTAGTCAATCAGAACGGTAATGAACGATAAAACTTGTCTGAAAGCTTAAACAATCCTCCTTCGTAACCTGCTGAGGAATTACAAACATAAACAACGTATCTGTTTTTTTCTACTTACCGATTCCTTTTTCAGTAATTTCGTTTTTGTTTTACTCGCTTTGAAAATTGGAAAGCTTTCGAAATTTCACTGCAACTCGGAGCTTCGGAAATCCGTTCAAATATTTTTCCTTTCCCCACGATGAATTTCCTCCTGCTGCACAGTGTCGTTTCCTCAAAGCTCCGAGTTGTGCGATTTGTTGCAAGCTTTTATTCAACTTGACTTTCTGTTAGTTGCAAAACGGAAAATCGATATTTCACCCACTTCCCGACTACTTGGAGCTCTGAAATTTTTCAAAAATGCATGTAAAAGATGCCAATGCATGATTCAATTAGAAAAAAAAAAGATCCATAAAATTTCACTGAAACATACGAAAAAAAATTGTAGCCGACTGTGTTTGCATGTGAAAAGTTTGTGTGCAGCGATTAGTCGTAAGTTCAATCCCAATTACAGTCTTTGTTATTTTTTTAGAAACATTCCATGTTCCGTACCCACAAACTTGTAAACTGATAAAATACTAGTTAGTAATTACTAACTATTAAACTACTTAGTAACTAATAAATTACTAGTTAGCAATAACTAACTATTCAATTACTTAGTAACTAATAAACTACTAGTTAGTAATAACTAACTATCAAACTACTTAGTAACTAATAAACGGCTAGTTAGTAACAACTAGTAAACTGCTTAGTTAGTAACTAATAGACTACCAGTTAGTAACAACGAGTGAACTACTTAGTTAGTAACTAATAGATTACTAGTTAGTAACAACTAGAAAACTACTTAGTTAGTAATTAATAGACTACTAGTCAGTGGCAACTAACTAGTAAGCTGCTTAGTAACTAATAGACTACTAGTTAGTAACAACTAACTAGTAAACTACTTATTAACTAATAGACTACTAGTTAGTAACAACTAACTAGTAAACTACTTAGTAACTAATAGACTACTAGTTAGTAACAACTAACTAGTAAACTGCTGAGTAACAACTAACTAGTAAACTACTTAGTAACAACTTACCAGTAACCTGCTTAGTAACAACTAACTAGTAAACTACTTAGTAACAACTAACTAGTAAACTACTTAGTTAGTAACTAATAAACAACTAGTTAGCAACGAGCAGCTCATAACTCAGTTGGCGACTAATGAATTACTAATGGGTAACTAACAGTTTATAACTGAGTTATTGACTAATAAACTACTGGTTAGTAATTAGCAGTTTATAACTCAGTGACTAATAAACTACTAGTTAGTAACAATTAACTAGCAAACTAGCAACTAGGTGAAACATAATTTCCATGTTAAAAATATTTTTTTAAACCAGCAATCATTAAACGTACTAAAAAGAAGAAAATAATTTTTTTTACCAAGTCATCTATATGTGACTATAAACGAAAGCTTGGGGCGCTCAAAATTTCGACATATAATCTTTAATTTACCGAAATCTGTTAACATATCAACTGTACTTAACTAACTGTAAAACAACCTTAGATTTCTTAAATAAGAGTCCTAGATCTCCGTATAAACGTGTGATAATAATTTACCTAATTACTATTGTACCAAACTAAATACGGTTAATGAAACTGAATTGATCAGATTTATTAAACATTTGTAGAAAATTGAGCGCCCCAAGCTTTTATTAATAGTCACATATATGTGACTTGGTAGAGAAAATTATTTTCTACTTTTTAGTACATTCAATAAAAGCTTGTTTTTTCATATATTTATTCTACATTTCAATTTCCTAACCGCGTTTTTAATCCGAATCGATACGCGTATCTTTTAGGATGTCGGGTCGAAATGCGAAGCGGCGGACAGGCGAACGAGATGCGAGAATTGGCGAGTAGCGACGACGAGGGATGGCAGGAGAAAGAGGCATCGAGAACGCATTCCGTTAAGTTCACGGATGACGCGCCGGAAGCCGACAAGGAGGTGAGCACGTTGCTCCGACCGGCCTCAACTTCCACTATTAACACGTCCCTTTTTTTTTCAATTCCTACGATGTGTTTTCTGCATGAATCGCGCACCATCCTACGAATCTATCTACTGACGAATACATTGCATTGTAATGGGCATTGAAGTTCGCAACGTTGGAATGCAACGAGAATTCTTCGCAATTTCTTCTTCTCTATCCAACAACCCATTTTGCAGACAAGATTGCACATCGCTAGGTAACAATGCTGAAAAAAAAATATTTGCGTGATTTTCGTAGATCAAGTCTGCCGAAGGAAATTTGGGAACTCAAAGAAAATCACATTCTCGTTGCAACGATGCGAACTTCAATCATACAGTGTAGGCAGAAAAAAGCGAACGTAGATATGTAATGAAAGCTTTTGTAAATATCTTCGGACTTACGTGTTTATTTTACTATTAATTTAGAATTCTTCATTAATTCGCGCGACAGTGTGTGTGTGTGTGTGCCGAGCATGGTAAATGTAACCTTTCTTTTCCCACCAGAGCTTATTCGCTGTAAAAACGACGAGACAAAACTCACTCGGTTCCTCGATCAATCGCACTTCAATTTATTTACCCGTAACATACAATACGTACATCCCAGATCGAATTTCCTCTTATTGGTGACAACAACAAAAAATCATTCCTCTTTACCCTTACTAATGCCATTGTAACTCGGATGGGCTGAAATGCATGCGGCCGATGAAGTAAGTACCCCTGTCTTATGTAAGGTGCAAATTGTCAGATGCTTCGTTATGGCGGCCTCTTTAATCGCTGATTAAAATGCTACCTTTGTTCACCCTCTTGACCCGCTCTTGTTCTTTCGCAGACTCCGTTCGTCAGGCAAAATACACCGCACCCGAAAGAGCTCAAAGCAAAGGCACACAAGTTATTCAGCAAGGGAAAGAACGACAGTCGATCGGGCTCGACCGACGAGCAGGTAATGCGAAAAGAGTGGATTATTTTTTATCCTGGACGAGGCAGCGCATTTCCTGCCCCGTTAAGGAGGTACGATCACTTCCACGGGGCCAAAAAATAGTACAAATCTTTTTTACGCACAGCTGCTCTGATTGATGTTTACTTACGTTGATTATTCGTATGATCGATTACAGTGTGGCAAATGTTGTCGTAAATGGTGAATTTATTGCACGTGGACAAATAATAACTGAAAAATTAGATTGTCAACGACTCGGTAGTAATCTTCGTAATAATAATATTAACATATCCACCATAAAAACGGACTAAAAAGATAAATGATAAAACTCCATAAATTGTTGTTTGCATATTTCATGGCGGCTTCTATTCAAATTCATTTCAAAACAAAGTTGGGTTATGTTCGCCAAACGCATCAGCTGTTGCTCGCGACGGTGCTAAGTCTGCGGGTGCTATTTTGTCGTTCTGACCATTATCAACCGGAAATCGAAACTTTCTTGTAATGTAGTGCTTTAATTACACGGTGAGGATTGATTTTCTTATTTTTTACAATATCTGTTATATCCAATCTATCGAATTTCAGTTTTCCAACGGGGTTCAGTTGGATGCGTGAGCAGAAAACGATCACCGCACTTCCGGTTGACCGTCTCCATAAGACGACGTGTTTCGGTAACTCAAAGTTCTCGACTTTGCAGTTTTATTGCGAAGAAAAACTAAACGGTCAAAATAGCTCAAATGTTGGCAATAGGCGCATAAAGTATTCGTCAAAATCATACAAAAATTTCAAATTCGAAAGTTGGATTCGTAGTAATGATCGTACCTCCTTAAATATATTGAAAAAAAAATTGATATATTATTTGATTCTTCAAAAATATTTTCCCTAATTTCGTTAAAATCAACTATTTAACATAAACCCGTTCAGTCGCACCCTTTAAAAAATCACCTCAGAGCTCTAATATTGAACCAATGCCTCTGAAAATACGGATCTAAGGATTTTTTGAGTCGATGATCACGAATACGAGGTCAGATTTTGAAAATTCAAAATGGTGGATCCGATATAGTCGATCCAACTGGGCAATGTAACAATAAAAATTTCAATCATATAAAATCCTACTTTATCAGGAATATTATTTCAAATATACATTAGAAACAAATATTTTAGTTAATTTGAGATCATTCTGCAACCAAAATTATTTATGACTGCAAAATTAAAATCCGACTTTTAGATTCAAAAGAATGTTGAAAATCCAATGCCGGATTCGTGATCAGCGACCCCGAAAACCCCCGAGTACAAAGTTTTAGAAGAATTAATAAGTATTTGGAATTTCACCCCCGCCATATTGGACCCGCCATTTTGAATTTTGAAAATGTAATGCCGGATTCGTGATCAGCGACCCCGAAAACCCCCGAGTACAAAGTTTTAGAAGAATTGATAAGTATTTGGAATTTCACGTTCGCCATATTGGATCCGCCATTTTGAATTTTGAAAATCTAATGTCGGATTCGTAATCGGCGACCCCGAAAACCCCCGAGTACCAATTTTCATGAAAATCGGTGCAGATGAAAAATGCATGACTGAAAGGGTTAAAAGATCAATATTAATATTTTTAATATTGATCAAAGTAAATAAACGATTGTATCGACACAATTCAAAGAGCATTATTCCAATATCAATATTGTTCTATCAGTACGATTATTTTGGCCTGTTTCTCCTGATAGGACGTTTCGCAAGCGTTTGGTCTCGACAAGACCGAGGCGATTTCCGGTGCTACGACGAATCAGGAAGTGACGGAACAGGAGCAAATTCCCACGTGCAATGACGAGGACACGAGAGAATTGACGAAAGTTTCCGAGTCCGAAGTTGCGCTCGAAACTTCAATGGCCCATCATCAGCCGCCCGATAACGACGATATCGCGACACATCAACTGTCAGGACCAAATTCAACGACGACAGTGAGTCGACGATGATACCCGAGACGTCAAGTTTCGAACTGAGAATTTTTTATCCCCGACCAACCCTAACTCGAGTGTTCGATTCTCGTCTGCTCTCGGCGCCGCGACAGAATTTCAAATTACTTCACGCTCGAATTCTAAACGGGCCGAAGAGAACGTATCGGACGAGCGGGGATGCGGAGCGTGTCACAGGGTATCGAATGTTGGGTGAATTAAGGTTGAACGATGGTCAGGCCAATGCCGGAAGCTCCTTATTCTTTTTACCCGCGGATACGATGGGGAATGATGAAAAAAATGCTATAGTGTGCTTGACATTTCGTGTGGCCAATTTATTAGAACGTTGAATAAGTTCTCGCTGTTTTCCAACAGATGGCGCTACCGGAACCGCGTGCGTGTAGTTTGAGATGGTAACGCATGTATAAAGAATTACCTTATTCCCTTTTTAAGTTTTCTAACCCTTCTACCCTTTCGTCTATTCTTTCCACTTCTCTCCGTTCCCTTATCATTGTTATCATCTCTTCTATTCCCCTATCCGTCACAACTTTCTCTGCATCTTGTCCCCACTTTGATGGGTTTCCTTTTGTAATTGCTCTTATTTCCTCGAATAGGCAAATTTTCGGCTATCTTGACTCCTCCATCCTAAGCACCTCTCTTGTATACCTCAACGCTCCTTTCCTCATTATACATTCCATGACAGGCACCCCAGCTCTCTTCTCCAAACCTAGTTTGGAGTTGTTTTGTCCACTCCTAACGCCATCTTACAGTACTCTGTATTCTTTCAAAAACGCTTATTTCTCCCATTCCCCATATCTCCACACCATACATTGCTCCTGCTTTCACCATCGAATCTAACGAATAAAGTCTCTCCTCCATCACATCCCCACCCTCTTCCATATTCCCCACATCCTAAATGTTGCTTTTTGCGTTTTCCCCGCCAATTTTCTTTCCATGCACCCAAATGCAGTTTTGCATGTAAACCCCAAGTATTTAAATTCCTTTACTATAAACGCAGTTCACTAACTATTCAGCGAACTTGACATTCAGTGTATGGTATTTCGCCGAAATGTAAACAACTTTTTTCCTTCATAGTGCCAAATATGGCAAATTACGTACCAAAAAAGAGCATTGGTGGGGAATTTTACTGCACGACAGTTTCGAAACGCTTGAAAGCATTAGGAATCATTTTTTTTAAACAAATAATCAATTTCCACGAAAAAAAAAACAGCGAGAACTTACTCAAGATCCCAATATATACGAGGGACATTTTTTGACAACAACTTTTTGCTACGAGGCTGTACCGTAATTAAGGGGCTATACGAGCGTGAACGCTGGAAGTTTGGGTGATTTTCGAGAATCTTTTGGAAGAAAAGTACTCAATTAAATGTTTCGGAAAATTAAGAATATATTTGGCTATATTTGATCTATATTGCATAATTTTTTCATAGAAGCCTTCGAAGGCGCAAGAAAAAGTTCCACTGCTGTCATGATTCCGGTCGATTGAGTAGCCGAAACCGAAAAAGAAAAAAATGTCGTTAAACCGGAAGGTACTTCCTGTACAATGACGTAGGATTTTCGAAAAATATAAAAATCTAACCAAGTGGCGTGGTTATGAAAAAAAGTCTGTTTTCTTGTCTATAAAACGGTCGTTGTCTCCAATGCCAAATCGTCAATTTTCATCCAATCGAAAATATCCTACGTCATCACAGAGTAAATATATTCAACAGTACTCAGTTCGAATTTCAAGTCAATCGGATGATTGCTCTGAGTTACAATGTCAGCAATTTTGAAAAATCTCGTTTCGAGAAAAAACGCGTTCAAAGATTTAACTGGGGCATTTTCTACGTACGAGCTGTTGCTCTTTGGAAGACTGCCATTCGGGGAGTATCAGAGATACGGCCTTGACATTTTTACAGGATATCCTCGAAAGTACAAACTGTCGAAAAAGGCAAAAAAAAATCGATTTTTTTTTCTCGCACTGGTATAGCCCCTCAACCCTAACGTACGAAAATTCTTATTCCCTTCTCCACTTAACTCCACCCTTATTTCGTCTTCCATCGACGAGCTCGGTGGAAAGTTCATTGATCGGCGAGCAAAAAGGCATCCGTCACGCGAGCGTTCAGCCTTAACGGTTTCGTGAGAGAATCGGCGAGGGACGTTGTTTTGTGGGCGTTTTGTTCGTTTTTTGTTTGTTCGTTTGTCCGTGTGACCGGTGTGAGGAAGGGATCCTGTTGCAGGATAACGATTTCGAGGGTTCGGTGTCGGAAACGAGGTGTAGGGATGAGGATGAGTCTGAGTCTGAGGACATGCAGAGACATGTCGAATTTACGATATTGGAAGACGCCGATTACGAGGGTGGGGGTGACTCGGGCAAGCCGAACAGGCTGCATCGCCGGGACACCCCGCACCATCTGAAAAACAAGCGCATTCATACCTCGATTGACAAGGATAAAGTTGCTTCGATCATCGCACAGGTCAGCAATTTTATTGAAATGAAGAAATGCGATTTTGTTCTTGTTCTGTTTTAAAGACAACGTGTACAATCAGCCGGGAACAAAAATCTCGAAGCAACGAGAACGTTGAACGATCCTTTTGTGCACCGCAGCTGTCCGCGATCTTGTGTTTTACTCACGAGCCTCTCAACGTCACCGTCTATCTCACACACTATCTTTCTCTATCTCATTCGTAACTCTTTGAACTAAACGCTTTTTACGTACGTTGTTAGAGCAGTGGCGAAATTACGTTTTCTTTTTTTCACTTTCTAAACTTGGGTTTTTCTTATTCTTCGTTTTGTCTTAATGTCGTAGCACGTGTTGAAATTACGAACTCGTGGAAAGTTCACGGTGTTCAACGTTGTAGAGTTGTTAATACTTCAGTGGTGTCTGCTTCTTTGCTTTTCACCGTTTGATAACACTTTTTTTCCGTTCTCTTTGATCGTCGCTTTGTTTCTCTATCTTTTTCCATCACGGAAGACTCTTTCCTTCGTTTCGATCATCGTCGTTTTCCATCGGATCATCGTGTCGTTCAATCGCGCAGTCTCTTGCTCCAAAACTTTGCTCAACAATCACAGTGCCAACGGTGCGCCACATCTTGTTTTTTTTCTCTCACTCTCTCTCTCTCTTTCTCTCTTTGTATTAACACCGCTTTCGTGGTTTGAATGGTCGAACGAACGGCACACGGGAGTACGAATGTCCTTTTGGAACATCGACGTTGCATCGAAGATAATTTGTTCGATCGTGCGGTATACTTTTCACGCATACAGGGTATTTATCGCCGTCTCAGCTGTTTGGCTACTGAGCATTTTCTTTCTGGATATTTTGCTTTTCGGAATGCGCCTCGGAGTGTCAGAATGGTCCACGAATCAATTGCGATACATCGAAGTTTAATTTTTTTTTTCCTTTCTCTTCGGAACTGCCAGTTTTCTTATAATTCAGCTTACGATCACTCGGTACACTCGATTTGTCATTTTTGCCAGCTTTGACGGTCGTTCGGTAGTCGCGAGGCCTGCGAGTTGAGAAGAAAAAATATATACGTACATGCAAGACTCAGTGTCGTTTCTACGCTAATGCCATTGAGAATATGCCAGTCGTAATAATAGTTATCTGTCGTTACGTTGTTGTTTAGGCGCTTCTGAAGAAGACCGACGAGCCCCCCGCGTCTCTGACTCCCACAACGGAATCCGTGGAACAGTGCGAGCTCAACAGCCAAGGTACGTCGAAAAATGTCGCAAACTCGTCGGTGAAAAGACGTCCGACTCGACCGAAGAACGAAGCAGCTCCTGTGTTCACTCTCTCGCACAATTGGGCTCTATCGTATTTTACTTGGCGCCGAAAATTCACCGAATCACGATAAGTTTTCACGTGCAGAGTTTTCCTTATCAAAAACTAGAACGAAAACGCGCAGCGGACCCTTGGCGTTGGTTTGCGCGATAAGATTACAATTACTCATTCTCTTATCTCCCGTGAATTATCTCTATCGTTTTAATGGCGCGTACGATCGTAGCATCGTGCCTCGACATTGATCAGAATTAACGAGCGCACGCGAGCCGCTCGCCAACCAAATTCATCACAAACATCCTTTGTTTACCTCTCGTGCAATTTACTCGTCGCAAGTTGGCAAATATGCCAAAACGTTATCGCTTCTTCGTGCGTAAGAAAAAACGAAATGGTACGGGGAAACCGTGGGCCGTGCGTCGAGTGACGTTTGATCACGGAATTTTTGCGACGTGAAAGCAGCGAGAACTTTTGGGTCTTTGGGTTTCAGGAGCAACGTCGGACGCCGAGCCGTCGATCGAGGTACGCGAAGAGCAGTACGAAATTCACATCGAGAGAACAACCGGAGGCCTGGGCCTTTCGATAGCCGGGGGCATCGGCTCGACGCCCTTCAAGGGCGACGACGAAGGCATCTTCATTTCCAGAGTTACGGAAGGTATTTTCCCATTTTTTTGTCTCCGGGCATTTCTCACAATCTACGGCTCACAACAATCGCAAATCACAAATATTCACGTTTTTTTACTCCACCAATTACGCAAAACTCTGCTGTTTTCGTTTTATCAGTAGATTTTACCTGAAGGGCGGTTTTTTCCGAGCGAATGGATTTTGGGTAAACATTCGGAAGTGGGGCTCCTGCTAGAATCAGGCTAATTTTCTTCAAGGGTCCAAACAAATCCAAACAACCCCAAACAACCCTAAACAACCTCAAACAAACCCAAACAAAAAATTTGGGGTTTCGTTTGGCAATTGAAATAATTCGATCAAATGTTTGCACCAGGTGGACCAGCAGATTTGGCCGGTTTGAGGGTCGGCGACAAAGTTATCTCCGTTAATGGCGTCTCGGTGGTCGATGTTGATCATTACGACGCAGTTGAAGTTCTCAAGGCTTGCGGTCGCGTGCTCATACTCGTTATCGTTAGGGAAGTTACGAGAATAGTGCCGACACCCGAACAAGTAAGATACCACGAGTCGTTCACGGCCGTTCTCAAATTTAATATCCCGAAACGAGAAATGTTCGTTGATTGGTACAAACTTTGGTGCTAGAGACGAGAGAGAGAGAGAGAGAGAGAGAGGGACGACCTAAGGAGCAGAATTTGAAATTAATTCGAAATCGTCGATATTATTATTGGAGCTTCAACAAGTCAGATGGTTTGACGTGTCACTTCTTTTTGCAGATTTCCACGAGAAAAGACTCCGTATGCTCGAGTATGAGCACGAGCCGAGCTCCCAGCGCTACGTCCTACGTTTCCTCTACTACGATGTCTCACAATCTTGAGAACGGCGACAGCAGCTTGGCTCATGACGTCGTCAAGGTACGTTCTCAATGAGGCAAGCACGGGGACACAGACAACGAGTCTTCGAAGATGAAAAACCTGAAGAAAAAAGATTTCGACCTTTTGGACACTTTTTCGGAATTGCCAACATCGAGCAATTTCAAACAGCCGAAGCGTCGGTTTTATTCGAGTGACATACGTCTAATGGGGAGGAGGGGGGGCTGTGCAAAGGATTTTGGTCGACTTGGAGAATGCCGCTTGATTCAGCTCGATATCTCAATTTGTTTTTCCGGAAAGTGGATCTCGAGAATTACCGAAAAAGGGGCAAAGGGGAAGCATGGAAAAATTCGCGAATATTGACGGTCGGACTTTGATTTTGCCAAAAATCGAAAAATCTTCGGAACTCCTCAATCGAATGGCATTTTAAAAAGAACGCCCGCAGAGTGCAGAAGCGAAAAATAAAATATCAGAAAGTGAAAATAAACATCGACGATTCAGTGAAGGAGAACCTTGTTTTGGTCGATTTGCGAAAACATTTTGAATTTTCAATACTTTTTAAAACAAATTCCCTATCGATGTATTTTCACTCTCTGAATGCGAGTTCGCAATTCATTTCAGCCTACACACTCAGTTTCTATAATTGATTTAGCTGGACACGCGCTACATTTCAATTATATTAGTAAAGATATTGCGTCGGCCAAGTTTCATTGCGTCTTCTGATGAAAAAACTGTGTCTCCAGACGAGGAAACTTCCCGAGCCCATAGCCGTTGCGCGAACGAGCGCCGAGCCACTCATCCCGGTTCTCGTGCACACTACATTGATCCGCGATCAGAATGGTCTTGGATTCAGTATAGCAGGTGGTAAAGGATCGTCACCTTTCAAGGACAACACGGACGTAAGTTTGGGACTATCCACGTACGGAATGTCATGTTGCTTTATGCGCAAAGAAAAAGTAAATTTTCGTGTGTAATAAGATACATTATTATAAACATCGCACAATGAAGAATAGACTACTGTAAATATTAGACAATGAATGGTAGACTATTGTAAATATTAGACAATGAAGAGTAGACTATTGTAAATATTAGACAATGATGGCAAGTTTAAACAGACTATTGTAAATATTAGACCATTATGGCAAGTTTAAACAGACTATTGTAAACATTGGACGACGAATGGCAAGTCTAAGGGATCATCACAGTGTATCGGGTCGAAAAATAGACTTTCGCGATTTTTTTTCTCGATGGTTTAAATAGGCTAATGAGTCTGATTTTTCGTTATGACAAATCAAAGCAAGTCCTCACGGTGTACACGGTTGTGGCCGTAAATATTATCCGAAACAAAATTCGTAAAAAGATTATTAATCGATATGAAAGCCGCTATCTTGCTATGTCGGTTTTTTAAAATCGAATTTCACAAAATGGCGGCGGTTTGAAGAAAAAAAAGTATCGAGTTAGCCGATTTTTTCGAGTTTTTCGTTAAAAAAAAAATGAAGAGTAAAAAAAGACTTCCACAGCACGATAAAGAATGGCGTGAAGAATGTCGTGTCAAAATTTGATACGGATAGCTTGAAAACTCTTTTTTTGAGAGTGGACACGGTTTTGAAAAATGACATTTCGAGAAAAACGCTTTTAAAGTTTCGAGTGATGAATTTTCATATATTTTGCCTACTTACGGTCAATCGACGACGCCAGGTCCATGTTTATAACCGTCTGTACTATCGGATGATGCGAGAAAATCGATTTTTTGAAAATTTTACCCTGTTCCCTTAAATGGACTAACATAAATGTCAGACAATGAAGAATAGACGATTATAAATATTAGGCTATTATAAATTCTAGACAATGGAGAATAGACTATAATAAATGTTAGACAATGAAGAACAATTATTACAACCGAATTACCCGGACAGGCGATATTTATCTCGAGAATCACGGACGGTGGAGTAGCACAGAAAGACGGCAAGTTGTTGGTCGGAGACAAAGTCATATCGGTGAGTAACGACAGACGAAAAAAGTATTTCACCATTTCCTCTCTCCCTCCTCTTCTCTTTCTCTCACTCCCTCTCTTTCTCATACCTGGTAGACGTTAAGGGGAGGTTTCAGCGTGAAAAAAAACACTTTTGCGATTTTTTTTTCATCTATATGGATAGAGTAAATTTATTGAAACCATTACATTGTTAAGTGTCAGTTCAAGAACATTCTGTGAAACTTATACGCGAAAATATCCACAAACAAGCCAGTGACAAAGCTTTTCCAAGAACGCCTTTGGAAAAACACGATTTGCGATGTTCACTGTATCTCAGCTAGAAATTATCTGAAATCAAGTACCACCAAAATTCAGTCAAAGTATCATCAAATCCTCCCTCCAACGGTCTTTGATCATTTTTTTTTCATTTCTAAATTTTTCGTGCTCATGTAAAGTGAAGAGTGCTATTTTTCACGAAGAATTCCGCCATTTCGGGGGTGGAAAACTGTCTCAATGTAAAAAAAAATCTCAAACTAACCGTTGGGGGGAGGTATTTTATATGCAGAAAGCGTGTACCAAGTGTTGAAATAAATCGGTCATGTAGTTTTCAAATGGCAGTGAACACGGACTTTGAAAAAGTGGTTTCGAGAAAAACGCGTTCGAAGTGCCACAGTTTGGAACGCGAGCTACAGTGTTAGAGGAGCGGGACTAAATAGTCAATAACTTCGAGAGTTTTGCTCTGATTGACTTGAAATGTTGGGATTATATTCTTGAAATGTTTAACTATAAGAAGAGACAACAAACAAATCGATTTTCCAAAAGTGCAAACCCCTTTCCTCCCCTTAACCGTGTTACTTGCATTCGATTCGCAGATAAACGGCGTCGAGATGACGGGTGCGAAGCACGAGCAAGCCGTCGGTATGTTGACGGGACTGGAAAGGTTCGTTCGACTGGTCGTCGAGCGCGAAATACCAATTTCACAAGCGAATCCCGCGACGAGTGTAACGCCGTCGGAAAAATCGCCGCGTTTGATAAGCGGCGCGGCCCGTCCTTACACCGGTCTCTACAGTGCCAACAGTTACATGGCGAATAGGCCTGGACTGGCGAGCTACAGGCGTTCGATCGACGCCGACAAGACGCTCTCGTCGCCGAGTCCAACGTCCGGTACACCTCCGCCGCCCCCACCACCGCCCGTTCCATCAGCCCAACAATCGAGCAGCAGCAAGCCCATCAACGGGATCAAGATGAACGGCATGGTGGAAAGCACCGGTGGTACCGCCGGGTCCGCCAGCCCCCTTAATTCACCGTCTCCCGGACCCAATCAACCCCAGCCAGCGCCGAGATTGTCAATGTCGCAAACGGCAAACTCGGCCAAGCCAGCCGTCGACACGACGAACGGTGGACATTCCGAATGCGGCGAACAAAGAACAAACTCGCCGCAGGAAGACATACAGGTACCCAAGCCTATAACCAACGAGGAATTTCAGGCCATGATCCCAGCTCATTTCCTACGACCCCCGAAATCCTCGCCCTCGCCAGACTCCCAACAGGGCCCGGTCGTCACCGTGACGATAAAGCAACCTGACAACCTACCCGGGGACGTTACGTTCCCCCCGGCGCCTACCGCAATCGGTAAAGTTACCGAGGTCATCACTAAGAGCACACTCACCGAGACTGTTGTAACGCGCGTTACTGACAATCGTCTTGTGGAACCGGTTATAATCGAGGTACGTTAGCCTCTAAGTCACGTAGTTTTTCGTACAAGCTGCAAATATACGAACACGGCGAGTCGTAGACTTCACTCGATATCCTAGCTTCTTGTGATACTCCAGTTTACTCCCACCCCCCTCTGGGCTCTCGCATTGCGAGGCATCCTGCGTAGATAGTCGTCAGCTTTTATTCGGTCTGGTAGCACGCTTGTTCATGGGCTCAAACGCGAGAAAAAAAGGAAACTATTTTTTATCGCGAGCGCGCAGGATATCTTTGTGTAGTTTCTCGACGGTCCTGCTTATTTCCATGTGACGAAGAGATAAACACCAACATGAGTTTAAACTTTTCGAACGTCGAGTTTCATGCATATGCTCGAGTAGCCTTTGCTCTCCCTTCCTTTTTCATTCTCGTTTTCTCTCCTTGTTTGTCTACTTGTTTTTCTCAGCATGTGCGTCAGACATGAGAAATTTCCATTGTACAATTCGGCCGTTAAGGCCTTAGGCCACAGTAACGGGTATAAAATCATGTGCGAATTAAACAATTTTTTTTCGTACGAAAAAGTGATTCACACGTAAAATTAATTACACATCTATTTAGTATGAATATCAAGCTGTTAGAAAAATATATATATATATTTCTTTTTTCGATGTACAAAATGGCCGACTACTAATATTTTCTTTTTATTTCTTTTTTTCAGGCGCTCCGCGGCGTGACATTTACCATCCACAATTTTGGCTTAGAACGAAAAACAAAAATTCTCGTCAATCTATATTAAAATATCTAGATAAGTACGTACGGAATTTAAAAAATATTGTTTTATTCAAAAGTTGTAGGTATTTTAACTTAAGAAATTAATTTTCAGTGAAAAATTTCGTTATAACTGCTCATGAAATGAAGAGTTTTCGATTAATCAGAAATTCCGTATGTACTTCTCTGTGAAATGCAATTAGGAACGTAACTTTTAAATTTGAAGTAAATCGAGTGAAAATTGTTGAAGTTATTTGTCACGCCAATTGGAAAAAAGCTGTTTCGAGAAGTTTCGAGTAGTCGGCCATTTTGTACAGCGAAAAAGAACTTCTAACAGCTTGATATTCACACTAAATATATGTGTAATTAATTTTATGGGTGAATGACTTTTTCATACGAGAAAAATTGTTAAATTCGCACATGATTTTATACCCGTTACTGAGGCCTGAGGCCTTAATGTGTAAATTATCGTCGTGTCGTTCATTGAAATTAACGAGTAATTTTCACGTCAATGTTAAAGATCCATGTAATTTTGTGTATCGAGTGCTTATCTTCTGGCATGGAAATAGGTAAGTGGATGACGAATCGATTCCGTCGATTTATTACTCAAAGCTACTCCAGAGACCCTGGAGAATGCAACTGGGACTTTCTCGCTCCTGAAAAGGCCAATCGAAAGTCCAGTGGAAGAACTTTATACTTGTCGAAGTTGAGAAACAATCTTTATATTTTCTTTTCCGACGGACTGGCGGTGCTAGAGCCTTGCAGGCGTGAGTATTTTCGTACCAGGTGGCGCGGGGCTCGCAGCGTAATGTTGGCCTTGAACAAAATGCCGAAAATGATCGCGAGCTGTGTGATTGTACGAGAAACGTCGGGGGGATTTTTTTAATATTGTTTTTTTTTAAATAGAAATGGCAAGAATTTGGAAAAGATTTATTCGCGTTGAAAAAAGTCGTGATGTTGTTGATGATTCGGGAATTTGGGTTTGAAAGTACCGTGAAGATTTGAGATGGGTCAGATTTTGACAGTGGGAATTTAGTAAGTAAATTGGCGATTCCTCGGTGTCGACGTAATTGCCCTATCCCAACCCTGCAGACTAACGTTGCCCTTGAACATTGAGATTCATTTCGACAAAAAGATTACAGCTTTTCTCTCTTGGAGTATGCCACAGGAATGAAATTTGTCACATCACTGCCGCACCAACTCAGTCCCCCGTACACACTTTTATTTTGCCCTCATTCGCCGATTCACGCAAATTCACGATCTTCACTAATGCGCAGTATCCGAATTCCGCCTTTTCTCTCCTGTCTCTCTCTTTCTCTTTCTAATCTCTCTCACTATCCCAAACCGGCCATTATGATGATTATTGTCATTGGATGAGAATATATACACAGAAGGCACCGTGCATACGCTTTAGTATCGAACAACGGGAGGAATCTCAATGAGCCGATTGTTTCGTTGTTCAGGATGTCGTGCTGATGAAGGAAGGCTCGCTGGGCTTCAGTATCATTGGCGGAACCGATCACTCCTGTACACCGTTCGGCGCCAAAGAGCCTGGGATCTTCATATCACACGTTCGTATACCATTCGCCATTGCGTGACGTTTTATTCAGCTGAAATGGAGACATTACTTCGTGAACATTGATTAAATATTTGCCGTTGATATTGCAGGTCGTACCTGGTGGTATAGCTGCCAATTCGGGAAAGTTGCGAATGGGGGATAGAATATTGAAAGTAAACGGAACGGACGTGACGAAAGCGACACATCAGGAGGCGGTAATGGAGCTTCTGCGACCCGGAGACTCAATTGTTCTCACGGTCCAGCACGATCCACTGCCGGAGAGTTATCAGGTAGATCGAACGATCAATATCGTCGGCTTACTTTGTCTCATTGTCATTGTCCACGTGAATATCTTTGCATTAATGTCACGAGAAAATTTAGTCGCTTTTGCCACATGCCACACAAAAACGCACGAGCAAATCACTACGATTCTCTTTATTTTCTTCTTTCTTTAAACTTCATAGCCAGCGTTATTTCGACGTTCTATGTATCCTGTCAAAATCGTCGGTCCAACGACCGTAGCCAGATTCCCATGGTCACCGATCAAAGAATCTCCGTTTATGGAAACATACTCGGCATGTTTGGGCCTTCGGTTTTTTTTCCCCCAATGACCAATCGATGCAACCTCGCGAGAATACACGTGCCATTCTTACGATGATCTTTCGTTCGATTGACGTCTATATTTCATTGATACGTATCTGTATATTTTCTGTGCGGTTCTTGCGACCTAACACGATTTATTGTGAAATTGCCCAACAAGCTGGTCGAAATAGAGTACATCCCGGTGACAGTAAGTACCCGCGAAGACCATTCCGTTCTACGCTTTTATTTTTATTCACAATTGTATCATCTGATTTTTCGTATCACTCGAAAGCTCCGGCAAATTTTTGTTTCCTGTGCAAGATGGATAAACTCGCTTCTGCGAAGACTTCGCCATCGCTTCGTCTGGAAATTAGGTTTTTCTTTGTTTATCTTTACAACTGCTTCGTGTGCTTGACGCTAATTAGGTGGAAGTCACCAGCGCTCTTAGGGCCGTATTTATATTCAATCTCGTCACTGCCAGTCGTTTCGTTTGAAGCATAGTCTTGGCATTGCAGACGATCTTTTTTCATTCCGTAATGTAATAGATCATTTCCGAGGATTGTGATGCTAAAGTACTTTTTTTTAAAATAAATTCATCGCAGAACGGAAGTAATTCGTTATATTGTGGAATAACGTGCGAATGTGTAGTTTTACATTCTAGATCACTATAGCCCGATCGGTGATAAATAACGCATGGAAAACGTACGAATATCCTTTTGGAATAATGCAAAGTACGCAGTTGTTCAAGAATTAACTAACCGGAATAGGCGAAACAAGTCTTTGGTAAAAAAAAAACAGTCGTTACGTTTGGGTCTTTATTTTTCTATATCTCCGGTATCTAGAGAATTCATTGTGTGTTAAAGAGAAAATTCACAAGACACATCGTGACGGGATAAAAAATTTGAAAAAAAAATCTCACCGACTTTGCTTTCTTTCAGGAACTCGTTATTGTGAAAGAACCCGGTGAGAAGCTGGGCATGCACATCAAGGGTGGACTCCGAGGGCAACGTGGCAATCCTCTCGATCACGCAGACGAGGGTGTATTTATTTCAAAAATCAATTCGGGGGGAGCTGCGAGACGTGACAATAGACTTAAGGTATGCCTTTCTCGATCCACGGATGTTACGAGCCTCATATTAAGGCGTCTTCTTACTTTAGATGCTAAAAAGGCTATTTTCATGATTTTTTTGTTGTAGGTTTATAGATATCGACATTATAGATATTGATATCAAAGTTCTTACACTTAATAAATACACTTTCGAAATACATTTAAAACAAAAAATTATTTATCCAAGTCGCTATTTATAGACGAAAATGGTAGTTAAAAAAATGTCCTTAAAAAATTGTAGGTCTGCGCTTTTTGTTTTCGTATAATTTGACGTTTTATAAATGTCCGATAAAGTTAAATAATTTGTTAGAGTTCAGCTTCAAAGTCCTCGGCCTGCCAAGGTGCTCTCATGCCCTGATAAGGCAGTTAATTTATCACGAATGTTTTCGTCCACTGTACAATTGTTTTTCGACACTCAGGTTGGCATGAGGTTGCTCGAGGTGAACGGTACATCGTTGCTCGGCGCAACGCACCAGGAAGCGGTGAACATTCTCCGTTGTTCCGGCAACACGATCACCCTCGTTGTGTGCAAGGGATACGACAAGAACGAGATCGAGCACATAATGAGCGTGTCGAGCGGTCGGGAATCGAAAAATTCCAAGACCTCGCAGGAACGCAAAGACTCGCCGACGGAGGGCCTCAAATCATTGTCGCAGAGTATATCGAGCCTCGATCGGGACGACGAGGATGCCGCTACGTTGAGACAAGAGCAAGAGATGAAGGCCGAGCTGGTCGCTTGGGAGCAGGAGGAACGCGAGCGTGCTCTCATCGAGCACCGAGAAAAATCCACACCCGAGAAGGTAGTCCGTAAATTAATCACCTTTCCATACAAACGCTTAAAATACTTACTGCTACGCGGAAACGTCCAAGCACGAATATCAAGGGACCATTCCAGTGTGACTGACTTGAAAAATGCCGATTTTCATTATTTAAACCAAAAAAAATATGATCTTCAGTTCGATTTTTATTTCGTTTATTCAAATGACTTATGTTGGAGATAAAAATACTTTTTAACGTTTTAGTTTGGTTTTTTATGTAAGTTTTGGCCACCGGAAAATGATACCTAAAAATACAACGTCTGACGGTGGAAAGGTCTACTCCAAAAAATGTCTGAAAAAAAACGATGTCTAAAGAACAAAAAAGTCTAAGAATAAAAAAATGAAAGAAAAAGCTGAAAAGATGTTCAAAAAAATAAATTCCAAATTTTATTGGAGAAAAAAAACTAAAAAGATTATTAATCAAAAACTGCAGAGGCGTACACAGGATTTTTTTCGTTGAAAATCAATAAAATGGTGGCCATTGCAAAATTAATCGTCAAATTGGGCCTTTTCCGAAAGTTTCTCGTTAATAAACAAATTAAATTTTCAAACAAAAACAACACTTCGGTACGACGTTAAGGAATGGTGTGAAGAACGATGTGGTAAAATTTTAGACAAAAAGCTCGAAAATTCTCCGTTTAAGATCTTGCACAGTTTTGAAAAACGACGTTTCGAGAAAAACGCGTCCGTTCGCCAGGTCTCACGCAGCTGTTCAGATCCCTTTTTTAAAAAAGGCTTTAGCGACCGGAATAATCCGAATTTCGCGACCAAAATGTAACAGCGTGATTATGAAAGCCCATATTTTTGGATAATGCAACAAAAAAAATACGATTTTCAAAAAATTCACACTGCAATGGTGCCTTAATTCAAACTAAGAATGGCAAAGTTTTTCATTTGATAAAATGTTTGGTGTAAAGACAGTATAGTGTGCCAAATTTCGTATGATTTTTTTCCCGCTTGTATAACTCGGCGCTAGGCCATAATTGTACTCTGCACCGATCGAAGCTTTTAGAAGGAAAAGTGGAAGGGTAAGGAAATACATGCTCAAAGAAAGTATTGTGCGTACGTAGGTGTTGGATGTAGTTCGGGCAGCAGAGTCGCTAGTAAATAAACCGAATAGCCCGGTCGATATGGTAGCGCCGCCAAAATCGCCCGGTGGCACGAAAGATCTTAAAACAACGACCATCGTCATGAGCAAACACACTTTGGCACCGCAAAATCCAACTGTAAGTATCCGACACCTTTTCAACTCACGAATGCCTCTTGTCGTTTTAACGAGTACCCGTGTATGCAATCACTTGGCAGCAACGAACATTAGAGAACTCATACGCACGATTAGAAAAAAAATGCATGCTCGTCCATTGTAATCGCACTACGAACAATAACGCTACGACGAGGTATCAATTACAGACTCCAACGTCGATCGAATCTCTATCAGATATTGGCTTGGTAGAAAATCGTAGGTTTGAAAGAAGGTGCAGGATCCCCGAGCATGCTACTCCTCGATATTCAAACACACTCTCCTCCCAACAGAATCGTCGTCGACACACTGCATCTCTTATCATTCTCGCAGCAATCCACATTCCATATTTTCACCCAAATCTTTTTCGTCCGTGGTAAAAAGTTTACTTTTTTTTTCTCTCGAATACCCCCCCACTCGAGAATTCATGTCGTTTTTGTCAAGGGAAATGTTGAAAGTCGACGCGTGTTAGGTGGCTCTCAATAACACCGAATGTAATTCGTTTTTCGCGTGGACGCCAAAGACGCATTGAGCCAAAAATTTGCACCTTTAGGTCGAAAAAACGAAATGTTATTCGATGTTGATCACGATCTCACAGCCGTGTCATTCTGTCGATCGTTACAAAGGATTCAAATACAATTTCGACATGTCCGTAAAGCAAACAAAAGCCCAAAATCACTTTTAATTTGATTGTTTTCCTCCGTTTCTCTCTCTCTTTTTGAAATCTTGATGGCGCATGAAACATGTGTACTTGTCGGTGTTTTTTGTAGTGAAAAGCATGATTTCCTTGAGAAGCCGATAGAGAGACATGTTTCACGTGTTTGCAGACAATGGACGGTGATAGCTCGAGTTTGGCCGCCCTATGACAAGAGTGAATCGTTACGTACGTCCTCACGTTTATAATCGTGACACACTACCCGAGTGTCCGGCCAGGAATGTGCGGTTTTACAGTTTATTGATCTTAAGGATAACGTCACAATGTCTAACCGACGTTTGCATTTATTATTACGATCCTCCGCCCACCCCCGGCCCCATTGCCCCCCCCCCGATCGCTACCAAAAACGTATAATTGTTACACCGTTAATCATATTGTTGCTCTATTTATTACCGTTATTACTGCCATTAATAAGTATTAAGAAGGGAAAACAATGGTCAACTCCGTCAGCCATCCGTCGACTAATAATATCGATGATTTATCGAGAGAAGGCGAGGTTAGCCGTTTGGCGAGAATAATTTGCGAGCTCGATCGGAAGGACAGTCTTTCCTCGAGAAGTTGAATCACCGAAGATCTCACAAAATTAAAATGGCCGGTTATTCCGACATGTTGCGTCGATCGATACACTCGATATAATAGTTCCAACGTCAATCGTTCGTACGGGCTTGCTTGACATTTTGTAAACAGAAAAACTCGCGAATTATTTGTTGATAATCGTAAAACATTGCGAATTGCAAAGTACCACGAGAAAATATTGAACAATTCGATTTTCACGTTGATGAAAAGATGACGCGCCTACTTAAATTTTACTTGTTAATTCATTGCGTTTGGCGGAACCGCTCGGTTGCCCGACCCGAATCACCACGCATCGTTAAGTTCTACCAATCGTGAGAGCTAGGGAAAATTGGGGGAAAACGAAAAAACAAAGAGAAACGCCAACGTGACGGTTCCCGTGATCCGAAAACTATCGTGTAAATAAATTCTTCGTTGCACCTTCGTCCGCGAATGTTGGCCGATGAATAGACATATTTTTCTGTGATAGATAAAGTTGAGGCAACTCGAGTCAACTTTGCGAATATATACTCTCACGTACATACACACGTGGAAAAAAAAGTTTGACGAATTTTACTATCCTGTTAGCGATTGTCGCGCTGATAAAAAAAACAACGAATTTTTTTTTCTTCGTTTTTCTATCGAGGTGTTTGTGAATTATCACATAACAACATTCGTTACGCAGGGCGCGGTCGTAAACAATTATCAAACGGGGCCTCAACGTGGAGTAATCTTTGCCGAAAACGGTTTCGCGTACGTTGAAACTTATGATAGAGAGCGCTCGTCGAATTACTCGTTCCTTGATGCAAGAGAATGACTTTTGCATCAAATCGTGAGCAATAGGATGTTACACTCTCTTTCAAAAGGTGTGTCAATGTGATCCTTCGGTGGTAATAAACTACGAGATTTTTTTTATTTCTACTCTATGAAGTCGATAAGTGCCGTAAAAATTCATTTAATTTTACATCTCTAATTTCCACGCAAAAACGCTAGCCGCCATGCTGCTTTGAGTCGTGACGTCACTTGCATAGTAAACATCGACGCTGCGCCAATTGTGAATGCGTACATGTTTTTGGTTAAGGAGGTACGACCATTATTAACTTTCGGATTTGCAATTATTATGTGATTTTGATGCATACTTTATGCGCCTATTGCCAAAATTTGAGCTATTTTGACCGTTTAGTTTTTTCGCAATAAGACTGAACAGTCGAACACTTTGAATTACCGAAGCACGTCGTCTTATGGAGACGGTCAACCGGAAGTGCGCTGATCGTGGTTCTTCTGCTCATGTATCCAACTAAACCCGTTGGAAAACTGAAATTCGATAGATTGGATATAATAGATATTGTAAAAAATAAGATAATCAATCCTCACCGTGTAGTTAAAGCACTACATTGCAAGAAAGTTTCAATTTCCGGTTGAAAATGGTCAGAACGACGAAATAGCACTCACAGACTTAGCAACGTCGCGAGTAACAGCTGATGCGTTTGGCGAACATAACCCAGCTTTGTTTTGAAATTAATTTGAATAGAAGCCGCCAGAATAATATGCAAACAACAATTTATGGAGTTTTATCATTTATCACGTATCAATAATATGTACAATTATATTCTGCCTATCGTGTTAATTCAGCTGAGGTAATTCAAGCCTATTAAAACATATTAAAGCCTTTTAAATTTATTACGTTAATATTATCACGAAGATTACTACCGAGTCGTTGACAATCTAATTTTTCAGTTTTTATTTTTTCACGTGCAATAAATTCATCATTTGCGTGGAAGTGATCGTACCTCCTCAAAAGTGAGTAACACTCCCCATCATTGGGGTGTTGTTTCTAAATGTAAGAATACTAGTGTAAAAACACCGGGACAATTATGGATTAAAATGCCAATTGATATAAATATGAGGAAGACTTGGTTAAAACTTGGCGAAAAAAAACTCATTTGTTCTTTTTTGAAGTGCAGATAACTATTTGAAAATTTGCAATTAACTGTGACAAACACGAATATATAGTTGTTGACGTTTTCTCTCACAGGTTACAGAGTAATACGTCTACTGCTTTCTTTGTTTACTACGTCAATGACGTCACGTCGGTATCCATTATGGCGGCTACCGTTTCGCATGTTCGTTGGACAGATAAAAAAGTATTAAAAAAAAAGTGAATTATAAAATTTATTTTGTGTTTTTATAAATTAAAACCAACATTATTCGATTTCTTATTGCGAAAAATACGTTATTTATACATTCTTAGTATTTTTCTCACACAAAGTAAAATACCCTATTTAGTAATACTTAGTAGAACCTTATTGATTTTAAATTATTTCTAACTTCACATTCAACGAAACATTTTCTTTCGCGTGAAACTGACAATTCAAAAGATACTTATATTGCCAAGGACAATATCAAACCTGGAAAACATTATTTAAGAATTTCGTTCAATAATTCCGGGATACTGAGATTTGTATCAATTGGCGTTTTTCGTGACAGCTATTGTTTTGTCACGAGATACAGCAGCCGGAGAAATAAAGCGTTTTAACAATCGACCGAGTGAATACGGGATCAGCATTCTTCAAGTATAACGAGCAAAATTTAAGCCCCCAACGTATACGTGAATTTATATAGGTGTTTTTCCAAACAACTTCGAAATTGTACCTCTCGAATATTTATAATTTCATAATGGGATGGTGAAATTCATCAAATTTTTTTTTCCGTTCACTCGCATGCCATTCCTTTTTCTTTCGATGGGCTTTTATCCGTCGACTAGACAAACTGATGAGAATACGAAAGCGGGGAGGGATATAAAATATATACGGTTACTAGAGGGGACACAAAAGTCAAAAAAATGTATCTTCCGAGAAGGGTAACGAGCTTCGTTGAACGCTCGCTCGTGTTACTGTTGCCAGTCGCGGGAATACATCTACGTATAAAAAAGAACTTTTCAACGAGCATTTTGATTCACGTAACAATGAAAATATGCCTTTCATTGGGAAAATGTTCCTGCGAATGCAAAACGAGATGAAGTATATCTCGCAATAAAATATGCGAATTGTACGGTTAACCGTTGTCGATTACCGTGCCGAGCACAAGGAGCAATTATGGGAGCGGCGTTGTAAAAAATAAATAGAAGAGAAAACGTTTAGTTCGTGCTGTAAAAAAAGCACACGAAGAAACGCATGCGTCCTTCATAAATAAATACTATTACGTTCTTTTCAAAATGTCTTGGTATTTGAACGATAGGCCGTGGGAGAGAAAAAAAGCGTGTCTTCTTTTTTCAATTGGTCGGTCTGTGTTAATAATATTGATTCGTTTCCAACGAAGCATTTTGTCAGTCGTCGTCGTCTGTTGTTCGGAACTACATTCGGGGTGATAAAAAGAGGAGAATAAAAAACGAATTACAGCGCATTCGTGCTGGAGGAACGAGTTGTAAACGGAATATATATATATTTCTCCTTTTTTTCAAATCGCAGACGAGGAATTTATAATGTTCACTGTTATACCAAAAGTTAAAAAAAGCCCATATCATTAACGAAATTCAAAAATCAATGTACCGTAACTATAAATTTTCTATACATGTTATATGTTGATATAACTCTAATGGACCAGATGTTTATATATTATTACAAAATATGTGAGATAAGATTAATATTTATCTAACTGCAAAATAAAATGAACAGAAATATGTTGAAACTCGTGGTTTCGATTTGAATTGTGCAAATTAAGCTCGCTCTCGAGTTTTCTCTTGACAAAACGACCGTATCTTTGAATGTTAATTTGCGCCTGAGCAATGGCGGATGATAGCGATGTTTTTTGCTAATCTTTTGTGGCTCAGGCGGAAAATAATTAGCCTTGGTTCGTGAATTTTGTGTTCTCTTTTGACTTATCCGCTGAAATTTTTCAAAATTTATAATTAACGTTCTTATTAAGTGGTTCGTCGAAATTTCTGACTTCTTTTGTACACATCGATCCCGCCTACTTGTCATATTTTTCAGCTAACGTTTTGGACATTAGGATTCGTTTGAAAAATCGTTTGCTGCCGACGAGTTTTCACTGCCATAGTTCAAGTATTTTTGGCTGCCCGCTTAACGAATCGTACGTAAATCGCAATTGAAGAAACATTGGGAATACGCATGAAAATCTGAATTAAGGCCGGAACCTGCATTAGAAGCTCCAAAAAGCGTTTTTTCGGCAATTTTTGTACATGGGAAAAAAACGAGTGAGCCCAGTAAACATTGAGGTATCTTTTCATGTATATTTGGAACGTAAAAAAAATGCAGCCCGTGGTTCTTGACAGAAACAAAACAAAAAAATCCAATTGTCATATATTTTGCTTCTGGGTGAAGAAAAAGCTGAAAAAATCGTGAAATTATAACTTTTCTCAGGTTCGAAAAAAAAACGTTTAAAAAAACAATTTAACGCGCTATAAAAATTGTTTAAAAATACTTTTTCCACGACTTTGTTAGTGCACTTAGAAGAGATTTTTTCACACTGAAAAACATAAAAGTTGTTTTGATTCAATAGGTCGTCTAGTTTTTTCGCCACCACGCCCGCCAATTTGAAAGAATCGTGAAAATGAAAAGTGGACAAAACGCGCTTCAAAAAGTTTTTAAATTCTCACACACCGGTTCGACGCTTCTCTGCTTTTGGCCTTGTATCTTCGAAAATATTTACAATTGGCCTCTGTAACTTCGTAAATATATTCTCGGACAGTTTATCTATCGCTTCAAGCAATAACAAAAAAAAACACGATTTTTCAGACCTTCTAATTCAGGCTCCGGACTGAAGGCACCGTTTGGATACTTTCATTGCAGAATCATTATCATTAACAATAATTTACGGAAGCGACCAAATTACAAATGTTCTCTCGCAACATTTTCGGCGCCTAGCCTAAAAACATTGAACGATTCTTCATTCAAGCAATGTTTATTCAATTAAAAACCAACCGATGTGTGCTTAACCTCGAAATTTGCGGATTTTGCGTTCCGCTTCGCCATACACTGAGCCGATCAAAAATTATTATGCAGACCACAAAGTTCGACTAATATCCAGTTTTCTCTCCTTCTCATTTTTTTGTTCGAATGTGGTTAATTTAGCCAATGATCAGAGAGGATACCGGAACATCCGTGGATGATCCCTCTTCGCCGATCACCCCGAACACTGCTAAGTTTCTGCATTCTAACGCCACGACTACGAGTCTCGATAAATCCTCACTGTCGCAAACTCTGCCATCCTCCAAAAAAAAGACCTCGAACGCTCCAAAGCGCAGTATCACATTCGCCGAATTGCCAACATCCTCGAGGTCAACTTCCGCCGACGCTCTAGCGTCTGTCAATGCCAAATTCCGTCCGACTCACTCCATCATGAAAGAACGTCCAACATCCATGCACGAAAGATCCAATTTCTATTCCTCCTACAATATTAACGACAAGACAAACGTCGATCTCGAGAATGCAAAAGTAAAAGAACCACGTTTTCGCCTTCCTCCGACACCCCTGACAAGTCCCGGGTGCACGGGAGAACAACTCGGTACCACTACGGCTTCTTCTAACAAACGACAGATTGCACGCTCTGTCGATGGAAAGTTTCTGGGTGAGGTGGGTCCCATCGGCATGTTGAACTAATGCGGACGAAAAATACAATACGGTCGGGTATCGCTGGATACCCGTAGCTGCAACGAGTCTAAAAATGTTCTGTTTTTTTTTTCCAAATGCTATTTATGCGTGCACAGCCTTCACCAACGCCGTCACCGACACCCGCACCAGCCAAGATGTCGGTCAGCGACAGAAAGAAACTTTTCGAAAATGCGGTCGAAGAGCATCTTAAACCATCGCCAAAACCAGGTATTTAGAAAATCCTTACGTCTGTTCCCCATCGAATCCAACTTACATTCAGTTTTTCAGTTTTATAGGCTATAGTGCATATCATACGACTTTTGATATATGCAAAAATAACAAAATGGCGGACGTTTTTCGAAAAAACAAAAAAAACGTGTTTTTTTTCGTTTTTGGTAAAAAAAATAGTAAATAACATTTAAAAAATCCTTGATACGCTATACCTATAGTTGTAGAGAATATGTGGTTAACATTTCACAAGGATTGGTTCAGTAGTTTCGAAGATTTTATCAACGAGCTGTCGAAAAACGTTGTTTTGAGAAAAACGCGTTCAAAGTTTGTTTGGGTTACATAGATACACAAATTTAAAAAAGATGTATTTCGAAAGTTTATCAAGCGTAAAAACTTTTATATCAATATCTATAATATAAACCTATCAAAAATAGCCTTTGTTCGCGTCCAAAGTGAGAAGACCCCTTAATAGAAAATAAGCGAGCCTCATATTTCATCAATTTTGTTTTCATGATTTATTAAATTCATTATTATAAATTTCCTGCCATGAGCTATCTTCGCAACGAAAACATTGCCAAGTGTCACAAGAAATAACGTGTTTAATTTTCTGAATTCCAGACAAAGTATTTAGTTTCCTCAGTCAAGACGAGGTTGAGAAAATGAAACAAGAAGAGGGTGAGTTGATAATTGAGGGTGCGAAGTAACGAAGGCTTTCGCGGTGGTTTGACACTGTTGTTTGTTTGCAGAGAAAAAAATCGCCACGCTAACGAGGGACGAGCTAAAGTCTTGGGCGCAAATCGACGAGATCGAGGGCCTCGAAGAATCCGAGGACGCGTTGGAAGATCATGATAATAGAAGGCCTAAGTAAGCGAGATAGTGATTTATCCGTAAACACCCAGGCAAGCGAGATTGTTCCGCGAGATCCCGTATTTTTTTTTTTCAATTACTTTCGCACACACATTTTTCATATTTTCCTGCACAATCGTTGTACTTTTTTTTTTTCTACACGCCACTATCTCGACGAACGAGAGACTGACGTAAACGGAACCAGGTCTTTCATTAAAAGACGAAATAACGATTACGCGAAAAAAAACAGCTGAATTATCCGTCAACTGATTATTCCTCGGGAGTCAATGCTCGGTTGATAATCGATTCGGGTATTTCGATAATTTTAATTCGCGATGTTCTACCTCTCCGGCGTTCCTTCGCTGTACATATGTACCTATGTATTTAGAGTGTACGAATCTTCATTCGCTATTATTACTGTTTTTATTTTTTTCTCGTTTATGCATTAAGATAGGAAGGAACGACGTATTACAGTTTCATTGAGAATTTGACGATGCACGAGCAGTTGTTTGTATCGAGCGCTCCAACTCATCGTCGCTTGGTCAATAAAACATTTTAACGTACGAGCTAATTGGACCGAGGTTATTGCACGCCATACGCAACAAGTGTCAAATCGCACACTATCGCGACGAAAAATGCACTTTCGTTTCACTTTTACTTATCCGCATTTTACGATAGACCCCTAACTGCCTACGGACATAAGACGGCCTCGAGAATTCTTATTTTACAACCGTGTATATACATTTATACATATAAATATTTGTTCCAATGCTTCTTCGTTGAATTGGTACTTGTTTTTTTTTCTTTTTTTTTTACAATATGTAAAAGTATCAGGGCAAACAAGGAATACTTCTCACGCTTTTACGCAGGATAATCACAGCGTGCTTAAAAAAAAAACACATGCTTGCGCTTTAACGAATAGCACTTTAATACAATTATACTTGGAGTACGGTGGGACATGAAAGGATCTATTTTTCACAGTGGGATGCTCCGATCCTGGCGGATATAAGTATAACGAAAAAAACGTCTGCATTACGACGGCGACATTTTTCATTGTTGAAACGCACATTACGCAAATCGCATCGTTCGTAGTTGTAGACAGTATTGTACACGATGACATTGTATCTGTATCATTGGCAATTTTTCATTAACCACGTAGGCTACACTCTATTCTACTCCGCAGTATTTCACGATGAAAAACGATTCTATCGTTCTTTCTTTTGGCCTCTGTAAGATTTGTCGCTTTTGTACTTTTTTAAAATTTAGGGAAAGACGGAAATTAATAAAAAAAACATAATAATACATGAAAGTAAAGTGTTGAAAGCGAGAGAGAAAGATATTGACTGGTCAGTACGCACGGCTCCGTTACCTTGCAGTAGCCGAATGAGCTCGCGAAGTTCACTGCCCTCTCTGCAGGGCGTACCGGGTGTCGTCAGAACGGCCAAAGCGGAGCGTCGTCTCAAGGAAAAAATGATTCAGGAGGTAAAAAATGCGTAGATCGGAAATCGGACAATAAGTAGGGTACGGAGTCTCATTCAAGAATGAATTTTGTCAGCGCTTCGCTACACTTTGATGCGAATGTGGTAAACGTCAAACGTTATGAGTCCAAAGGCAATAGAAATAACGAAAAATCACACATTGAGATTGGGACTGCGTACGCCGAGTGTCCGCTAACGAAACGGTACGATTTGAGAAATTGATGAAATTTTTCGTGTTCCTAGGGCCTGATATCCGATGACGAGGAGGAGAGCCACTTGAGTCCTGCGGAGCAGCGCGCTCTGCGAGCTGAGAAAAGAGCCGCGTGGAGGCAAGCGCGCTTGAAATCTTTGGAGCAGGTGTGAATTATAAACGAGGAAAGAAAATTGACGAAGCAAAAATAAGCCGTTCGAAATAGCGAATCCAAATGTTTTGTTTCGTTTAAAGGACGCGCTCCAGGCTCAGATAGTTATAAAGAAAATGAATGAGATGATGGACACGAACAAGTCCGACGTTTTACAAGAGACGACGGAATTGGATCGCTCGTCGGATCACGAGAGATCGAACGAGGTAAATCGTTTTCATTCGCAATATTATCGCTCTCCGGGACTTACAATATATTTTTTTAACATTTCGTTCGTTTTTTTTAGTATTTCGAATAACCGTTCTTACGCATAATTAACCTCATAATTGTGTTGTCGAAAGACTTACTGTTAACCCGTCTGTCACTAATTGCTCGTTTTTTTTTCTCGTCCTTCACTCAATGTGTTCATTACTCATCACGATGTCGCGAAAATTTGTTTACGCCAATCCCCTCGTCAGCTCTGTGAGCTGAATAAGCAAAGTGACCAGTCTCAATGAGAAGTGCGGAAAATAAGTCGATGCTGGAAGAGCAACAAGCAACGAATGAGCAAAATTGCGTATGGCCCGATGAGAGAGAGAAAAAAAATCGTCGTTTGTCTGTCCCCGCTACGAATATAGTTCACCGCGTTACGGCCGTCTAGCGCGGATTTTCCAAAACTTGCGGTTCGGAGCAAACTCGGCCCGTCAAAAGCGGTACGCGAATCGGAAAAAGTAGTGGACGAGAAGGTAACTCGACGCACTGAGGAATATGTCGACGAGGTGACCGGGGAACGTCGCGTACGAACTGTCGAATACGTCGAGAAGCTCATTGAGCGGGAGGTAGTAGAAATAACAAAAAATATATTCACATTTCCGTCGTTTTTAACGGGTTGCAAACAAAGATATACACCACACTTGAGTTTTTTTTTGGAAATTCTTTAGATAAGTGACTTTTTTGAAAAATGAGTCGAAAAGCGTTTATTTTTGCTATTTTTTCATGTATTGGGTTTTCAATGATGATATTCAGTCGGGGGAAGCTGACATTTTTCATTGACACATTTCTTTACGAGCAAAAGATCGTTAAAAATAATTCCGAAACTTTCAAAAACCCAAACCCGATGTAGACGTCGAAATGTTCAAAAAATGGCCTATAACGTATTTCCGCGAACTTTAATATATTGGGTATGGAAATTCGATATATTCAATATATTGGGTTTGTTTTCAACTTCCCCCGACTGAATATCATCATTTATAACCCAATAAATGAGAAAATAGTAAAAAAAATCATTTTAGCTTCGTTTTTCGGAAAAGGCACTTATCTAAAGAATTACCTTTTTTTTCTGTACAAATGCACCGATAGAATCTCGCATATGGGTCCATGCCAATTCGGTGCTCCAAGTTTTGAACATCGATGAGGAGCTTGTCGAACGGTCGGAAATATCCACGAATCAATGCAGACTTTTCAAACAAAACCAAAGGAAACAACTTATAGAAATTTCGACGATTTTCATCATTTATGACATCGTGTCTAAATTGTCAAGCAAAAGGAGCTTAGTGTGAAAACGTAGTCGAATTTCGATGTGGACGTTTTTTTTTTTTTCAAAAATGCAGTTGCCATCAATTAAAATGTGTCGGAGCTAGGAAATTAAAGTAAAGATTTTTTTAAAAGCTTCCTCGATGTTTAATATTTGATCCCCCGGTTAAATTATAGCTCGTGATACTTTCGATGGGCTGTGAAAGAATAAAAACTGAGGAGGCTTGAAAAACTGATGATTTTTTCGCGGACATTTTTGCCACTGACCAAGTTTCAAAAAAGTGTGAAAAACTGCCAAGCAAAATTGATACGAAAGTCTGTAACATGAAGGAGCTGTAAGAGGCTCGAGCATATGCCGTGTTTATACGATAAAAGACAATCAAATCAGCCTGCAAATTCGGATCGGCCATGTTTTTCCACCAAATTTCGAACCCGGATCTTTCGCGTTTATCGATGCATGTCTCTGTTAAATGCACTTTGGGATATGCATGCAGCATGTAATTCGTGAATAAGGTTAATACTGATCTATCCTAATATTAATTATGTATTTAATAATAACCAATGATCTCGTTGTTTTACAAGATTCCGACAATTATGCCTGGAATGCAAACTACACTGCCTTGAGCTCGTTAAAATATCCACTGTTTGTACTGTCAAATCTTCTCTTCCAATGTGGGTACGAATCTTACGAATATTATATTCCGTTTACATTTTCTCCCCATACTTCTTGTGTTAGTCTGGTAACATTTTTTTGCATACCTTGTTTTTCTCTCAGAATTAATTGCCCTCGTTAACTTTCAGAAATTGACAGAATTCGATGAACGATTTTGAAGTTCATCGAGGGGTTAGGCTACTGTGACGAACCGAAAATCGGCGTATTGAAAAAAAATAATTTTGAAGGATTGAGTAAGATGATCGAAGAATCGTTTGGACATCTATTTCTATGTACATTAACGAAGGTGTGTACCAAATTTGATTTAAAAATACTTATAATTGAAGAAGTTAGAAAGAATATCGTGACAGGACCTTCGAACGTGAGAGCCTCGACGATGTACTTGATTTTGGCCATCCGGTTGATACGAAACACGAAAAACGAGTTTTTGAAATTAAAATATTTTTTTTCCGAGATTTTTTGATTATTGAGTTTCAATAATCGATAAAAAGTTTTCGAGTGTTTTTTTTCTCGATTTTTCGGTGGAAAACGACATCATTATTTTAATAACTAATGGGAAAAAAATGACGAGGCTAAAACGTCGGTCAAGATTAAACTACTATTACACTGAAAAAGTGTACGAAGTGTCAAGCCAATCAGCTCATTAGATGTCAAGAAATCGTGTACCTCGCTTTGAAAATATATTTCCGAGAAAAACGCGGTTAAGGGGCTATACCAGTGTGAACGCTGAAAATTTGGGTGATTCTCGGGATTTTTTTGGAAGAAAAGTACTCAATTAAGTGTTTCGAAAAATTAAGAATACATTTGGCTATATTTGACCTATATTGCATAATTGTTTCATAGAAAAATATTGAGATCCAAGCGACGTATGCGCTGCCTTTGGAGGCGCCAAAAAAAAAGTTCCTCCGCTGCTGACATGATTCCGGCCGATTGAGTAGCCGAAACCGAAAAAGGAAAAAATTTCGTTAAACTGGAAGGTATTTCCCGTACAATGCCGTAGGATTTTCGAAAAATATCAAAATCCAACAAAATGGCGTCGTTATGAAAAAATTCTGTTTACTTGCCTATAAAATGGTCGTTTTTTTCAATGCCGAATCGTCAATTTTCATCCAATCAAAAATGTCCTACGTCATTGTAGAGTAAATATATTCAAGAGTACTCAGCTTAAATTCCAAAGCAAAAAAAATCGATTTTTTTCAAAAGTGTCACACTGGTACAGCCCCTTAAAGTTTTACTAGCAGTGCTATCGTTGTAATCATGAGGTCACCATCAATCTGCGATTCCTGGACCATTGGATCTTCCTCTTTAATTCGACTTGCCTCAAGCGACGAACGAGTGTTTGTCATTTTCACAGTAGCCCAGCCCTTTAAAAACTCAAAATTGTTTCAAAGGAATACAATTCTTGAATCAAAATATTATTCAATTTTTGAAGAATTTTGTAGTATTAAAAAAAAAAGGTAAATTGAGCCTGTGTCTAAGAAGTAACAGTCAGTTTACGCGATACTTACACCGGGATCAGGAGGTAAGCAAGGTGTCCAAAAACATTCCGTCCATACGCTAATGGTAATTATTCCGACATCGTTAGATCGATGCAAACGCTGTACATTTGGCTTGTCCTCGATCTGTCACCCCCGCACATTCTTCGAACCGTTCTTCATGAGCTAACGCGAATTTGTGCAACAGGTCGAAACTCTGCGAGAAAAAATAATATCTCTCGAGCTGAGCAACGCGGAAGAGGAAGTGGACAGCGTCAAGGTCGAGACTGGTGCGAGCGACGCCGAGAGCGAGAGCGAGGACGTGACGTGTCAGGATTCGTCGATCAGCGTCACGAACGTCGACAATTCAGACTCGTTGACATGCACGAGTCCGAGTGTTTCATCTACTGCCAGACAATCCGCGAACGCCACGGTCAATCAGGCGAAAAAAAAGAAACGAAAGCGTTCGAAGAAAGGCCGCAACTGAAGGGAAAAGGAACGCGAAAGCTGCGAAGAGACAATTGGTGCGAATAATTGTATAGAGAAATAATTATACAATCAACAATAGTCGCTTAGATGTGTCAACGTATGTTACGAAAAAAAAAAATCCGCGCATGGGACTGTTGGATGTTGCTCGTCCATGCGGTAAAGTAAAAGCAACTCGATGAGAGAGTTTTCTGTAACTGGAGATTTTATTTTGTTACCGTTGCTTCATATTGATCAATTCGGATGAAACTGTCTTGTTTTTTTCATTCCAAAACATCGTCATCGTGCATTCGCGACGACGAAATAATTTCGAGACTCGCACAGCGTGTTTTTCGCCTCGGTAAATTTTCAACAAATTTGTTTTCCACCACAAATCAAGTCGTAAAAATAAAAGTGAGAAATCTCCTTGCGGATAATCTTTCATCGACGCAATATCGTCGTCTTGCCGTGAAATGTCTAGGGACGAGGTCGCAAGGTGTCAGCGAAAAAGGTTTTATCGACGGTTTGTCTTTTTGTCGACTCAATTAAAAGCCAAAAAGAGGAAAAAAGGCTGCTCCGAGACTGCATCGGATTTATCCTGCCATTCGAATTTTGTGCAATTTCGACAAACGTACAACGTTGAAGTATTTTCGGTTGATTTTTATTTCTCGGACTATATTGCGCGGTGTCTCGCGAAAATGAGCCGGTAATGTGGAAACAAATTGAATTTATTGCGACTGCGAATAAATCCACAGTGCACATTCCTTACGCGACGATTGATGGTCGTGTGAATTGAATTTTTTTTACCTTGTCAATCAACTCGAGCTCGGTAAACAAATTTATCGTAAAAATCGTAACGAAATATTTTAACGAACGGAGATCGACACCGTTCGAATAGAAAAATGACAAATAAAGAATTTCATTTGAAAAATATATGTGAATGTATATCGAGTATGTACGTTAGTTACCGCCGAAAGTTAATCGAAATGTAGCGTGGGCCAGGGATAGAAAGAATGTTTATCGTGCGCAAAAGCGAAGAACGTAGCCTAGGGATTCTTGTTTCTCTTTTTTTTTCACTCGCCGCTCTATGTGCCTTATGTTAAATGACTAGATGATTACGAGCTCCCGCATTTGAATATTGAGCAGTATAACCTCCAATTAGATATCAGCTAACCATTTATTATTTAAAAAAACGTAAATTCCTTTTGCTGGTTAAGCCCGATTATAATGTTGACGGATGTACTTATTTACTCCCAAGGCCGGTGGGTTATTTTTCCTATTATAGGTTATGCCTATTCTGACATGGACAACAACAAATACATACATGTTTTTTGTGTATCCCGATTTAGAAAAAATGGCTCCTAAGATTGCACACAAAAGTAACCCCATAGAATTGTAAAAAAAAGGGGGACAAAAATACTTAATTTATTCCTATTTAACGGTAGGTAGGTGGTCGTATCTGCGGCAAGTCTCGATTCCATCCGGATGACGCGTTAGCAACGTTTAATTTCTACGAAGACCGTATTCTTCGTGATATCGATGGGTGCAAAGTACATGGCAATCGTCTCGAGTGTATTGTCGATTTTTTGGAGCACGATTTACCGGCACATCTGCGAGAAAAGCAATATCCCTTTTCTCCGAGCCCGTGCCGCGAATCGGCTTCGAGTACTCGACAATTAGTGTCGGGAATTCGCGTGACCGTTTGCCGTAATCTATAGGAGTACGATATTTTTCGTATGTAACGACGCGTGTTGTTGATACATTTATATCCGTGGTTATGGAAATGTGGATATTCCGAATATCCGTTTATTATCAAATGTGAAAAGTAACGAAAAAAAAGAGAACTCAATTCACGTTGGAGTTTCAATCCGAATGCAACGAAAATGATTTTCGTTGGCAGTTTTTTAAACCAGAACTACAATAATTACACGAAATTCGTCTGGAATTTCTCATTTAGCGATCTACGACCTAAACATGCAGAATATGATTTCGGAAAATAATGCAAAGAATTTTCGTTGGAATTCGACCATGCAAACTTCGACCCCCTACTTATTAGCTCTGTAAAACATTGTACGGTTTGTTGAGGTTGCTTTGCGTATACACACAGCCAGAATAGACATTCGGGGAGTGAATACTTCCTGGTGTAACGCTGATTCTCAATAACTGCTGAGTTGTATGAATATATTCAGTTTAAAAAAAATTATCAGTTTTGTACTCGATACACTTGAATGCAAAAGTTTATCGGTTGTTAGGAATGAACTCTTCCCGTTCATTCTGTATGTACATGTTAATGATGGAAAACATCGTTGCACTTTGATTTTTCCTCAAGTTCATGAAGTGAAACTTTCGGTTGTGTGCGTAAGGCATCCTTCAATGCTAAGGATCAAGTCGGTCCTTTCGGCAATATCCATTCGTAGAGTAACAAAGTATTATAACGCTTGCGGTACAATTCACCTTTTTTCGTTGCTTAAACAGTCAAATAGGACGAAAATGCTTTTTCTTTGTATGAATTGGCCAACGGGGCAGAATTCAAAGTGCCAATATGGGCCACGTACTCGCAGCATCGCATATCGAATGGTACTTCGGTCACAATGTTTGTAGTACTTGATATATCGGAATTGTATTCCTCGTCGATACGAACACAAATGTCGACGTCCATCTCACACAGGTCGCGATCGCAATACAGACGCATCATCATCCACGATAGTGCGACAATTGAACATTAAAGAAATAACGAATTGCCAGGAACAGAAAAAAAATGATGAGGTAAAGTATTTTACGTTTTAGACCGGAAGTATATATATATATATATATATTTATTACGATTTGCTGAATTCTACATAATAAGCAATATTTATACATTTTATAACGAATATTTACGTGTATTTGTAAGCAAAAAACAATGTTACACCGATAAACACACTCTGATATGGGACAAGAGAAATAATTTTTCATTTACGCTGGTCCTTTGCGTTCGTCTTCCAATTGTGGTTTTTTTTTCGCATTCATTTTCTCGGGGCGATTATGCCTTCCAGTTGAGTCTGAAAAATAGTGCGTTTGGTGAGACAAGGTGGCAAAGTTGCGAGAGAAAATATCGTATTACCTTCAATTGTTGATTTGTCTTTTTGAGAAATTGAATCTCCTCCGTGTGTTTCTTTTCTTCGGCTTCTCGCAACTCCGAGGCTCTCCTCTCAGCCTGCTCGGACTTTTGCCGGAGTTCAGCAACGGTTCGTTCGAGCTCGGCTTTCTGAGTCTTCAATTCTTCGGCTGTGGCGATGAGGTCCTCTTTTCCTTGCTCAGCCTTGCGGTTCGGGAGTTCGAACGTTTGAATTTACTGGTACGGAGATTTTGGCAAGTAGTGACGATGGACATAATCCGAATGGAAAACAACAAATCAACGAAACTAATGCAATTGTGGCTGGTGAGGAAATCATTTCTCTCGATGGGTTTTTCAGTCCAATTATGTCTATCGTTCACACCGCATGAGGGGCGTGTCGGAAATTATACCTGCAAAGCTTTGCGCATACCGAAAGCAATGCTGCTCTGATAGAGTGTCTGATAGGCGGCCATCGTCATTGTTATCTCGTCTCTCACTCTCAACAAAAGGAGACCGCGCTCCGCGCAATTTACCGTGACTTGGCGTATTAGTTCGTCTGGAAGTGCAAATATACCATGGCACCTACTAGCTTCATTAAAAAAAATCGAGATCAGTCTTCTATATTCGTTTGAATATAGATTTACCGAAATTTAATGGCTTCCAAAGATATCCTCGAACAAAAAAATCGTAGGAATTAAAGTTTTTGGGGGGATATTGCGATATCTGTGGTCTCGAATTCTGACCACGCAGCCTTAATATTTGACCTAAAATAAGACTTTTCAAGAGTGGTGAAAATCGAAATTCGACGCTTAAGGGGGTGAAACAGGGCTTTTAAAGTTTGTATGAGACAATATATATATTTTTTAGATTTGTTTGAACCTTGGCGTAAATACAATACAAACAATTGAAGACGTATTTTCCCTAAATTTCGACCCTTAAGGGGGTTAAACGGGGGTGTTAAAATTTGTATGAGACAATATATTTTTTTGTCAGATTTACTTGAAACTTGGCATAAATACACTAAAATACAAATAATTAAACATTTCAGTAATTTCCAAAATTAACCTTCAAGGGGGTTGAACGGGAGGTTGACGTTTGTATGAGAAAATATATTTTTTGACCAGATTCACTTGAAACTTACCTAATTTATTTTATATATGACACTATATGTTTTCCTCGCAGTTCGATGTGTGTAAACAGTCAAGTAGTACGTTTAACCCCTTAAATGTGTTCGTTTGCGTTTGTTTGGTTTGGCATAAATACACCAAACAAACCCGAACAAATTCATGTTTAATTATTTTTATTGAAGTGTATTTATACCAAGTTTCAAGGAAATCTGACCAAAAAACGTGTTGTCTCATATAAACTTAAAAACCTCCGTTTTACCCCCTTAAGGGTCAATTTTCGATATTTACCACACTTGAAAAAACATATAAATTTTTAAAATCTCCGTTTTACCCCCTTAAGGGTCAAATTTCGATTTTTACCACACTTGAAAAAACGTTTTATTCTGGGTCAAATATGGAGACTGCATAGTCAGAATTAGGGTCTACAGATATCGTAATACTGCCTTGGGTTTGGTTAGGTTAACGTTACCCTTAACTTTGTTTTTTAAACCCTTACCTTAATTTCTTTGTTTGGGTTGACTTTGACCCCTTAACTTTTTTTTCGGTTATCTTTACCCTTAATTTAACTTTTTTTGCTTGGGATGACTTTACCTTGAACTTTAATTCTTGTTTGTGTTAACCTTTATCCTTAACTTTATTTGTTAACCTTCAACCTAATTTTTTTGTTGGTATTAACGTTACCCTTGAATGTATCATTCGAACCGTTAACTTCATTTTTGTTTCGTTTGAGGTTACTTTATTGTCAAGTTTACTCTTTAAAGCCTTAACTTAATATCGTCGTTTGGGTCAAACTTACGTTTTTTTGGTTGCAACTTACTCTTTTTGTTTGGATAAACTTTACTTTTTAAACCCTTAACTGATTTTCTGTTTGGGTTAACCTTACGGTTTTTTGGTTTAAACTTACCCTTTTTGTTTGGATCAACTTTACTTTTTAAACCATTAACTCATTTTTTGTTTCGTTTGGATTAATTTAAACCTTATCTTTGTTTTTCAAATCGTCGACTTAATTTTTTTGTTTTGGTTAACTTTACTTTTAACCTATTTTTTTAACCGTTAACATAACCTTTCGGTGGGTTCAACTGTACTCTTCACTTTGTATTTTAACGTACTCTTATATTCGAAACAAATTAAACAGTTTCTCACTGGAAATCATGATTGTCCATACAGCCTGCTGTAAGGATTAACAGCTTGTACATTTTCGTTTTCGAAAAGTGGTAGTCAGTTTGGAAAGAAGAAACTGTCTAGCGCTGACGCCGAAAATGTGAAGGCCCAAGAAATATAAACGAAAAAAATTATGAAGAAAATGTCATTTTCAATTCAGAAGGAAAAATCAAATAATTCGTACCAAAGCACTGAGTGTAAAGTTCACGACGAACGGGACATATTCCAGTTTCTCTCGCCTGCCGTTGCTGCAACCTCATGTCAAGCTGTTCCTGCAGATTTATCACGTCCAATCGCGTCGATGGTATGCTCGAAACGTGTTGCGTCCAAGTTTGCCCGTCCTCCACCCACTCTTTCGGCGGCAAAATTGCGTTGAGAATTTCCATCGTTTCGCGTCTGACGTCCGCCGTTGCTGGTGATGTTTGAATTTTGCACGTCGTCGTGCCAATTTTTCCCACAGACGTGTCCTTCGAGGCCTGATGTGCCGGAATTAAAATGTCAGCCATTCGTTCTCCGTTGGGGATAATATTCTGGAAATTCTTACCCTCTCTCGATGCTTCACGACCAATACAGGGTTATCGTACTTCACGAGAGTGTTCATAGCAGGAATTGTTCTTTCTTGAATTGCGGTCGCCATTTTACTCGCTTACGTGTATGGAAAAAAGTTTGGAAATTTGATGGAACCGAGGGATCTCTGCTATGAAAGTAATCTCAACGATTAGTGACACTAACCGCCGATTCACAAGTCCCTCGAATTACACTGACGTGCCGACGACCAAACGTCTTATTTGTTGCACTCGTCACTTTCCAACATCCCATCGCTATGGAGATATCGATCAAGCTTACGCTAATAAACTCAGATGGTCACGCCTCTTTTAGCGAACGATACGCCACGAAAACGATTAGTTATCGCAGATGATAACCTACGCGACTTCGTTATACACCTTGAAAACATTTATTTCTTACTCATAGCCTTGTTCTAAAAGAAAAAAATGTTTCGGTATTTTCATGAAAGCTGAGAAAGTTTCAACACGTCAAAAATGACATTAAGTAAAAAACGTCTGCACGTGTGTACGGATTTTCATGTACACGCGAAACTTCTATAGTTTTTCAGACACCTGACGGGATTATTGCACATTAAGGAAATTCTGATCACTTCCACGGGGTCAAAAAAGAGTCTAAATTTATTTTACCCACAGCTGCTCTGATTGATGTTTACTTACGTTGATTATTCGTATTATCGATTATAGTGTGCCAAATGTTGTGGTAAATGATGAATTTATTGCACGTGAACAAATAAAAACTGAAAAATTAGATTGTCAACGACTCGATAGTAATCTTCGTAATAATAATATTAACATATCCACCATAAAAACGGACTAAAAAGACGAAAAAAAATCAGCCGGAAACTTATTAAAATAGGCTCGAATTACCTCAGCGGAATTAACACGATAGGCAGAATATAATTATACATATTATTGATACGTGATAAATGATAAAACTCCATTAATTGTTGTTTGCATATTTTGTAGCAGCTTCTATTCAAATTAATTTCAAAACAAAGCTGGGTTATGTTCGCCAAACGCATCAGCTGTTACTCGCGACGTTGTTAAGTCTGTGGGTGCTATTTCGTCGTTCTGACCATTTTCAACCGGAAATTGAAACTTTCTTGTAATGTAGTGCTTTAACTACACGATGAGGATTGATTTTCTTATTTTTTACAATATCTGTTATATCCAATCTATCGAATTTCAGTTTTCCAACGGGGTTCAGTTGGATACGTGAGCAGAACAACCAATCACCGCACTTCCGGTTGGTCGTCTCCATAAGATGACATGCTTCGGTAGCTCAAAGCTCGACTTTGCAGTTTTATTGCGAAAAAACTAAACCGTCAAAAAAGCTCAAATTTTGTCAATAGGCGCACAAAGTATTCGTCCAATTCATATAAAAATTTCAAATCCGAAAGTTGGATTCGTAGTAATGATCATGTCCTTGTGTCCTTAATAGTGTATGATTCTAAATACTCTAATAGGGAACAACGCAAAGCGGGCAAAGCTCAGCGCAGGTGGCGCCACGTAGCCATAACGTAAACAAACGAAGCTGTCGACGCGCGCAGTTTATTTCCGCGGTGTCAGCCCTGTGCTGAAATTAGACGGAATGGACAACACGATGGACAATAATTGCATCCAATTTGCACAACACAGATGCATTCTTCCCAATTTCTTCACAACTGGATTATTTAAGGAAAATTCGACAATAGTCATAGAAACACGGGCATAACCAAAGCGAATGTCACTAAATGTCATGTTCTGTGTACGTTATGATACAATATACCCTCTAGCGGGAGAAAGTGGTAGTTGGGTTCCCTATTAACGGGTTAGGCTACTGGAAAAAATTCAAAAACTGTGTAGTCGCTCGAGACAACTCAAATTGAAGAGGAAGGTCCAACATATGGCGCAGGAACTGCAGATTGGACGTAAACGCATGATTGCAACGATAGAACTGCTAGCACAACTTCAAACGCGTTTTTCTCGAAACCATACATTTCACAACGGTGTACACGATTGCTCGGCGTTGAACGAACGGAATGACTTGAAATTTGGTACACCTTTTCAGTGTACTTGTAGCTTGGTCTTGACCGAGTTTTTCTTAACATTTGTTTTTTTTTTCATTAGTTGTTAACAAAAATGTGATTTTGCTTTGAAAAATCGGAAACAAATTAGTTTTTTTTTCACATTGAAACACGATAACAAAAAAAACTCGGTCAAGTCATAGCCGATATTATCTATTTTGACCCTTCGCGGTCACACGGGGTCCAGGGGACGCCACGCGCGACTTTGAGCCAAAATTACTATAGGTTGTAGACGGTCAAGGGGGCTGGCCTGCCTTGTAAGGGTGCTTTGGAGTGGCCTTTGCAAGTACCGATCAAGGGCGAACGATTCGCAACAGCAGTTTCGTCGTGGTTGTCGATAAAAAAAATCGGGCGGACGCGGGGGTCATTTTGACCCCCATGTGACCAGCACGTATATTTTTCCGTAAAGGAGTAGTATTTTTTTTTCTTCGTGGGATCACTCCACGTTATGTACGTATGAATTAAGAACGGTAAAATTTGTTTCTATCAAGTTTATATGAATTATTCCGAAATGTGAATTCTTTGCGACGTTCGTCTACGTAATTTAAAACTCGTTAGAATACTACCTGAAAAACCATAAAACCATTTAGAATGTGCGACAAGCACAGACTTTTCATCTGTGTCGACTGTGGGGAACTGATTTATTTACGATTTTTTAATATTTGATATTTTTTAAATATATTTTTTTCATATATTTCATATATATTGCGTTTACACTATGATTTCATAATTTTTCGAGCCGCCGTTGCGAATAAACTGCTAATTTTTCACGATTATCGTTGGTTTTTTTTAATGCGAAATGGGCCCTCTTCAAATGTCCAAATAAGTACCTTTTTGTAAAACGTAAATTTCATCTTTCTTCGATAATTGCAGTAGTTATAATATTTTAAGTAAAAAATGGCTTTTTTCACGCATTGATCCCTTCCTGATTTTTTTCTGCCATTTTGAATGTCGATTATAATATTATATTGAGAATGCCAATTCTAGAAGGTTCAAACTAACACCCCGATTTTTTACAAGCCATTCGGAACAATAGAAACAACGTGGCAATAGTTTAAACATGGTTGGGGTCACACGGACCCCATGTGACCAAATAACTTGCTGGCCGTGGGTGCGACCTCGAAGGGTTAAGAAAAAAATCATTTTTCTTTCTTTTCAGATCAACCGCGCGGCCAAAATCAAGTACACCTTTGAGCCCCTCACGCTCAAAGGCCCTTCACGAGATTGTTTATAACATCTTCGATTATTGATACGTTTTCAAAATAAAATTTGGTATAAAACTTTGTCGATGTACATACAAATCAATGTCAAAACGATATTTCAATCGTACTTATTTCTTTAAAATTCACTTTTTTACATAACTGAATAAACGTGCGAATTGTAAACTTGCACATTACTTGCTGACCATTTTATTTTTTGGTTGTATACGAATTCAACATTTTCCTAGAAGTTAACTACCCCTTTCTGACAAAAGAAGTTTTCCTTCGCAATTTCAATATTCTACAAAAGTAAAAAAAACGATTTTAACTCCAATAGTTCATAACCAATATAGAGAGACGTTCTTTGTGCGAAAATATGAATAATAAAAAGCTTTATAAGTTCTGTTCTTCATAGTCGATAAAAAAAATAGACGCACACCAATTATAACTCCGTGTGTTTCTGTAAGATTCTCGTTTCAAGATCCATATGTAACTTTTCGACGGTCCTCACGTGCTTCTTTATTCGGTGTTGATCGGTGGAATTTTCCAAGTCGTACGGCTTCCCTTTGCGCGCTGCCTCGAGCGCGGCTTCTGTGTGGAGATGACGCAGCTTGAGCAAGCGCGTCTCGTAGTGGCGAAGTTCCGCCTGAACGAGAATTTCCCAATTAATCGCGATTCCGATACTCGTCCGTTTTCGGTGAAAGTTCACGGACTGATTGAAATTGCCTACCTTGAGCGATGCCAGCTCGTCGGGTGAGAATTTGGCTTTTAGTGCAGCTCTCCAAAGCTTTTCGACCTTTGGCTCAACAAATTCTTGATGCTCCGGTCCCTGCGCGGTTTGTCCTTCGAGGTGGTCGTAACCGCTCTTGATCTCCATAAATTTCTCCCTGCGAACATCGTCGTTCCGAGTAATTAACAATGTCGAGAAAAATAATAAACTTCACTTGAACATGAAATTTAATCGATTGGAAAAAGAAGACCGACAAAGTGGAAAAGTTCATACCTCAATAAATTAGCTTTGCCGATGAAATCAACCTCCTTTTTTCCTGGCACTGCATTTTCTTCTTCCTTGTGATCTATCTCGTTCCAACTTTCGTGGTGCTCTTCCACACTGTCTGTAAGCATGGGTATTTATTTGTAAAGATAAAAGGAAGATTTAGTAGGAAGGAGAGCCACTGGGACCATGGTATAATGATCGAATGACGAAACGTCATAAACGTCAACCGCTTAAAGAAAATAATCAAAATGAATAAACTGACCCAATATACTTTTTAGCTTCTACCACGTGTCTTTTTTCGCCGCTGTATCACAAAAACGATTAAATACTTTTATATTTGTCCGGGTCCCCGGAATTAACGTCCTCCAGCAGACTCTTGTATTCATCGACTCTGTCCTGATGATGCGTGAATTCTTGCTTGAGGGCTTGCAATTCTTCGTCTGTTATACAAAAAAAGAGTCCTTGTTTGACAAGTAGATTAAGGCATTGGCTCGAAACAGTGAAAAACAGAAAAACCAACCTGTAAATCCAGCTCTTTCGGCCTTTGCCCACAGCTTGTTGAGTCTTTGATCCTTGAATATGTCTTTGGCAACGTAGTTCGTTCCGTCGTTGAGAGCTTTGTACGGTTTCAGCAACTCTGGATCGTCTGTCTCGGCGAAATGTTCCAAAAGGCCGTAACTGCTCATTACACCTGAGGGAGAAAGCATTGACATTGATGAAAAGAACATTTTCAATGAAAGGCCGGCACGCGATTTTCAATTTTACGACTACCTCGGAAGGCTATATATCTTTAACTGTAAAAATAAAAATCAACTGAAAAACTACGATGCGAAAAGTCTTCCAGTGGGATCAGTGGCTGACAGACTCCCCGGAAGATCTTTTCTGGCAATTCAAAATCGTTACGGGTGGACGCATGGCGTACCGATTAATTTTTTCCTCATTCGTGCCTCCTCGAGGCCATCCTTGTCCCCGCCGTCCGCCCTCCAATGTTTGTGCGCCAGTTCCTCCTTGTCGTGAATCTTTAAATCGCTGAATAACGATTGAAGTTTGGGATCTGTCAAACGCTGACATGAATTTTTTTAAATGTATCATCATGTAGCTGCCAGCTGCAGAAATGTCAAATCGTTGTAATGAGCAGAGCTTTTCTGAATGATGTTACTCAAAGGGTAAAATCGAAGGAACTTAAAAAGGTTCCTCAAACTGTATTGCTCAAAGGGCATTACTCGAAGGATGTTACTCAAAGACTATTAGAAAAGAAGTCATTACGAAAGTAAAAGGAGTAATTACTAAAGTAAGGGAAGTAATTACTAATGTGAGAGAAGTAATTGCAAAAGTAAAAGAAGTAATTACTGAAGTAAAAGAAGTTGTCACTGGAGTCAACGCAATTACGAAAGTACAATAAGTAATTACTAAAGTAAAATAGTTTATAACTAAGGACATTACAAAGGCTCAAAGAGTATTACAAAAGAATTAATTACAAGAGGCAAATTATTCAAGAGGGTTACTCGAAAGGTATTACTCAAGAAGAATTAAGAAAGAAGTAATTACTAAAGTAAAACAAATAATTACTCAAGAAAAATAATTGCTAGTACTCAAAGTAATGAATTATTACTTACTTTACTTAATTTTACTTAATATATTAATCAGCCTGACTTACGCCATCTATCACGTAAGTTTTCTTACTTACTACTTAACTTTACTAACTTACTAAAAGTAAATCCTTACTTAATTTGATCTTAAGTGATAGAGGATTACTCGAGAGGGCTACTAAAACGTAAATCGAGGGTATGCTCACGTGCTTTGCTTTGGCCCAGAGAAGATTCAATTTCGCCATTCGGTAAGGCTTGTCCAGGTCCCGGAGGAAGCTTGGAACGTTTACGACGGGTTCGTCTTCTGTTTTCTGCGGCGCTTCTTGGTTAGCCGCGGCTGAATATTTATTGAGGCTCTCGCACTCGTGAAAAACGAGCAACGACGCCATAATAAAAAGGCCCAAACGCATTTCAAACACGAAAGACATTTTTTTTCGAACTAATTTAAAGCTTCACGATTCTACGTGGAGACTGGAGACTCCAAGTGTTCTAAAATTATCCATACACCCAACGCCCGATTGCCGCGTCACAATAACAACACATTAAGAATTATATCACCATATGTGCAAGGTGGCGTCACAATACATTTATACGACTCAGCGATTCGAGGTAAGGAGAATTTCTGTAATATCAATCGTTGGCTGTGGCTTATCGGTAGAAAAATTTGTACGGAGTTTCGCAGCGCCGCGTGCAGATGGAAACACTCGACAAGGTCTTGGGGAGACCGCGCGATCTTGCTGATGATTTTGATTTACGATGTAGGGGCGATAAGGATTTTTGAGAGGATTTACGGAATAAAGGAACGGGGAGGGAAAATATGTCAATATTATGGATCAAAAAAGGTCATTTTTTCCGATTTTTTCTGTTTACTAGATTGTATATTTGGGATCTGGAAAAAGGTATGTTATCAAGCATACATTATACTTATTTCGTGCAAATTTTTATTTGAAAAGAAATTAAAAACTAACAACGCCATTGAGGTAACTAATATTAGAGCCTCAGTACGAAAAAATGTGGTCGGACGGCCGGTTCGATAACTTGACAATAGTTGGTGTGAAAAATAAAAATAAAATGTTCTATAATTTATACAAATGTAATTGTCGTACGTAGCCGTTATTCGAAAGAAAAAAAACACGAAATGGCGGTTAGCGACCGCTAATTACACTTTCTAAATAATTACCCCAAATTACACACCAAAAAATTACATCTTTTTAGGCAAAAAGAGTAATTTTTGCGATTTTTTTTTCTTATATTCGAGAGCTTTAAAGATATTAATTTTTTTTAAATACCAACGTAAAATCGTTTTTGATTTTTGAAATTTAGTTTTTTTTTTAAATTGAAAATCGGACAATTATAGCTATAGTTATAATACCGGCCAGGTCGAGAAAAGTCGTTTCGAGAAAAACGCGATTGAAAGTTTTAGTGTACGTAAAGTATTTATAAATCGTCTGTAATTTGGTCAATTTTCAATTTTTACACGTGAACATTTTTCACATATTCTTGAATATGTATACTTTGAGAAAATGTAAAAAAATCGATTTTTTGGATCTGTCACTCTGTGTTCCACTTTATAGTTGTATGAAAGAAAAATTGTTTATTACGAATTCAATGTTTCGGTGCAGGCGTCCGAAAAAGTGAGGTTTAATCTAATTAATTCTAAAGATCATTATTCTCACCCAGAATAATTTCGATGAGTTGAGTAAGTCAAACAAAAATGCACAACTTCTTGATGAAGTCTATGGGGAAATACAGAAAATGGAATAATTATTTAGTTGTTTTTAGTGCTGCGAAAGATTCTCGTATTTTTGTTCATTGTCACTGACAGTCGATCGTAGAACGAATATTTACATGATTAATTCCACTTTGATATATTCAAATAATCAATATTTATACGTTATGTACGTTATTTCGAAAATATTTTCGGCATGACCAGGCAAATTTTTGTCACGACACAATTTTCGTCACATTCGAGGTGTCGATCTTTCTCATTTATTTTTGAAAAATAATGTAATTTACGTTTTGGGAAAGGATACAAATGATGCAGCAACAGAAAACAATTATTTTATCATTGTTATAACAATTTATAAATACAAACATATACATTTTATGCAAACTTTAATTTAATACGAAATTAAATGTTATAAAAACAAACAATTTCATAGAATTTCATAGAATTTCATAGAATTTCATAGAATTTCAAACAATTTCATGCAATTTCATACAATTTCATGCAAATTTAAATTTTATACAAACATAAATACAAATTTATCATTTGTTAGATAGTAAAATTTACAATTTTGTTTGTATTTATGAATGTTATTGATAGCGAGCAATCTTTTCGTGGATGTGACGAGAGGAAGTGGAATTTTGATACGAAAGGGCATCGGGGAATCATAACGCTACGAATATCGGTGGCCCGAAAAGAATGAGTGGCGTTAAGAGAAACGAATGATGAAAAAGAAGAAGAAGGAGGCAAGGAGAGGTCGAGAGATACGACGGGAATTTTGAGCGCCAGTGGAAGAAAGCGGCGTAGAGAGGGACCAAGATTTTGGCACCCTGCTGAGCCATCTAATTGCCTCCGCTCTCTTTCCTTGCCCCTTCGAACGGTCCACGCAGGAGGAAGAAACCTGCGAGTTCTGCCTTGTGCCCTTGAACCCACGAGGGTAGTCTCCGTCGTGTTTCTAGCTCACGCAGAGGTAAAACCGAAACTCGGTTGTTGCCTCTCGGAGAACCAAAGAGCGAGAACACCTCGTAGGAATCCTACGGGAGATTAATCCTCCGCCCTCTTGGCTCGTTTGCCCTTTCTTCGACGTATCCTCGACCCACTGAACAAGCGCAACGTCATCTATCAAACTGCGCGAAACGATATATTTGTTTTTCGTCGATATCTAATTATTTAAAAAGCCATGAGAGAATACTACGCGTTTTCTTCCTGGACGCAAAATAGACGAGACAAAAAAAAAACGTTTTGGGATAGCGAGGATGTTTGTTGAAAAAAAAGCCTCGACTCTGCTCATTGTTATTTCGTTGTGCAATTTTTTTTATCACATATTTTCCGAACCAATCTGAGCAATTGGAAGAATTGTTTAGGTGGCGATTATAGCTGGAAAGTTGAGCCGGAGGGTTGAACGCGTTTCAACGTTCGGTACAAATTTTGCAATTTATTTTAAAGCAACTTGCCAATAAGCTGGAGACTCGAAACTTTAAACATAGCTCAGAAATGGACGACAAACAAACAGGCAGGCAGACAAGATAAATATAAATGAATAAAAAATATATATCTATAATAATATAAATAATATTATGTACAAATAGATATTTTATATGTTTGAATAGTATATACAATATTTAACAGTTTGCCACAGGTTGAAGAATTAAGTGTGTGTGAGAGAGAGAAAGAGGTAAAGATTGTGAATAATGTAAATGAAGAAATCAAATATAGTTTAGTGAAAGAGAATAAAAAAAAAATAAGGAAAGAATAATATTAACAGTAGATAGTGCATTAGTGACTAGGGTTATCGAATTTCAGATTTTCATAAACCTGAAATTTACTACATGTCTGTGTCATAATCTCATCAAGATGTTTCGAATCGATTGCAAAATTTCACACACACAAGACTAAAAAGCAGCAAATAAAATTGTTTAAATTATTAAAAAAAAATAATACACCACGTTTTTAAAATGGACTAAAAAGTATAAAATAATTTCTCTCAACCCCATACAGATTGTCTTAAAAATTTGTGATTGTGAATTTTCAGTAGTTATAAAAATACATGCAAGATTTAAAACGAAAGACGTGGGGCGCATGCAGTAGATAATTGAAGATTGGGATGCATGTTCACCTAAGTCACTCACAATTTTATTGCCTTGCAAATAATATGAACTGTTGTGTGAGTTTTCTCAATGACAGCTACTACCTATCTTTACTATAACATTATAGTATTACTTTCCTATTACTTTACTATAACATTATACTATTACTATAACATTATGCTATTATATTACTATTATCTACGGCATGCGTCCCGTTTTTCGTTTTAAATCTTACAAGTATTTTCATAGCTATTCAAAATTAAGCTAATCGTAAGAAATTTACGGAAAAATCAAATAAATTTCGTAAATACATGAATTATAATTTCCGAAGCTACTTGAACATCTGTAATTCGGGCTGAGACAGCGACAGAAATAATCTAGAATGTTAAATCTTCCGTAGTACACGATACCTTACAGCCGATTTTTTTCCTGTCGATGTCGATCTGCTAAAAAATAATACAAGGCAAATAGGGTGGCAAAATTATTACAAGGCAAATAGGGTGGCAAAATTTAAAATAATGCCATTCTCCTGCTTATTAATTTTTAAGGGGTTAGACTTCTGTGAAAATGACGAACATTCGTTCGTCCATTGAGGCAACTCAAATCAAACGGGACGGTCCAACATATATGGTGTAGGAACCGCAGACTGAAGATAAACTCATGATTACAACAATAGAACTGCTGGCAAAACATTAAACGCGTTTTTCCCGAAAATATGTATTTCAAAACGGTGTACACGATTTCTCGACATCTAATGAACGGATTGACTTGAAACTTGCTACACTTATTCAGTGTAATAGTAGTTTAGTCTTGACCGACGTTTTTTTGACATTACTTTTTCAACAGTTATTAACAATAATGATGCCATTGTTCCTCGAAAAATCGATGAAAAACAAAATTTGATTAATTGTTGTCAAAACACGATAACAAAAAAGATCGGTCATGTGTTAGCCAATATGATTGAGTTAAAGAAAAAACTCGTTTGTTTTATTTCCGATCAACCGGGTGGCCAAAATCAAGTACACCGATGAGCCTCTCACGATCAAAGGTCCTTCAAGAGATTGTTTACCACTTCTTCAATTATCAACATTTTTTCATGAAATTTGGTACACAACTTTGTTAATGTACATACAAATAAATGTCCAAACGATTTTCCAATCGTCTTCCTTATTCTTTCAAAATTAATTTGCTCCGGAAAAACCCTGTTTTGCAGAGGCATAACAGTAGCCCAACCCCTTAAAAATAATTTGCGATCGTTATTCCTGAAGTACTCGTAACCCTTCTTTCGAAGTAAAACTCGAGCTTCATTCGTTCGAACAAAATACCAACTGCAGAGCAACGATAAATTGGAGAGTCAATGTTCACGATTGGCTGTCAAAGTGGACTCAGACTGGCATAATACTCTCCAAGATCGAGTGGGTCCTCAGCATTGCGCATTTAGCAGTTAATATTTCGTTTCGAAACAATCATTCATAATTATATTGTAGGAAAATGATTTTTGACGATTTTTCATTCGGACAGTGTTCATTTGCGGTTCGGCCAATAGGCGTTGCGTGGCCCACAATTGTTCTTCACAGCTGATAGAGGCCCAACCATTTCCTCGCCGTCCGGCGGCGAACCTGCGTGATTTCCGTATATAGTGGCCTCTAACCGCAGGCTCTAGCTGGGTGATAAATTATGCTTGAGATATCGGCACCTCCTTCTGTTGGTTGGCCGGGTTATCCTACGTCCGAGTCATTTGCCTCGCCCATGCCGCATCTTCTTCGACTCTCTACCATTTTTCTCTTCGTCTCTCCTGAAATTCCTTCTTCCTCCCGTACATTTGTTCTTCCTTCACCTTCTCAAAGAACGAAATTGCCACGCAGCAACGTGAGGACATTTTCCAAAACGTTTTAGAATCAAGCCAAACGATTCCCTATTGCAATGAGAAGAGCAGGAATGACAGCACCTGCTGCAACATCGAGATGAATTTCGCGAAAAAAGAAACCGGTGTTAGGGTGGCACAAATTTGAGCTCTATTTTTTTTCCTTTTTCTCACCATCGAATTATTTTCTTTGAAGAAAAAAAACAATTGTCGCAAAAGCTGCGAGCGGTCAAAAAATATTTAGAGGCTGCTCAAGCCTCACAAAAATTTTAATTTTCATTGAAAAATCGATTTTTTTTGTCCATCTCTCACCCATGAATTTTACGCTTTATAATTTTTAAATTAACCTCGCGAAAGCTCTAACCGGCCAATGAATATTTAGTGGTCGCTTGAGAGCTTCGAAATTTCAAAATTTTCAAAACAATTAATCCTTTTTTCTTTGAAAAAGGGGGCGTATGAAAATTACGTAACGCAAAATTTCCCAATTTTTGACCTGAACACCCCCCCCCCCCCTTCCGTTACGTAACGGGTGCTTTGTCGTCAATAATGGCGTTTTTTTTCAGAGAAATAACTAATTTTGAAATAATCGGGTTTATACTTATTTTATAAAGTATATATTCATCTAGTTTTATGCCAATTTTTATGATTAAAAAAAAGAACCCTGATTCGGCGACGAAAAAAAATTCTCTTTATTGTCCCATCTATATCTTTATGAAAGGTTATCTGCAAATAAAAAGTCAACAATTTATCGATATATATACAAATGTAGCTATCGTTATGCGTAGCCGTTTTTTAATTTTGTTTTTTTTACAAAATCCCGACAGTTTGGACATTTTTTTTTATCTTTAAGGTCCTTTTTTGTACTCGACCAATCTTTAAAAATAGTAAAGATCAAAATTTAAAAAATCAGCTACGTTCAACCTTAGTCACTATGATTACGAAAATGTTCTCAAAACATTGAAAATCGGTTGATAAGGTTTTGAGAATTCGCTGAGACAAGGTCAAAAAAAGTAGTTTCGAGAAAACCGCGATCAAAGTTTTCGTTCCGTTTTTCTTGATATAAAGTTATGTTTTTTTTTCTAGAATATTGATACTCACATTAAAGTATCAAGTCGCGGGCGATATTACGGTTTTTCATCTTCATTATATTTCTCAAAATAATAAGAGCTGTACTTCACCTATCGTGAACGATGAGCTTAAACTTAAAAAACTTGACTATACAGAAATTTTGCTATTTCTGGCAGTTCTAGAATCGTGACGTAACGCAAAGCTCGACCCCCCCCCACGCACGTACGTAGATCGTAACGCCCGGCCGACCCCCCCAATTGCGTTACGTAATTCATGTACGCGCCCAAAACAGTTTTCTGCGCATCGCAATGCCCCCCACAGTTGGTCTCGTTAGTCAAACTGCGGACCAATCGTAGCTGTACTCTGTGACGAGCGACGCCATAATACCATAATACATAATACATAATAACAGATATCGTCTAATTGGTGTTTGTTACAAATTATTATAATAAATTATTCAGAATATGTAACACTTCGCTGTTTTTTTGTGTTTGTGTCTTCATTTCTTTATAAAATTCTGATTTTCGAAAACCTTGAGCGACCACTAAATATTCATTGGCCGGCTGGAGCTTTCGCGAGCTAAATAAAAAAATGATAAAGCGTAAAATTCATGGGTGAGAAGCGACCGGAAAAAATCGATTTTTAAATGAAAACTTGAAGTTTCGGGAGATTTGAGCGACTCCTAAATATTTTTTGACCGCTCGCAGCTATCGTGACGATTTTTTTTTTCTTCGAAGAGGATAATTGCATGGTGAAAAAAAGGAAAAAAAGACCTCAAACTTGGGCTACCCTAGTGGGCGTGCAAAAACAGTAATTTACAGTTAATTGACGAATCGCGTTGTGCAGTGGAAAAGTCCAGTGTTTCAAATATTCCCGAGAAGTGTTTCCAGTAAAATTTTCATCGGTATGCTCATTGCGATCGGCAAGGCGAAGAAACGTTGGTTTTCAGTTGGAACTGTTTGTTTTTTATGGTCATTTCTGAGGTTTTGCCTCTCGCGTTGTCTTTTGACATCTTGGTCAACGTTGCAAGCCCAGCATGCTTGGCGCACTTCGCGTTTATCACAACATGTTAATTACATGCGCGAGATGGCGATCCTACAAGAAAGATCGTGGCAACGATTGCGCGAGTTTTGTCGTACAGCAAGTACAATTGCTCGAAGAAATTTAAGCGGCGATAAAAATCGTGAAAAATTAACGAACCACGTCACGAGCTACAACGAGGGATAAAGAGGACGAGGGCTTCGAAAAGAACGCCACGTCGAACAAAACCAAGAAACATTACGCTTCTATTCACTTGGCCAACTGTGGCGCCAAGATAATACTCCAAAATTCGTTACACGTGTTTTTCGTACCTATCTGCGTACTAGCATCTCGCGCCATTGTCTTTCTCTCTTTTTGTTCTCTACGAGCAAATACGCCGTCACACAAACGTATCCACATTTCTCCGTTTACGCGAGTGGCTCCTTAAGGATGTGTTGCCCGTACATTCCTTGCCAAAAGTGAGTTTTAGTGAGAATTTTGAGTACTTTGCGATAACATTGGAATCTGAAAAAAATCAACCGTATCGAAGATGCCGAGAACATTGGTTTCGAATAATAAGAATCGCAACAATTGATAAATAAATTGTTTAAACAAAAATTTGTTCAAAAAATCTCCGGTAAACTCGATTTTTCGTGACATTAAATGAATTATGATATTTTTACGAATACATATGATTTTTTAAAGAATTTTATCTCCATTTCGAAAATCCCGATTTTGGAACTTTTCCAGACGCTGTACCTATGACACTGTTCGTTCAAAATCCCGGACACTTCTTGGACTTAAAATGGAACATTGTTCCGAAAAAAATATTGAAAATTTGTGATTCTTTATCCATTTTTGAAATAAATAAAAAATAAAATGAAAATTGGAAGGAAATTCTAAAAAAATTCGTACCTATTCAGAAAAATCTACGAATTCATTTTATAATATAAACAAAGTAGTTCACCGAATATTTGTCGAACAATTTTTTTTCAATACTTCACTATTTTGCATTATTATTACCGAAAATTAATGTTCACATCATCTTCGATGTGGTTGATTATTTTCAAATTTTAATCTCATCGCAAAGTACTCAAAGTTCCCGCCGAAACTGACTTTTGGCAGGTAATGTACGGGCAATCCTTAAGAATAGCGAAGGACCTATGTAGTCATAAGGGCGCCCGTGGCCACGCTCTACGTGACGACGGCCGAGGAAGCGCTGTTTTTTTTCGGGCAACAGGTTAGAGATCGTTCGGCGGTAGCTCGAGATCGAGAAACAAAACGCTCGTCAACTTGACGAGATGGTGTCCATGGTCCCGTAGAACAATGCCGGGAGTTTTACTTTCGTGAAGGCGAAAGTTAGTCAGGGGACGAAAAAAAGAGGAGGAAAAAAAAGAAACAATAGAGCCCATTAGCATCTACCTGAGGCTCGTGGCTTTTTCCAAGACGAGAGTCAAGAAAGTGCGCTCAGGACGAAGGAGAGCACGGACCTTTTTGCGGCCTCTTCCCATCTCTCTCTCCAACATACAAACATACCAAAGTCGAGGAGTCCTCTCGTCTATTCTACCTTTTTGTTTTTCACTCGGGAAAAATTGTCTGGTGGAGAGAAGAGAGAGAGAGAGAGAGAGAGAGAGAGAGAGAGAGAGAGAGAGAGAGAGAGAGAGAGAGATGGGTGAAACCCCCCCAGCGAAGAGGTGTCAAGGCTTACAGGTGAAATATTGTTTTTCGAGAGGATGAGCCGCACGAAAGGTGCCTACCTGATGACGGCGCTCCAGGGCTCGTGTCAGCTATGACCACGCAATTGTTTTCCGAAATTTTTCGACAAAAAGGGCGTTGTTCCGTTAAGGAGGCTGCCTATGCTTTCTCGCTTGGGATAACTTTTTCCCTTCTTTCTTTCTCCGCCAGCCGTCGCCCTCGTCATCCTCATTCGAAACGTTCGCGAAACCGACAATTTTCCACCTTGGATCTACTCAAATTGCTCGTCACGTGGATCAACGATCGTTTCACGGAAATTACACGGGGAGGTTTGCTTATAAAGCTGAACTGAATAGCTGTCATTATTTGGGACTCGAAAGATAATTGGAAAAACGCCTTAAAAACATTTCCGTGAAAATGCACTCTTGAAAAGTCTCGAAAGGATGGTTTGTGTGTGTGGGTGGATTTTTTGTTCTTTTTTTTTTGGGGTTCGTGAACTTTGTACGTTTTCCTCTCGTGCCTCGATCGCTAATATCTCGGTAGCCGCTGGCGGACAAGAGACGGGGACGCTTCGAGGGTAACAAGAAAGGGTAATTCGCATTCGCTCCTTTGTAAATACTCTCTGTCGTGGAATTTGCAAGATGAGAGCGCCACGATCGCTATTCCATCAATCGGTGCTTTGCACTCTCTTTCTCTCGTGCCACACGATCTTCGAGAATTTTCTCACGGCCTGCTTGCCGTATTTGCGCGGCCCGAGAGATCAACCCGAGCGGCTCTTACGCAAGGCGAGATCGAAGTGACGCTTCGCGACTGTGGCGAACTCGATTTTCAAACTTTTAGCCCTTCGTCTTGCGCGGGAACAATTTGTCGGAAATAATCGCCGGGACGACGAGGATAAGGAGTTTTGACACCCAAATCGAAATTCTTGTGGACGAGTGAAATTCGTGACACCGAGAGATTAATTTAGGATGCATTGGCTGCCCAAAACTTAATCCGTTTCAACAGCTTCGGCGATTTCGAAGGATGCAGTTGGATTTTGTTCGAGTATTGTTTAAAGCCTTAGGCCACACTAACGGGTATAAAATCATGTGCGAATTTAAGGGGCCAGTCCACTTTGAAAATTTTTAATTTTAAGTTTGAAAATTTCACTTGAAGAAATCGACGATGATGAGCAATCAGAAGGGATTTTGTACGGTGCGGGAATTGCCGATTGAGTTTAGGTAAGAGTTTTTTATAGTTTCAACTTCAAACGCGTTTTTCTCGAAACAACGTTTTCAAAATCTAGCTCTATCGTATCTCTAAAACTAATAAACTGATTCTCTTGAAATTTGAACCACATATTGTAAACATGATTCGTAATAAGATGACCCTCGATGGTTTGAAAACTTTGATTTCTACTCTTTTTTTTTGCGAAAAAGTGCGAAAAAACGGGTTTTTTTTGCTTTTTTTGTTTTTCATCTGCGATTTGTTTATTTTTTGATAAAACTTCATATCCAAGGGTCATTTTGTAGCCGGTGTCATACTGAATCTAATGGACTTTGATTTTTTTGTTTCAGACAAGCCGTTGCCGAGTTATGATGGAGCTACCTAGCCCACCTATTTTTGATGCGTTACGTTAAACTATAGGTTTTGTACTTAAAAATGAATAAAAATGAATAAATTTTTTTTTTAATCTAGTTCAGTACTTTATTTATCAAGCACAACTTTTATATTCATATCTTTTATAAAAGCCTCAAACAAAAAAATCGCAAAAATAGCCTTTTTTTCGTGGCTCCAAAGTGGACTGGCCCCTTAACAATTTTTTTTCGTATGAAAAAGTGATTCACTCATAAAATTAATTACACATCTATTTAGTATGAATATCAAGTTACTTACTCGAAACTTCTCGAAACAGCTTTTTTCCAATTGGCGTGACAAATAACTTTAACGATTTTCACTCGATTTACTTCAAATTAAAAAGTTGTCTTCCTAATTGTATTTCGCAGAGAAGTACGTACGGAATTTTTGATTAATCGAAAACTTTTCATTTTATGAGCAGTTTATGAGCACTTATAACGAAATTTTTCACTGAAAATTCATTTCTTAACGCGTTACCCCCACTTGTAGCGCAAAAAAGACGTTTTTCATGAATTTTTTTTAAGAAAACTACAAAACTTTTTTAATCGATCAATATACCATCTTAAAGAACACATCTTAAAGAACTTTCAGTAATTTTTTTATTGAAAAATATTACATTGTTTAGTGGCAAATGGCCGTCAATGAAATAATGTTTTTATATACACGGTTTGCGGTGACCAACCTTGCGGCGAAGTGGATCATTTGAAAAAAAAATGCGGATGGATTTAGTCAAATATAAGTATAAACTAGTCTTTAATCAAAGGATTTTAAAAAATATTCATTTTTCACAAAATGGCGGACAGTCAAAGTTAATGGTCCGATTTTAACGAAAAAAAACGGCCGTTTTTTGGCTATGAAACGGCCATTTTTTTTCGAAAAAAGAAATCGAACGATTAAAGACTACATTTTTATGTATTAAATAAGCCTGCAAAATTTCAAGAAGATCGGTTCATTAGTGTTCGAGTAATCTTGGTCACCGACTTCAGAAATGCCATTTTAAGAAAAACGCGTTTAAAGTTTCAATTTCAGTTCTTCAATTCACGGATTCTTCTCTTTCAACGCTCATATCTCAGTCAATTTTGTCCGGATCGACTTGAAATTTTCAGGACATATTCTCAAATACTTATACTTCAAAAAAATGCCATAAAAAAATCGATTTTTTCAAAATCGCAAGTAGGGGTAACTCCTTAAGTTCAAATACCTACAACTTTTGAATAAAACAATATTTTTGAAAATTCCATACGTACTTCTCTAGGTATTCTAATGTAGATTGACGAGATTTTTTTTGTTGTAGGTCCAAAATGGTGGTTGCTAAATGTCACGCCGCGGAGCGCCTAAAAAAAAGAGAAAAGAAAATATTAGTAGTCGACCATGTACATCGAAAAAAAAAAATATTTTTTTCTAACAGCTTGATATTCATACTAAATAGATGTGTAATTAATTTGATGAGTGAATCACTTTTTCATACGAAAAAAATAGTTAATTTCGCGCATGATTTTATTACTTACTGTGACCTAAGGCCTTGACGAACAAGTGGAGAAACCGCTTAATTTTTTAAGACGACGTTCCTAACGCTAAATGCAGTTTAGTCAACTTTTTAAAAATTCTAATCGAAACATTATTTTCATCCCTATAACCCTATAACTAGTATTTACGAAGGACCACGTGTATTACCAAATGGATGAAGGTTCAACTTGAATCTTCAAAATCTCCGAAAACGTTGCATCGAGGCAAATAAATTTTTGCCAAAAAGGTTGTGAGTTTCATATATTACATTATAAATATGAAAAATTCACAAAATGAGTTGTGAATTTCCTCAAGTTGAAGAAAATTAAAATCGAATTCACGACAATTATATTAAAATTTACACCACAAGTGAGTTCTTACGTATTTTGAGAGAAAACATTGTGTTGAGGCAATGTTTTCTCTCAAAATACGTAATAACTCACTTTTGGTATAAATCTTAATCTAATCATTGTAAATGTGATTTTAATTTGTCTTATATACAAAAACAATTCACAACTTATTTTGTGATTTTTTTTTGTATTTACCATTTTTTGTGAATACATTTGTATTCACAGATTTTGATGTGATTTTTTTTTAATTCACAGGATTTCTTGTAAATCTTAAATTTTTTGTGAATATTCACTATTTTTTCTGTGAATTTATTTGTATGTTCAGAAGATTTGTGAATACAATTGTATTTGTATGCATGCATCTGAATACAAATAAGTGAAGCATGAATAAATTTGTATTTATATTCGCATGAAAATCACGATGTGAATAAATTCGTATTCGTATTTATAAATAGAATTACGCCCAACGCTGGAAAAAACGACCTTCTCTAGGCCTGTCACAGTGATGTCAATCATAATATTCAAAGTTTCTTGAACATCTGCAATTCGGACTGAGACACCGACAAAAGTAATCTAGAACGTTCAAGCTTCCTAAGTACACGACACCTCAAAGCCCAATTTTTCCCGGTCGATCTCGATCAGGTGAAAAATAATACAATGCAAATCGGTACGAAGATGGGCGCGGGTGTTGAGAGCATTTATGGAAAAAAGACTTGCTTCGATGACGATAGGTACCCGAGTCCGTCCCTTGGAACATTTTTTAAGCTCAACTTGTCGCGCCTCTACACGATCGTTTTTCTCCCCGCAGGGTGCTAAACGTTTTCGTGCCTGATATACAATTTCCTCGTACAACTCGCGCCGCTAAGTGATATGCCATGACAAGGCTTTAACGGCGCGTGTATATGAAAATTCGTCGATTCAAAGTCGAGGCGGTATATTGAATATAAATTTTCAATTTTCACCTCCGACAAGAGCGACAAGTCGGGCCATCGCAACGTTCTTTCATCGGGTTGCAGACAGAGCCTCGTTTAAAAAAATGATTGAGATATACAATCACATCGAATTTTTCTCAATAATGATTGATAGTTCAAATGATAAGTGAACGAGGTAGGGAAGGAAAAATCGACTGTATCGCCGATCGAGACAGCACGATCTTCAAAATAAAAGGTATAATAAGATTAAATTGTTTTCTTCATTTATTTTGTAAAAACAAGTTTTGTTATTTGGCCTAATAAAAGTTTATTTTAATTCTTAATCATATTAAAATTGATTTTGATTCACAGTAAAATTGATTTTGAATTTGGTTCATAGTAAAATTGCTTTTGATATTTATTCATAGTAGAATTAATATCGATTTTTATTCATAGTAGAATTACTTTCGATTTTAATTCATGGTAGAATTAATTTCGATTTTTATTCATAGTACAACTCATTTCGATTTTTATTCATAGTACAATTAATTTTTATTTTTATCCATAATACTAATAAACTTCGTTCAAGTTTTATTCGATTGGTTTTGATTTTGATTCATACAAAATTTGATCCATCTTTTTTCGTGACACTAAATTATTTAATTTTAGATAAAATTCTGAAAAAAACATTATCCAAGTGTTGATTTTTTAATGGCGCGATACAAGTGTTCCCTTTACGATAAAATTGATAAACATCCTTGTTATTATTTAACAGCGACCGCGAGATAATCATTATCAATTGAATATATATTTAATTCCCCAATAAAATAATATCTAAATTAATAAATCTAAATAAATATCTCATTAATAATTGAATAATTAGGGTTCGTATTGTAATTATTTATGCAGCAAGCCCTGATTATTTAATTATTGGTTGTATATTTAATCAATTAATTATTCCAAAAGTCATGAAATTCGCTTCGTAGTGTACCCGATGCACATGACTGTTAAAAGGAAGTCCCCGAATTCACGGAACGATCAAAAATCATGGGTGGACCATCCAAATCGCAGAAACAACAGCTAGACGAGAAAAAAACAAAAAAAATGGGCTTCGTCGAGGAAAATGGGACATTTATCGTTGAAGAATCTGAAGAGGGACGGTAGCACGATTTCGGACTGGTGTGACGCGCGATCGCGAGTTCCGGTGAAAAACAATTGAGTGTACGTGGATCCTCGATCGTCGGTTGGATAAGACCCAAATTTTGTGGCATGCAGATCGTGTAGTTTGATTGCGATCGTGACCGGATTAGAGGGGGTTGGTGGCGCGCGAGCGAGGTCGGGGGACGCGACGGCGATCCGCTGTGCGGTAGTCGACCGTCTTTTTTTTCTTCGTCGGGCGTTGAGTTCAAGGATCAGATATAATTTCTTCGCCGGATCGGGAGATGCCCGTGTGAGGCTTTGGACCTTCGGTTATCCCGTTTTCTGCCTCTTCCCTTTCCCCCGCGCCCGTCCTCTTGCCCCTCGGCCCACTTTTGGCTTACGAACTGTTCTGTTTTCTGGACGAGTGGAAAACAAAAGAGTGTAGTTTACGTAACTGGGCGCGTTTGACCGTGCTGGATACGTTTTTACATTCGCTGACGTACAGGGTGAACCATTTAGCGTGACCACCCCAAATATCTCCGTTGTCTTTAGAGTGACGAAAACAATCCCAAACAAACCCAAACAAACCGAAACAAACCCAACCAAATCCAAAAAAAACCGAAAATATTTTTGTGAACAATCATTTCAAGGTCATTGGATAGGCCGTTGGATTCTTATGAATATCAGCTACGTCTTCATAAAAAGAAAAACATGTTCCCATGTGAAAAACCATTGATGACCTTGAGAACGCAAAAACTACGACCTTGACAAAAATGAATTTTTCACCACTGTATCAGCCCTTCGAAATGAATTAAATTACCTCCTGATATTTTTTCCGTCACTGATGCGTTTGGCGAACATGACCCAGCTTTGTTTTGAAATTAATTTGAATAGAAGCCGCCACAAAATATGCAAACAACAATTTATGGAGTTTTATCATTTATCACGTATCAATAATATGTATAATTATATTCTGCCTATCGTGTTAATTCCGCTGAGGTAATTCAAGCCTATTTTAATAGGTTTCCGCCTGATTTTTTTGTCTCTTTAATCCGTTTTTATGGCGGATATGTTAATATTATTATTACGAAGATCACTACCGAGTCGTTGACAATCTCATTTTTCAGTTTTTAATTGTTCACGTACAATAAATTCATCATTTATCACTCACATTTGGCACACTATAATCGATAATACGAATAATCAACATAAGTAAACATCAATCAGAGAAGCTATGGGTAAAATAAATTTAGACTCTTTTTTGACCCCGTAGAAATGATCGTACCTCCTTAATGTTTTAAAATACAATTTAATACACGAGTTTGTTAATGTTCGTACGAATAAATGCCCAAACGATTTTTCAATCAAAGATGATTGAATGAATTTAAATTCAACGTGAACGAAGAATGATTAATAAATTATTCCTTCTGAATTAATTTTCTTCACTAACCCTGATTTTCGGGTCGTCAGAGTAGCCTAACTCCTCAATACCGCGCGGTAAAAATTGACCGAGACATTCGCGTTCAAAGTCCGAAGCCCAGAAGACAATGACAGGGTATTTGCTCACGGGCGAACTCGTTTTTTTTTCTTTACGCATCAAATGATAAACGAAAATTACCAAATCGTATTAAAGATTTGCAAAGCGATTTGGCAGGTTCATTATTTTTGGGCGAAAAAAATTCACTTGTCAAAAGGTGGATTTATTTGAAGCCGCGCCTGATTTGCCATTGTTGACCCTGCCATTGTTTACTAGGTGGACTTTGAACGCGAATATCTCGGCTAATTTTTGGGCGCGATGTTAAAAAAAAAAGTCTTGTGCTGGCAATGACAAACTTCATATGCTCAGTGAACCATAATAATTGTGAATCAGCCTGTATATATATATACGTATAAATCCTTGACAGCTCCGCATCTCGTCGTTAGAATCGCAGGTATAAGTGAAGCCCCTTTTGGCCCCCGCGGAGAATCCGCTTGCGGAATTTGAGAAATGAAGTTTCGCGAGATTTAAGACTCATGACACTATATATAATGACGTACCTCTGTACGTTCGAGCCGAATAATATGTTGGATTCTACTGCTGTCTCAATGAGTATATCGCGAGAGGGCAATTTTAGTGCGAGTCGAATAGAAATAGTCGATCGAAATTCAAAACAGGCCCCTAATTCTGACTACGCAGCCTCCATATTTGTCCCAAAATGATACATTTTTCAAGACGGGTAAACATCGAAATTCGAACCTTAAGGGGGGTGGAACAGGGGTTTTAAAGTTTGGGTTTGTTTGGATGTTTTTTTAATGCTCACATATGTGTGGTATACACAGTTAAGGAGTTAAAAGTACTTATAAGTATTTTAGTATAAAGTATAAAGTTTCTCACTTTATACTTTAGTATAAAGTGTAAAGTTTCTCACTTTATACTTTATACTAAGTATAAAGTATACTTTATACATTGTACTTTATACTTTATACTTTATACTAAAGTACATTATAAAGTATAAAGTCATAAACTTTATACTTTAGTACAAAGTATAAAGTATAAGTAAGTTTCAAGTAAATCTGGTCAAAAAATAGGTTTTTTTTTTCATACAAACCTTAACACGCCCGTTGAACCCTCTCAAAGGTTACATTTTGGATATTGCTGAATTACATGTTTAATTATTTGTATCGGAGTGTATTTATACCAAGTGTCAAGCAAATCGGACCGAACAATGTTGCCTCACATAAACTTTAAAACCCCCGTTTCACCCTCTTAAGGGTCGAATTTCGATAGTTACCACTCTTGAAAAAAGTCTTATTTTGGGTCAAACATTAAGACTGCGTGGTCAGAATTAGAGGCCATAGATATCGCAATACCTCTTTTTATTTTCAACGACTACTGGCGTACAATTCAACTTTATTTCCATTCTGCGAGCTTCCCTCTCCAAAATATTGACTATTCTTCAATAAACCATTCATAGCTGATAAAAATCGTTAAAAAACAGTTCGACCGATTTTCACCGAGTCCCGATCTTTTTACCCTCCTTTTCGTCCAAAACTCCATTGACACATCAGCGACTGCTCTCGGCATTGTATTCATTGAAATTCTCTTTGCCCGCGGTTTGCGATTTTCGTACGCGATTGGAAAATGCGGATCCTGGCGTAAAGAGCACAGCCGTTTTTCTCGGCTGACGCATTTTCTGACGACCATCGACTGGACCGACCGAAAAAAAATCTTCACCCGGCGTCATTTGGATTTTAGATAATATGTATCTCCCATTTCGAATGCGCACGTAACGGAGTTCCATAAGAGAGAACTCTACAGGCGATAGCTATCTTGGCGGGTCACGAGCTCTCGTATTTTCCTCTGTTGTCTCGTCGGTGTACGTGAGGCAATGATTTCTCGATGTTTTGTGATCGAAAGGGATCGAGAGCGATATATATATATATATATATATATATATATATATATATATATATATAATATCGAATCGAAGAAATCGTCAACGGGGGATTGATTTTCCGAAGCGATTGACGAGAGATGCGTTTCTCTAGTTTCTCTCGATGCGTCCGATACATAAATCCATTTTTGAAAAGCCTCCCTAGAGCTGACTGTTCCGACGATCCATCGAGACGGGAGCTTAACGCATACTAAACTTTGACAGTCATCACTCCTCTCTCCGTCACTTTGCCGTCCTCCGCTCCTCTTCAATTTTTTCAAAGTATCCTTTTTCGTTTTTTAACCCGACAGTGGGCACCCTTTTTGTTCATTAGTATTGGGTCGAGTGTTGGGATTTGACGTTTATAAAAAATAACGTTTGGGAAGAACATGCGGTGGCGAGGTTTTCGCAGATGGTTAAAGCAAAAGAATTTTTGATGTGGTGGTTGATGATCGGTTGCGTAAAGATTTAATAATAAATTAACGAAATGGCCGTGGGCCTTCTTCTCGTAGTGAGATTTTCGGGACGAGCAAGAAATTGACGTGTACTTATAATGGTATGACCTGCCGAATAATTTTATTTTTTATCTCTTTTTGCGCATTATCCATTGGACGTTTGTTTGAATTGTTTTAAATTCACTTACGTTGTATTGAATTTAATAAAATATATTAGCGAAGTTTATATGTAATTAGAGTAAATGAAAGTGGAAAAAAACTTTATATACACTTAAAGTAAATTAAACTGAAATGAATTTCATTAAATGCATTTGAATTTTTTCATTTTTAACTTATTTGAATGACTCATTTTAATTAAATTAGTCAAACTAATTTGGAACTAACTTCTATTGATTTAGTATAAATTTGTTTGAAGTAAATTAAATCTATTCTAATTTTATTAATTGAAAGAAAACTAATTTTCATGAAATTAGCATTAATTAATTTTGAGTAAATTCAATTTATACTATTTCAATTAATTTAATTTTTATTGTCCAATTCTAAATTATTCGAATAAAACTCATTTCAATTAAATCAGTATAAATTCATTTGGAGTAAATTAAATTTGTACCATTTCAATTGAATTCAATTATTTAATTATTCAATTGAACTCAACTGAATTTCTACTAATTTCATCGAAATTAGTTTTATTCGAATAATTTCGAATTGCACAATTGAAATTAAATTAATCAGTACGTTAATTAAGAAATTAAATTAATCAGTACGTAATTAGTCATACGTTGTAATTTACATAAAACTAATTTATACTATTAATGAAAATTAATTGCATTCGGATCAATAATATTAATATAAATTCGAAAATAAATTAAACAAAGAAAATTCGTATTTCATACAAATCAAGCTAATTCCAATTAAATCTGTCTAAATTAATTTAACGCGAACAAAATTTATCCCGATTCAATTGAATCGATTATACTTTATATCCGCTAGAAAAAAAAACGACACTGGAAACATATACCGATCGTACGATCTGTCCGTAAAAACCCATCTCCCGTCCATATCGAGTCGGCAATAAATCCGCCTCTATTCGCCGTTAGCGAAATTCTTTCTCGCGATCCGTCCGCACCGTTGCCGCTCGCATCGAGGTCGTTCTTTTTCCTTTTTTTTTTTCGTGCATTTTCTGCGTTTCTTTTTTTTCTCGTCTTTTTCCTTCGAGCCGATAAACCACCGAAATGCATCCATTATTCAAGCGACGCGGGAACGAAGTCTACGCGAAACGCGCGAGTCCCGGGCAGTTTGTGCGTTATCGTCGAAGCGTATCGTCACTGGCACTTTTACGTAAGTGAAACAAGCTCCCGGGTTGGACGCGCCTCGTACAATCGGAGAGGAGTGCATCACGGTCGTTGGCGGGTTGCGATTGCTCTGTCTTTTTTTCTTTCCCTTTTCAAAACTCCCCGACACACATCGCTCCGACAGGAGATTCTGTCATCGATGATAATAACAATTTGAAAGAAAGGTGAAAAAAAAACGACGATAGCCGACGGCACCTCAAGGATAACTTTTCCTAACGTTTTCTTATCCGTCCGTTCTAATATGTCATCGCCGTTATGTCGGTGACATTTGCGAGGACGCGTGTCAGATTTATCCTTGAGATAAGGACGACGCGTCGAGTTGCTCGTATACCGTTTCTCTTCCTGGCAAGGGGAAAAAAGCAGGAAAGCACGAAACTAGGAAAATTCGAGTCGAAATAAAATGAGGCAAGTCCATTCGTCGCGAGAGCGCACGAAAACTCATCGAGTACACGACTTCCGTGGTAAGATCCGACAAAATCTACAAGCGTCATCTACGCCGTGCGTCACAAGCTCCTTTGTTTGTTACCTTTCCTGCCCGAGTCCGTGACGCGCATCTATCTCGAAGGCAGAATCTAAAGTGCGTCCACCCTGCGATGGGTCTTGTTCGGCGATGGTACCTGACGGGAGAGACGCTCCTGCAGGTCCTTCGGCACCCCATCTCCTTAAGCCACCCTTAGGAGCCTGCTAGACCGCTAACCCGAACAAGACCATCAACTGCGTAACCTCATCACGTTTTACAACGTTCGACAAATGTTATGCAACCCTCGTGAGGAAAAGCACACGCTTGTATAGGCCTCCGATATTACTGTTGGAGGCCTATTGGCATTGAGATTCGAGCCTGCCAGAGGGCCACTCCAAGTTGATTGTTTTTTATTACTCTTTCCTGTCACACGTGGCTACTGTTCCGATTGGATGGAATGGTCAACATGGTCCTGGCGGATGGGGTATTTGGTGATCGACGTACAGGGGCCTTAAAGATGCTGGAGATTATGAGACGTCGAAATGGTGTAACTTGTAAGATTCACTCGAAGGTGGCTTCCATCTGTGAGACTTGACGCAGATTTTCAATGCAAATCCAAGTGTGTTGTTGCAACACAGTTATGTGTGTTGAATCTTGTGGTCACGTTTTACACATTTTCGAGTGTGTAATTTCAGGGTTTGCTTAAGGGCGGGGTAAAGTTAATTCGGCGAAAAAAGGCATGTTTTTAAGATTTTTTTGGCGTAACGAATAGAGTTCGTTTATTGAAAAATTTACATGTAATAAAGTAACATTTGAACAACATTCTCCTAAATTTGCATTGCAAAATATTCAAAATTGAGCGAGTGAAAATTAAACCCCGAAGGCGCCTCGAAAAAAAGTTTGTTTGCGGTGTGCACCATAACTCGCAACAGAATCATCTGAAACAAAAAAATCAAAATGCATTTGTTAAAGGAGATGTTTCTCGAGGTAATGACGGGAGGATTTTTTTTTTTCGATTTTTCGTAGCACTTGGGAGCCAAAAACCCGATTTTCGCTAAAAAGATCGGCTAATTTGTTGTTGAAAAATTAGTAATTATTAAAAAAAAAAACAAAAAAGCTCTCGACAATATCTGGTAAATTATGTGAAGAAGTACTGTGCAAAATTTCAAAGCGATTGGTCTAGTAGATTTTGAGTTATCATGCACACGGACTTCAAATATGACAAGTCTCAGAAAAACGGTTTAAAAAACGCAGAAGAGTTGGGTCGCTTAGCGCTCATTGCACATAAGTTTGAGAACACTTCTCGATTGCATAAAAATCTGAGAAAATTCATGCATATTAAAGGTACTCGAAAGATTAATTTTGCATAATAATAATTCCAAAATGTTATTAACAAAATGATGAAAAAGAAAAATTAGTCAACAAATTTCCCCGCAACCCAATTTTTTTTCGTGATTCGTTCATTTTTCTGAATACGTATGAATTTTTTCAGATTTTTCAATTATCTTTGAATTTTTAGAAATTCAAAATAAAACTCGATAATTTTCTTATACTCACTCAAAGTCGTCGATGCCAGGTCCGTAGAGCAAAAGGCTTCCATCAAGATGATCGAGAGCATCTTTTTGCGTTTGTCTACGCAAAACTCTTTCTTCTTTACTGTCGTGCGCCGCTGTACTGTACTGTCGCCGCGCAGTTGCCGCCCAGGTATAAAACCCGGCATGGAGCAATAGACGCTCAAATACTTATAACTTCGTCAATTTTACTCCGATCGACTTGAAATTTTAACACAATATTCTTGATATATTATGCATTCATTTAAAAAATGAAAAAAAAAAATTTTAATACTTTACCCCGTCCTTAAGGAGGTACGGTAACTTCCACGGGGTCAAAAAAGAGTCTACATTTATTTTACTCACAGCTGCTCTGATTGATGTTTAGTTATGTTGGTTATTCGTATTATCGATTATAGTGTGCCAAATGTTGTGGCAAATTATGAATTTATTGGACGTGAACGAATAAAAACGGAAAAACTAGATTGCCAACGACACGGTAGTAATCTTCGTAATAATAATATTAACATATCCACCATAAAAACGGACTAAAAAGACAAAAAAAAAATCAGCCGGAAACCTATTAAAACAGGCTTGAATCACCTCAGCGGAATTAACACGATAGGCAGAATATAATTATACATATTATTGATACGTGATAAATGATAAAACTCCATAAATCGTTGTTTGCATATTTTGTGGCGGCTTCTATTCGAATGAATTTCAAAACGAAGCTGAGTTATGTTCGCCAAAGGCATCAGCTGTTACTCGCGACGTTGCTAAGTTTGTAGGTGCTATTTCGTCGTCCTGACCATTTTCAACCGGAAATTGAAACTTTCTTGTAATGTAGTCCTTTAACTACACGGTGAAGATCGATTTTCTTATTTTTTACAATATCTATTATATCTAATCTATCGAATTTCAGTTTTCCAACGGGTTTACTTGGATACGTGAGCAGAAAAACCACGATCACCGCACTCCCGGTTGACCGTCTCCATAAGACAACGTGCTTCGGTAACTCAAAGTGCTCGACTTTGCAGTTTTATTGCGAAAAACCTAAACGGTCAACATAGCTCAAATTTAGGCAATAAGCGCAAAAATTATTCGTCAAAATAATATAAAAAATTTCAAATCTGAAAGCTGGATTCGTAGTAATGATCGTACCTCCTTAATGCGCTTTACATTGCACAATTGAGTGTATTATTTTTGTGCGTATCAGGTATGCTATCTGATGACTTTTTATACCCTGTATGGGTGTTGGTTGAAAGCATCACAGCCCGTCTACTGAATGCATAGGATATTTCGTGAATTCAAAACTAAATTAAATACTCGAAGGTTTTTTACGTCTAATGGAGAGGGCGGGTAGAGAAATTATATTTATATGTCTACTAGGGTGGCACAAATCTAAGCTCTATTTTTTTCCCTTTTCTCAAAAGAAAATTGTCACGGAAGCTTTGAGCGGTCAAAAAATATTCAGAGGTCGTTCACGTCTCACCAAAATTCAAGTTTTTATTGAAAAATCAATTTTTTTTTCGTCCACTTCTCATCCATGAATTTTACGCTTTATCATTTTTTAATTTATCTCGCGAAAGCTCTAGCCGGCCAATGAATATTTAGTGGTCGCTCAAGATTTTCGAAATTCACAATTTTCGTAAACAAATCAATCTGGTATGCGCTATAATTCCTTGTAGGATAAAAACAAAATAAACAGCGAGGTGTTAGATTTCCCGAATAATTTGTTATAATAATTTGTAACAAACACCAATTACACGATATCTGTAATTATGTATATTTATGTATTATTGTATTACGGCGTCGTTCGTCACAGAGTACAGCTACGATCGGTCCGCAGTTTACCTAACGAGACCAACTGTGGGACGCATTACGATGCGCGGAAAATTGTTTTTAAAGAAAAAAGGATTAATTGTTTTGAAAATTTGGAAATTTCCAATGAAAATTAGCATTTTTTGGAGGATTCAGGGACCTCGAAATATTTTTTGACCGTTCGCAGCTTTCCCGACCATTTTTTCTTTAGTTAAAGAAGATAATTGGATGGTGAGAAAAAGGAAAAAAAACAGAGCTCAAATTTGCGTATATAGATTATATTTGGTATTTTACAATTGACATGTAAATTTTAAGATACTTAATTCGGATCAACTGTTTACAAATACGAATAAAATGTATTTAACTTTCCTGTAACGCACATAAATGCATTATTTGATATCTTAACGTGCAAATGTCTACAATTACACGTGTTGCATGCTTTGAATTAGACATCAATAAAATGGTAAAAATTTGATGCGGTACAAGTGTTCGAAAAAACGCATCAAATGTGTTTGAATTTGCTGTAATACACATACCTGCGTTGTTTCAATTCGTCGATGGCATTTACACGTGTCAAGGCCTAAAATTACACACCTCACTTGTAACGAACAACACACTTGGATTTGCAGTGAATTGTTGATGCGGAAGACCGTGACGGATTGAAAGAAACCGGCAAACATTGTCGATGATCAGAGGGCTTTCGACTCAAGTCTCCCATCCATTGTATAATTGAATAGACGGTGGTGAAAAAAAAATATATCAGATGCGAACGGAACTTAACGAATAATATTTTTTCCAACACCTGTCGATTAGATTTTTCCTTTTCGTGCTCAGGTTGTTTCGATCGAGAGTCACGGTCCAGAGCGGGAATGAAAAAATATCGCACAAGGTGTGTTGAACTTTGTCGAGAGACTCGTATAATGCCCGAAAATCCCTCTGTCCGAAGATATAGCTATATGATTTATATCGTCCCTTGGCGGTTGATTCTTTCGGGAAAATCCGAAAGACTTTCAAAAACGCGTTCAGTGGAGAATATGAGTATTTTTTTTTCTTTACGGGCGATTCGGCTAGCCCGCACTAGAAAGTGTGTCGAAATGATAAAAGAATCGTTAGCTCCCATACAGGGCTGCGCGAGATCCCACGGGAGACGAGTAGAGATCAGGCAGGAGTGGAAGATACGTGTCAACTTTTGAGCACCGACCTGAGTTACGAAACAAATCGGAAGACATAGAATGGCTTAAGCGCGCTGATACCAATATGCATATATATATATACACACATATATATAAGCATATTTGTATATATATTAGGGTGGTTGGAAAAAGTCGATTTTTTTCTCAACGAAAAATGAGGCATATTAAGAAAAAGAAAGTTTTGCAAAATTTGTTAATTCTAAACAATTTTTTAGTTAGTGCTCAAACGCCTTTTTCATGTTTTTTTTTCATGATTATCGGAGTATTAATCTTTTTTTATCTCGATGCAGAAAATGTTAATGCGTGATCGAATGTAAGTCTTGATTAAATTTTTTCTGTAACTATACACAATTTTTATTTAAATATTTTTTTTACGTTAAACAATTTGTATTTGCAGATTAAGAATCAATATATGTATATGATACCAATATGCATATATATATATATATACACACATATATATAAGCATATTTGTACATACATTAGGGCGGTTGGAAAAAGTCGATTTCTTTCTCAACGAAAAATGAGGCATGTTAAGAAAAAGAAAGTTTTACAAAATTTGTTAATTCTAAACAATTTTTTAGTTAGTGCTCAAACGCCTTTTTCATGTTTTTTTTTTCATGATTATCGGAGTATTAATCTTTTTTTATCTCGATGCAGAAGATGTTAATGCCTGATCGAATGTAAGTCTTGATTAAATTTTTTCTGTAACTATACACAATTTTCATTTAAATATTTTTTTTACGTTAAACAATTTGTATTTGCAGATTAAGAATCAATATATGTAATTCGGTTGTGAAAATTATATCAACCACTTGATGAACAAGAACACGGTGTTCACATATTTGAACGTTTAAGAAGTATGCGTGTTTTTTTGGAGTAATATGTTGTTTTGGAGTAAGAAAACAAACGAAGAAAAAAAAATTGACGAAAAATCGAGAAAAAAAATTAAAAGTCGTTTGAGCACTACCGGAAAAAATGTTTTGACCTCTCAAATTTTGTATGAATCACTTTGTTATAACGAAGTCACATTTTCCGTTGAGTGCCGTGAAAAAAAAAATAATTTTTTTTGTACCATCCTAATATATATTTATATATATATAACACTGGCGGAGGCCGGTACTCGGATCGGTGATCGCTTAGCCGTCCATCAACCATTGAGTAAAAAGTGTATGCAACAGAGATTTTGCATTATCCGATAGTATAGACGATTATAAACATGCTGTTCATATACTTACATAAACGTAAGTAAACAATTTATATGAAAATTCCGCACTCGAAACTTCAAACGCATTTTTCCCGAAATGTTATTTTTCAAAACGATATACACTTTCAAAGGGAGAGTTTTTAAGCTATGCGTCTCAAATTTTTACACAACATTCTTCACGCCATTCTTTATCTTTCTATGAAAGCTTTTTTTTAATCTTCATTTTTTTTAACAGAAAACTGTCGAAAAAATAGACTAAATTCGATACTTTTTTTTTCAAACAATTGCCATTTTGTCAATTTTCGTTTTTAAAAAACCTCCATAGCAGAATAGCGGTTTTCATACTGATTAATAATCTCTTTACAAATTTCGTTTCAAATAGTATTTACGGTCACAAGCGTGTACACCGTGAGAACTCTTTTTTTCGGAGACATTGTAAACCGTTAAAAAAAAGTGAAAAATAAAATACAAAAGAACGTTTAGAAATTCATTTTCTGTTCTTTGTGAGTGCTTTGACATAAAAAAACCAGACTGATTAGCGTATTTTAACCATAGGAAAAAATCGCGATATCAGCTATTTTTCGACCCGTTACACTGTGATGATCCCTTAAGGACATCACTGTTTTCCCTTAAGCCCCTTTTGGTCCTTAAAGGACGGAAAAGTTCGCTTTTTTCGATTTTCTTTTGTCGACTAGATCATTTATTTGGTATTTGGAAAAAATATATGTTATTAAGCATACATTAAAGTTATTTCGTGTAAATTTGTATTGAAAACAAATTAAAAACTAACAACCTTATTGGGGTAACTAATATTAGGGCCTCGTATAAAAAAATGTGATCAACTGAAAATGGTCGATGTGAAAAACAAAAGTTAAATAGTTTTATAATTTATATAAATATAGTTTTCGTTGTGCGTAGCCGTTAAAAAAAAACTCGGCAAACAGCGAGTGCTTAAAAGAAAGTGGAATTTGAACAAAATATTTACTTATATTCGGGGGCTTAAAAACACTAAATATACTGAAAATACCAAAATCTTGTAGACATTGTAAAAAAACAAATCCTCGTTATCAGTAGGGTAAGTCCGGGGTAATTAGCCACAGTTTTTCAAGGATCCGTAAAAATAAAAGTACAGATGTTTCTTGACTTATCTTTGTTTGTAATTAAACTTTGAACATTTAAGTTTAAGATAATTTACGAAACTGAAACAAAATCCCATCAGATCAACCTTAAAATGACTATTTGTTTAAAATTACGATTGGCTATGTCTTCCGGAGTATTCGGGTGTGATGGCCATAGGAGTAGGGGTGAGATGGCCAGCATTATGCTCTCGGTTTTTTCTTCGGTTTTATGTTTTGATTCTTTTTTTTTTCGTTTGGCCTCATCTCGAACACATATCATCGAAATCCGTATAGTTTTTGTGTACCCCAAGTTGGCACACTATGCACTAAAGCCAGTATTCGATGAGGCGAGTTTCACAAGAATTTTCTCCGCAACATTTTTTGTCATTGTTCTTATATCGTCTTTCTAAGGTCTTGTTAGGTATTTCGTCGGTCCCAGCGGCTGCACGAACCGATAATTCATCATTTTTTACAGCGCTACTAGTTGCTATTAATGATTTTTCAATCCAGTTCCCTCGTAGAGCAATTGCTTTTTTCTATTATATTTATCAGGCATCCAAAACAAATGTAGGAACAATGAATTACTTGAACACATTGCAACTAATACTATGGCCATAATACACCGACTGTACGTGGCCATCTCTCCTAATCTTCCGGCAGAGATGGCCACATCTAAAATGTAAACAAATAATAACAATACATGCAATATCTTGAGGTTAAAACAAAGCACTGTTCGTGAACTATTCAAGAAATACAAAAGTAACCATTAATTTTACATAATAACATCACCACAACGTAAAACATTAAACCTTCAAAAAAATTTAGCACTAGCCAGAATAATTAAAAAGGATTTTACGTACTTAACATTTTTTTTGCCAAACTTTTGCTTGTACACTTACACCTGCGCACGACGCGAAGTGAATTAAGGATGTTGAGTCCCAAATCGGAAATGATAATAAAATTCTGAAAATTTGATATGTTTTTGTATGAAGTATTTCAGAGGTCGTGTAAAAATTTCACGACAATTAGGAAGCTCGTTATTGAACAATTAAGGATGTCGAGTCCGTATGAAACATGTTAATGTTAATAGTTCAATAAATAGCTTCTTAATCGTCATGAAATTTTTACACGACCTCCTGAATACATCATGTAAAAATAAAACAAATTTTCAGAATTCTATCATCTTTACTTCAACCTCCTTAAGGGTTGAAATAAAAAATGATAAGAAAATTCTGAAAATTTGGTATGTTTTTGTATGAAGTATTTAAAAGGTCGTGTTAAAATTTCACGACGATTAGGAAGCTCGTTATTAAAAAATTAACATTTTGTTAAGAACAATTTTTAAAAGAAATAAAAAAAAATTAATCAATAAACTTCGTTTTGTTTCCATTGCTTTCAGTATATAGTAGATATTACAAAATTGAGAGGTCAAAACAAAAACTTATTGCAAAGTTACATCAGTTTCCATAAGACAGTATTTAATTTGTGAATGTTAATTGTTCAATAACGAGTTTCCTAATTGTCGTGAAATTTTTACACGACCTCTGGAATACTTCATACAAAAACATGCCAAATTTTCAGAATTTTATCATCATTTGCGATTTGGGACTCAACATCCTTAAGCAGTTACAGGTGAAATCTATTGCGCGGTTCTATGAAATATTTCTATTGGCCATCTCTCCCTTATAGAGCCAACTCCCCCGGAATTACCCTATACAAAAATTATTGACGAATTACAAAAGCCTTCGATTTCGCCTTCCACGGCAATGATTTTCAAACAGAATCGAGAAAATAAAGTCCCGTCGCACTTATCGATTCTGCCTTGTATCGTTTGCTCGACGAAAGTTCGACAGAAAAAACATTCAAGAAAATTCTCCATTCTCGCATCTTTTGCCCAGTCGACATTCACGCCGTCAGCGTTCCGATGGAGCAATAGTTGGGCTGAAAAAAATCGTTGAAAAAACGTGGGGAACAAATCTATACATGTGCAAATACGGAGTGAAGGTAGGAATTCGAAAGCCACATATGCCTGTGTTGCGTATACTCAACTACCCTCGCGGATGATGGAATAAAGACGAAAAGAGGATGGTTGGGATGGGGCTGTAAAGAATCGAAAAGATTCCAACCATAAGATGTCCACTTTCGGTACTTAAGCGATAGATCATATTTTAAACAAAAGTCCAAGGGACATGGAGAGGCGAGTGATCCAGGGGAATCCGAGAGAGAGGGAGCGAGAAGAGTTCCAGTGGAAAAGCGAGTTGAAAAAACGAGGATACGAGGTGAGGAAAAGAGGAAGAGGGGGGTATGAGGGGGTGGGTGTGCGGGATGAGGATGATGGGAGAACGGTGAATGTTGTTGGCGCTGGTGGTTGGCACGCCCTTTTTAACACACCAGGAGGAACGAGAGCCCATAAATCCTTCAAAGCTGGGCCAGCACAAACGTCCACCACAAAGTTTTCCAATATTTTGATTTATGCCGCTTTCACTGGGCTAATTTTGTTGAAGCTGCGAACCGCGACCGTGGAAACCGAGCTCTGTGGTGGTAGCCCTTTATTTGCGTGTTTAGGGGCCTTCGGTCCTTTCTTAGGGGCCCTTGTTGCTCTCGTTGTGAGAGCCACGATTTTCAATAGGACCCGACGGCACGTATCGATTTCCAAATATACAAGTGTACGTATATCGTCGAAAGACGTCTGCGCCCTTTGAGGTATACGTGTACCCCCTCAATGGGCGCAAAGGACCGATCCGGCAAAGGCAGGAGTTGCGAGAGTTTTGCTGCTCCTCGCGACCAAACATAAATATGCATAGCTGAGGTTTCTCGAGTAGACCACAGTTACGTGGGAAAACAGAGGGCCGGGGAGCCTCAATGACGAATAATTTCGTACATTGATTTTTCATTGTTTACGAAGCGCCCTCTATAAAAAAAATCTACGCAAGAGAACGGGGAGGCAGTATGGAAATTAAATTTTGGATACTTTTTCTTTTCCGTCAGTAGGCGAGGTTAGGAGCAATTGGGAAGAACGTCGAAATGATTTTGAATGGTTGCCCATTTGGATATTGGGGTTTTTGTATGGATAGTCTGGTGATTTCTGGTGATAGACTGGTGATTTCGAACTAAAATTCTCGCCCTTTTAATAATTCCGGTAAATTTTCGGTAGCCGAGCTCCTACTAGAATCAGGCTAATTTTTGTTTGGGTTTGTTTGGGTTTGTTTGAACCCTTGAAGAAAATCGACCTCTTTCTAGCAGGAACCCCATTTCCGGATATTTACCGTAATGCCTTCTGAAATTATTTTATCGATGAAAACTAATGGAGTTCCCGTGACATCATTTGTACACAAGAAAAAGATCGATCGAAGTCAACTTAATGCGTTTATTTGATATATTTTTTATTTGAATTATCGAACATTTTCGTAAAACCAACGTTTTGTTATTTTACTATATCAGAAATTTATTTCGAATATATTTATTTATGGAGATGAGGATTTATTTAACAGCGTTGCATAATAAATAATGGATATGCTCCTAATTTTACTGAAACTATATTTAGTCGTATTGACTAGTGTGAGTTACATTTTTGAATTTGAACTGACGAGAAAAATGATGGAAATACGAAATATTTTTATAATTTTTTACCATTAAGTATTCCTGACAAACACGGATAAAGCTGTGTTGTATATAAGAAAGTATGAAAAACTTCGATCATATCATATGAAAGAATGATGATAAACAATGATAATAACAGAAAAATAATATTAAAATAATATGATAATATGTAAAACATTATAATAAAATGATAATATTATAATAATAAAAATATGATAATAATTGCTGGTTGCGAATAAAAATACTAGTAATTCAAATACAATTTTTATTCGTTCGAAATATTATACAGGGCTTCTGGTTATTGGTCTCAATCTCGTGAAAGGGTTGTAGATCATGTTTTCTGCTACTAAATAACCGAGTAATGCTTTATGCAAAAGTGAACTATTTCCGAGATATTATTATCATTTTTTTAATGTGAGGGCTAGGCGACTTCAAAAATAAAATACTGTTGCATGAAACCAAACCTTTTTATTATTTGTAGTTTGAGGATACAGTAACAAAGCATTATCAACAATTAAATAAGAACAATTATTACACTTGCAGAGTTTTGAATCCCTAACACAAAAATGTTTGCAGATTATTCTTATTTTATTTTTGACCATTGTTCGTTACTGTGACCTCAAACTACAAATAATACAAGGGTTCAATTCTAAACAACAGTGTCATTGTTATTGATTTTTACCGTTGCCAACCTCTGACTTAAAAAATAAAATATCTCGTAAATGGTTGATTTTTGCACAAAGCATTACTCGGTTATTTGATAGCGGCCCACATGGCAACATCCCTTGTACAGGATCGTGACGAAAAAACCAGTAGCTCTGTAAAGAATTTTAGACACCTTTGCTGCATGCAAATAAACATATTGTTTCACTCAAATCTCCTATCCTTTCAAATCAGTAATCTTTCAAATCAGTAATTTTTTATCAAAGTGTATTTTTATCAAACACGTATTCATCGAATGATCTCCATTGCAGAATGCTTGAAAGAAAAAAAATACATCGAAACAAATAGAGTCCTTGTAGGCCATGAGGCAATGAAAAAAATGAAATCCAATAAACGTTTGTTCAACACATTACTCTTCTGCATTTAACTGATTGCGTTAATTTGACGGAAACGAATTAATCCGACGTTTGCCAATGGCAAGAAATTAGGCGATGATGCAGTAGCAAAGATGTATGACGATGGTGTGTGGGTCTGAGAGGAATGGCAAACGCAATGTCAGGATGGGCCAAAAAGACACGGCAATATACCAAGTATAACGGGACGATAAATCATTTTCGCTTGCGAGGGGAGTTTCGTTACGGACTTTGAATGGAGGACGAATGGGGTGATAAACTATGTGCACGTATATGGAGTCAGTAGGGTCTGGACGTGAATTTAGATATCACGGATGTCTCGAACGAGCGGAAGTAGGCCGAAAAAAAATCGCTTCCTCGCTAAACTTCCTGGGGATTCGCGACATAGAGTCTCATTGCCCATTGTGCTCGAGAGTATTGCCACCGTTGGAGCGCTCTAATGATTCGTTCTGATCCGGTGTCCGAGGGTGACTCCCGCGTGTTCTCCCTCCGATTCTCCTCGATATCCTTTCTCCAACAACGAGAGTCTTCTCGTCTCGATTGCCCACGTGGCAGCCGAGCAAAACTCCACCGATGTACATGAAAGTCCATTTAGCGGCTGGCAGAAGGGGCGGATGGGCACTGACTTCACCCTTTGGATCGAGGCGTCTGCGCCCTTTCTTTTGACAGCGTAGTTGTCATAGGGATCGTGATGCGATGAGCGCGACGACCAAGAGAGATACGCACATCGTGACTCTCTTTTTTTAGGGTCTCCATAGCCAATAGGAGGGGGGGGGGGGGGGGTGGTCTGAAGAAGGGCGAAAGAGAGAGAAGGTAATGGCTCGGTAATACGCGAAGGGAAACACGCGTCGACCGGAAACGATTCAATCTCAGTTCGCGTTGCAGTGACCGAGTTGCCGATACTCCCCTAATTTATCGTGCGCTCCATGACACAGACATAATCACTGCATTTCTATTCCAGGATTGAAAAAAGTGTCTTCCATTTCCCAAAGTAGATAAAAATCGCTTTCTACCTTGTTTTGCATTTTTTTTGAGAAATTAGAAATCTCCTATACGTATGGAAGATTCTTCTATATATGTAGACTGACAAGCAACGTCACTTTGGTGTGCTCCTCCGATTTTGTTGAAACTTTTTTATGTGACGAAGTATCAAAAACTAAAGCACACGTATTTTTTTTTATCGGCGGAAAAACAGTTTTAAGGGGTGAAACGCACCCTCAAAAATGGTGATGTTTTTCGTTCTTCGTCGATAAAGTTTTAACGATACGAGATATAAAAAAATGTCTAGTTGCAACAATGTTTATTTTTTCGTGTACTGTACATTGGAGATGGAAACGACAATGCTATCGACGAAAAACGAAAAACACCCCTATTTTCAAGGGCGCGTTTCACGCCTTAAAACCGTTTTTCCGCTGATAAAAAAAAATACGTGTCTCTTAGTTTTTGATACTCTTCCACACAAAAAAGTTTCAACAAAATCGGAGGAGGCCACCAAAGTGATGTTCCTTGCGAGAGAAAAGTGAATAGTATTTACAAAAACGGGCATGGCAAATGAGAATATAGTCGAATTCCCTATAGTTTATTGTCACCGCAATCATAATATGGTTAACAAAACTATAAGCGAAAAGTAAACATGCGACTTTGGTGGCGTGAAAAAAGTAACAAACTATTGTGAAAATATTAACTGAATTAAGTATATCTATATTGTAAAGTCTTCCACAGTACTTTTATCCGTTATGCCAAATCTACGATTGAAATAACATAAATACCCGGTAGCATTGTGGCAGCGTGCGTGGATATAGATAGGTAGGTCGTAGGTTAGAATCTCCATGTAGGTGAAATATTTTCTTCGATAGGAATCATTTCAGGAGGTCAGGGAATAACAAATCATGATAAACAATCATACGGGTAGTACGTTCAATTGAAAATTTTTGAATTTATGAAATATTATATACATTTCGTAGACATACCATTCAATATGGTAAAACCACTATTTTTAGATAGTGTAAAGAATCATCCATCTTATGAAAACCTACTATATTATATAGCATTGTCATCAAAGTATGCTTGAAAGATTGTTGGTTGCGGTTAACATATGAGCATAGTTAACACAACTGCTAAAATATCATAAGCAGTACTATATTTTCGGCAGTAACAATGACTATAAAATATAATTGTCCCCTCAGGGTAACATAAAATGTGGTTGAAATATGATTGAAGTTACTATACATTTGTCTCTGTGTATTCGGAAGGAAAGAAGTGAGCAAGATGTTGTCAATTAGAAATGAGCATCTCTGGGGTACATCATTGAAGAAAATATCAAAGTGCGATCGTCAACCCTTCAGGTCTTCCTGTCATTCAGGTTCTCCAACAGCTGTCATCCAATGCTTCTATCTCCCAACCGAAGAAATAGCTGTCCTTTAGCAAGTGATCATCCCGGGTTCTTCGATTCTTCCGAGGATACTTGGCATTCGTTCAGGGTGTCATTGCATTAGCCTCGAGGAAAAAGGGTCACGGACCCACGGCTCATTTATATCCGAGAGCTTTCATCAACTTTTTGTTGTATACGGCACAATGAGACGTTGCCCGAGGCGCGGACACAAATTTGTCCCCATCTGTTCCCGATAGAGAGCAGAGAGCATCGATGACGCCACGCATATAAATGTATCAGTTTCGCACAATGTCCTGCCAAACATGGCGAAATAGTCGTAGAATGCAGCTGATGCGATGACTTCCAATCGAAATAAATAATGTTTATTTTCCCAAAAATTCATTGATAAATCATATCGTTGACTTTGACTGAACTCTTTTGTCCGAAGGGCTTGATTGTCTGATGGATCATGAGTATCAACGTTGATGGCTCCCGATAAATATTTTTCTTCAATTTATTTTTCCACTCGAAAGTTTCGGTCCGTAGTAGACGAGGTTTCCAGCCACTCGTCTCGCCAGGTGATACATCGTTCTCGCTCCGTCAAAATATATTAAAAAATGATATTCGACGCAGCGGCAGGCGAGTCGACTACACCTACCACCCGCGATGACCGTAAACGGCTACGAACTCCACCTATGAGTCTTTTTTCGAATCCTCTTTTTGTTCCTACGCCGACCGCGAGTTTCGGATGCCACCTCGTAACAAATTACGCAATTAGTACGGTATTTGATCAACGCAGAACCCTCATCGTTGCCTATGTGGAGATTCGATTCCGATCTTTGTCTACCAACTCCGTCCAACTTCCAAAAATACCGAGCAAGGAGAAAAAAATTCTCAAACTATTCAAGAAAAAGAAAATCACTGATAAAGATCGAGCTGATAAAAGTTATGGCAAATTGAAGTCGAGCCATAATCAATAGTATTTGTTTCCCCGTCCTTACCTCTCCAGCCCGATTCGTTTTGCCCAAATTTATTGTAACAGGGGAAAGGGTGCTCTGGGATGACGTTCGAGAGTCAGGTTAGAATTTAAGGTGGTCATCGCGTCAGGAAAGATACGTAAGAGAGAAAGCTGGAAAGCGAGGAGCCAGGGGAGGCTAATACGAAATACCGGAGCTCGTGATGCATTTGGGCTCTGGTAGAGACGAGGGCCTTGTTTATAACGGGTTCAACAAGGGTGCTAGAAACCAGTGGGGGTTCTTATGGCCCCCTAAGGCGTGCGTGGGCCGAGTCTGCTGAGGTGCCCTCTATCCGCAATGAGCGGCGTTAAAAGCGACGGGCTGTCTTGAACACATATATTTAGCTCGTGTGTGTGTGTGTGTGTGTGTGTGTGTGTGTGGTGTGTGTGTGTGTGTGTGTGTGTGGTGTGTGTGTGGTGTGTGTGTGTGTGTGTGTGTGTGTGTGTGTGTGTGTGTGTGTGTGTGTGTGTGTGTGTGTGTGTGTGTGTGTGTGTGTGTGTGTGTGTGTGTGTGTGTGTGTGTGTGTGTGTGTGTGTGTGTGTGTGTGTGTGTGTGTGTGTGTGTGTGTGTGTGTGTGTGTGTGTGTGTGTGTGTGTGTGTGTGTGTGTGTGTGTGTGTGTGTGTGTGTGTGTGTGTGTGTGTGTGTGTGTGTGTGTGTGTGTGTGTGTGTGTGTGTGTGTGTGTGTGTGTGTGTGTGTGTGTGTGTGTGTGTGTGTGTGTGTGTGTGTGTGTGTGTGTGTGTGTGTGTGTGTGTGTGTGTGTGTGTGTGTGTGTGTGTGTGTGTGTGTGTGTGTGTGTGTGTGTGTGTGTGTGTGTGTGTGTGTGTGTGTGTGTGTGTGTGTGTGTGTGTGTGTGTGTGTGTGTGTGCATAAAATATTATGTTTGGTGCATAGGGTTTCCGCGGCCCACGGCGGCGCGTCTCGTGGCTTGCCGCGCGCTTATGGCATTTAGGGATAACAAGAGGGCCACTTCATCATCGAACTATGGGCCTTTATATGACGCGATCTATTCACTGCGCAGCAAACTTATCCCTTCCCTTACGCTTTACGGCTACCAAAAATGGGCATCGTTGGTATACAAAAATCACCCAACGATGCTTCGTAATCCTCAACGATCACAAGTTCGTTCTCGTTATTGCAAATTGCGAGTCGAGCGAATGTTGTCCATTGCAATGTTGAAAAAGACTAGGATTCTATTTATTTTTTATCTTTTAAAACTGTTGAAAGCATTCCTTGATGTGGGCAATTTAACAAATACGTATTTGATCAAAATATGTTCTTGATTTGAATGTCTAAGAGATATGTTCGAATAAAAATATATGTTTATTTGTATTGAGTTAGTGTGTATTAAATTCGAGTTTTTTTTGTTATTCCTAATGAGTGAAAATTGTGTTTGAATTAGTTGTGTTTTGATTTGCAATCTGCAATTACTATGGTATTTATATTTTTATATTGTTTGTATTTCGTCATGTTTTATATATTGTGCTATTATATATATATTTTTCTGTATTATTATCATATTTGATATATTATCCTATTATATCATATAGAAATTAGCTTTTTTAAAATATTTACGCAGAAAATGTATATTCTGATATAATGATTCTGATATAATGATATAATGAGTGGATATTTAGTTAATATCTACTTAATATTTGCCTTAATAAGCCTACTTTGATAATAATAAAAAGGATAAGGGAAGGGACAAGGTAAAAATGATCAATAAATGATCAATATAGAAATTAGCTTTTTTTTAAATATTTACGCAGAAAATGTATATTCTGATATAATGATATAATGAGTGGATATTTAGTTAATATCTACTTAATATTTGCCTTAATAAGCCTACTTTGATAATAACAAAAAGGGTAAGGGAAGGGACAAGGTAAAAATGATCAATAAATGCGAAATTAAAAACCATTGAAGTGTTCAGAATTAATTCCACTAGTGCATATCAACAGTGCATTATTATATTTTCTCATATACGACACCGATTTCTCTTTGTTGTTAGCAACTCTGGATGCTGATTATCAAAATTATCAAAAATATTTCGTATTACCACAAAAATGCTAGTCAATTCAGATAAACCATTTGAACAGACCCATTTAGTCTCTATGACTAAATGTTTTTTTAAGTAAATAAAATCAATTATCAAAGCGATCGAAAGCATATCATGTTTTTAGTACTCAACGCTGTTAAGCAGATCTTCATTTGAATAAATAAATACGTTTAAAATGAATCCCTGAAACAGCTGAATCAAATTTTAAAAAAACATTGATTTTACGAAAGTATTGCAGAATGCAAATAAAAAACGATTAACTAAAAAATCAACCGAATAAACATCGATTTGCTTAGGAATGCAAAGTTCTCCAAGGAATTATTTTCTATTTCCTTTGCTCGAATCATTGTATCTCCGCGAACATAGGAAAATAATTTAGTTGTCCTTTCACGTAGCCAAAAAAATAGTCCAATTTCGGCACGACTTTCTCTACCGCCAGCCGTTAAATTTTCCGAATTTTTCGTCGTCGGCTATTCGCTATGAGAATTGATTAAAACGCAAGAATATCCACGATACTCTCGTGACCCCGGAAATGTAAATTAGTTTTTTTTAAAATATTTCCTCCGTGTGCTCTTTTTTTCCGTGTCTTTAGGCTTCCCGTTGAGACAATGCAAATCGCGCGGTCTTTTGCGTCGCGTGTGTACACGTTGACGGGTCGATCGATCCAACATCGAGATTCGATCGACGATGTTGCTCGACCTGTGTATACGTATATACAAAGGGGTACGGGGCCGAAATTCAAATTTAGACGGCTACTTACGTAGTCGAATCGTCGGTAGCATTCGGTAGTTGAACGATAGGGATCTATCGGATCACACGCAGCGTGTAGGACACTTCGAAGTCAACATTTATCGGCCGGGAGAAGAGATGAAAGAACGATCCACCGCACAGTCCGCTACCAATAATCATCGAGCTCGTAGTCGTTTCAACGGCGATAGAATTTTCTTCCCGAACGAATCCACCCCTATCCATCTACAGGGAAAAGTGCGTTCATTTTCCCGAGACCGATATCAACTGAAAAATAGTTCGAACCGAATCTGAGAGAAAATCACGGTCCCACGATTCTCCTCGATACACAAACGATTTTTTATTTTTCAACGTTACTCATGCGAACGGCGCCGCGTCCAAATTCGACTTTCAAATGACCGCTTCGGTACTACGAAAAAAAAAAATCGTTCGATCTAGGCGATACGGATTTGGAGTACATCCGCGATAACGATCGGTATCGGGTTGGAGCACGGGGCCTCGAAGAAATAACTCAGAGTAAAGGTCAACACCTTTTCTCAGTTTAGCCGATTTTTTTTCGTCGTTCCGAGCGGCGAAAAAAGGAGTTGCGGCAATGTTTTCCTTTTTCGAGCGTGAACGCGACCGTTCGGCTGGTATTAGTGAAAACAGAGGCAAATCGGTGGTCGAGAATTGCCCCGAAATGACCGAGGAGTAGAGAGATTCCTCGAGTCATCCCCTCCCTTTCGATCCGGACTTAAGAGGGATATACCTTTGCAAAGGCAGAATCAAGGGTCATTTTGGACAATTTATTTAAGAAAAACATAACCAATATTTTTAAATTCGGTTTTTCGTACATGTTGGTACAAGTCTTAAGGGAGCTTTCCAGTGTGAAATTTTCAAAAAATCGATTTTTTTTTTTTGCTTTATCGAATAGTATACATTCTTCCGAATATTCCCTGAAATTTTCATGCCGAAATTCAGATTATTTCGGTTACTGTACAGCATTTCTTGGAAGAAGGCAACGGAGCGCTACAGCTACAGCGAAACTTTGAAAGCGTTTTTCTCGAAACAGCATTTTTCAAAACGTTGTCCAACTTGGAGGGCAGAGTTTTAAAGCTATCGAGTTGAATTTTTTACACAATATTCTTAACGTCATTGTTTATCGTGCTATGGAAGCTTTTTTTTTTTTTGACATCTTCCTATTTTTTTGTAAAAAAACTGCCAAAAAAAATGCTAAAATCGATACTTTTTGTTCAAACCGGCGCCATTTTTGCAAAAAAAAAAAAAAAAGCCTCCATAGCACGAAAGCCAATTATATACCGATCAATAATCTTTTTGTGTTTTTTGTTTCAGATCAAAATTGTGACCCCCAACGTGGACACCACATCCAAGTGCATTTTCTGCAACAATTGTTTCATCATTTTTATAGATATTAATTAATAAATAAATCGATCTTTAAAAAATTGTTTTGTATTCTTCAATACCCAATTAATATACAAAAAAAAACCAGACCGATTAGATTATTTTTTCTTTAAAAAAAAAAATCGCGAAAAACAGCGATTTTTCGGCCTGTCACACTGGAAAGCTTCCTTAAAGTGAAAGAATTTTTTTTTTTTATTTTGAAACAAAAACGAAAAATATTTTGAAAATAGATATAAAAAACTAATCCAGTACGTAGGGGTTTTTCAAAATATTGATTTTAAAGAATGGCGTTAGTATGAAAAACAAAACGTGAAAAATCCGTCGAATATCGATCATAACATTTTTTAATTCCATCTTATCGGAAAAGCCCTCCGCACTGGACTAGGAAATGTTGTCGAGAAGCTACAGTAAGAATTTCGAGTCAATCGATTGAAAACTCGAGGCGCTACGCATACGCCCGTGTCTAAGAACATAGTTTCGAGAAAAACGCGTTTAAGGATGTTGAGTCCCAAATCGCAAATGATGATAAAATTCTGAAAATTTGGTATGTTTTTGTATGACGTATTTCAGCGGTCGTGTAAAAATTTCACGACAATTAGGAAGCTCGTTATTAAACAATTAACATTCACAAATGAAATGTTGTTTTATGGAAATTGATGTAACTTTGCAAAAAGTTTTTTTTTTTGACCTCTCAATTTTATAATATCTACAATATACTGAAAGCAACGGAAACAAAACGAAGTTTATTGATAAATTTTTTTTTATTTCTTTTAAAAATTGTTCTTAACAAAATGTTAATTTTTTAATAACGAGCTTCCTAACCGTCGTGAAATTTTAACACGACCTCTTAAATACTTCGTACAAAAACATACCAAATTTTCAGAATTTTCTTATCATTTTTTATTTCAACCCTTGAGGAGGTTGAAGTAATGATGATAGAATTCTGAAAATTTGGCATGTTTTTACATGAGGTATTAAGGAGGTCGTGTAAACATTTCATGACGATTAAGAAGCTATTTATTAAACAATTAATATTAACATGTTTCATAGGGACTCAACATCCTTAAAGCCATTTTGTTTCAAAGTAATTTTTAAAAAATCTTTTACTTCAAGACTTGTACTGACATGTATAAAAACCGAATTTGAAAATATTGTTTTGTTTTTTTTCAATAAATTGTCACAAAATGACCCTTGAGATTGCCCTCACAAAGGTATATTCCCCCTTAAACGAGCCTCGATATTTTCACGTTTCAGCGACCGAAAGATCGGTGCGTTTGAGGGCGCGATATCTTCGATATATCGGCTCGTCGGACGCGCTTGACGGACGAGAGGACAACCGATAATCGGCTCGACGGGCAAGAGAAGTATTCGAGAAAGCGAGTCACTTGTGCATTTTTTTCTTTCGTTTTTCGTACGTTTTCACGTATTGATGAGGTTCCCCTTGGCCTCTGACAACTTACCGATTTTCTCGTTCGAGGGGACGAAGGCTAAAAAATGATCCCACGATCGGGGTAATCATCGTGTCCTGGTCCGAGAGACATTTCTTTCGACGGTCTTACCCTCGTGAACGTTTCGTTGACACGCTTGTTCAACTGATTTCCCTTTGTTTTATCGCGTTCTTTTTCTCGCCGGGAGGATCCACACGCCGAGGAGAAGCAACGAAACGCATGTCGTGTGCGTGTCCGGAGATCGACATCAAGATCGATTCCGTAGCATCTTGTCTAGACGAATACTAAATGAGTATTTACATTTATCGTTGGGGATGTACACGCTTGTCGGTATGTAAGAACCAATCGAAAGAGGACCAGCCGATGTTACTCTACGTTGGATCAACCGCCCAACGGGTTCTTCTGTAGCGTTGATAAATCGTAGTGACCGGTAAACGCTACTCGAGACTCTCAAAAAATTCGTGTAATTTTAAAATATGAGGTTGAGCAGATTGAAAATCCAACGAATTTTTTGTATGCGTCTCAAGGGGTATGCGTAAGCTTAAAATGTTGAAGGGATGACATTTTCATTGCGTCGTTTATAGCCTAGGGTGTTAATTTTAATTTGCAACAGAGATTTTGTGATAGTTCCAAAAATTCACCGAGTTACAAACATTTTCGTGCAGACTCAGATCGCTCACTGCTTTACCCTTTTATATTTTGCGCTTTTCACGAAAGTATATTTTACGAGACTGCGTAAGTCGTATCTCGAAATTTTCCAATTCGCATCAAACTCGGTTAGAGCATTGCTCATAACATTTAAGGAAGCTTTCCAGTGTAACAGCCCGAAAAATCGCTGTTTTTCGCGATTTTTTTTTTAAAGAAAAAATAATCTAATCGGTCTGGTTTTTTTTTGTATATTAATTGGGTATTGAAGAATACAAAACAATTTTTTAAAGATCGATTTATTTATTAATTAATATCTATAAAAATGATGAAACAATTGTTGCAGAAAATGCACTTGGATGTGGTGTCCACGTTGGGGGTCACAATTTTGATCTGAAACAAAAAACACAAAAAGATTATTGATCGGTATATAATTGGCTTTCGTGCTATGGAGGCTTTTTTTTTTTTTTTTTTTTGCAAAAATGGCGCCGGTTTGAACAAAAAGTATCGATTTTAGCATTTTTTTTGGCAGTTTTTTTTACAAAAAAATAGGAAGATGTCAAAAAAAAAAAAAGCTTCCATAGCACGATAAACAATGACGTTAAGAATATTGTGTAAAAAATTCAACTCGATAGCTTTAAAACTCTGCCCTCCAAGTTGGACACCGTTTTGAAAAATGCTGTTTCGAGAAAAACGCGTTCAAAGTTTCGCTGTAGCTGTAGCGCTCCGTTGCCTTCTTCCAAGAAATGCTGTACAGTAACCGAAATAATCTGAATTTCGGCATGAAAATTTCAGGGAATATTCGGAAGAGTGTATACTATTCGATAAAGCAAAAAAAAAAAAAAATCGATTTTTTGAAAATTTCACACTGGAAAGCTCCCTTAATATCGTACGAGCGGATGATTTTTTCGTATGATTAGCCGTTAGCTAATAAAAAATTATTACATTTGTTTTTTTTTGTGGAAAATTGAATTTATTTTTCTACAGCTTGCCATTTTCGTAATTTCGTAATTATAAAATTTCGTATTTGAAATTTCGTAATTACAAAATTTCAAAAACATATTTGGTCATCCACAAGATTTATTATTATACTAAAAGTACATTTTGATTATTTTTCATTTCAGATCAGCATAATTGCCTACCTAACTATACCTATCTACACTTATACCAACTTGCACCTACACCTAGACCTACCTACATTCACCTACACCGACACCTACCTACACATACACTCACCTACACCTACCTACATCCACTTGGATCGACCCCTACCTACCTACACCTACCTACACCTACACCTACTTGCATTCACCTACATCGACACCTACCTACACCTACACCTACACCTACCTTCACCTACGTACATCCATCTACACCGACAGCTACCGAGGCCTACCTACACCTCCATCCACCAGGATCGACACGTACCTACTCCTACACTTACCTACTACACCTACACCTACCAGCGTCCACCTACACCTACGCCTACCTGCATTCACCTACACCTACACTTACCTACACTTACCTACACCTACCTACACCTCCACCTACTTACACCTATATCTACCTACACATACACTTACCACATCGAATAGCTACGCAGGAACAGTGGATCTTTGCTTAAATAATAATAACCAGCATTGTTTATCAATATTTTACTAGAAAAAAAATACCTCAAGCTTGGCAAGACTGTGTATCAAAAATGTGTAGATTTCCGACCTCATTATCCCAAAATTCTCACGAAAGAAAAGATTGAAATTCAACCTGTTTTTGGTAAAAAAAAAAAAACTTTTAAAAACTTTTACTCAGGGACGGTGCAGTAGTGTCATAAGCGTGTTTCTTCCCATTGCGATGTTCCAGATAAGCACATTCGAAGTAATTATCCAACGGAAGAATCCGAGTAGAAATCCTGCTTCGGCTACAAAAAAGACCTAATCAGGTATCCGGATTTTTTTTTCATGGCTTGATCAGGATTCTTTATCAACCCTGATAATTTTTGGGAGACTTTTTTTGATTTCGGTCTGATCAGGGTAAAAAATCAAGGCCTGATTCGGGTCAATAATCAAGGGATGAGCGGGTGAAAAGTAAAGGGCTGACATGCAGTCCGAAGAGAGAAGGTCACTGTTGCTTCGGAAACCACCATCTCACCACATTCTTCGTTGCACTGTCAAAAAATATTTAATGTAAATAGCATCCATTTAAATCAAATAGGTTCTTTACCACGATCCTAATTATTTCAAATATATTTTTTAGGATATTCAATAGAATATATCATAAATCCAAAATAAGTTGAAATACTTAATTTAGAGGTCCACCACAATGATTTTGTATCATCATCCATCATTCCCTGGCCTTCTAAATGGATTTTTTCGAAGAAAATTTTCTCCATCTACATGGGAACGAACTTAGAACCTACCTGCCTATAGCTACGCACGCTGCCCCTATGCTACCGAGTGATTGTATCATTTCGGTGGCATAAGAGACCACATCCATTCCTATAATAATTTGTTCTATCACATAAACTCTATCAATTAGTTAATATCATTGTGATAATTAGAAAGTTTGATCGAGTATCATGCTATAGATTTTTCAAACATAACCTATCTATATATATGACTTCTCTCTCTCTCTCTCTCTCTCTCTCTGCACCCGCTCTCTACCTCTCTCCGCTCCGACGTGTGCATTGCAATCGAAACGGACAATTAATTCAATCAAGTGGAAATGTGTTTGTCTACGACAATTTTATTCAATTGAATTTTTTTTAAATTAAACAGATAAATTTAGTGGTTTCAACTAAATTGTTTTTGGAACAGAGGAAACCGAATTACAAATTTATTCGGAATAAATAAAATATCAGGAATAATAAAAAATGTACGCATAGAGTGGACAATATGTTTCGACGTTTTGACGACGCGCTAATATAGTTCGTCTCGTGTTTCATAAGAGGTTGGGCGTGCAAAAGGCGTCAAACTGTATGTAGGTCCAGTCACGTGATGATTGCTTGAAACTGGCGAGATCAGGCGAATTGAATCAAGCCGTAAGTCCAGTTGTCTGACAATCGCTTGAATGCAGTCTGGTCAGGTGCATTTATGCAACCCGTAGTTCCACCTACTTGACCATCGCCTGAAGCTAGCTGGATCACGCAACTGGGGGAAACAGTACACCCAGTTGCCGGACTATCACCTGACACCAATTGGTTCAGGCACATTGAGGCATACCTTAAGTAACGCCTCCTTGCTACAATGTGATCAGACCCGGATCAAATATCAGGCCAGTCTGATGTTATTTCCACTCGGGAATCTTTTTTGTAAGATTACTTTCATCAAAAGGTGGTTTTTGTGGTCTGGGCGTGTATTGGGGTGGCGGAAATCGATCTTTTGATGTACGTATCGATGAGACAGGGATGAAGGGTGATTGTGAGTGGAAGAGAAAGAGCGAGCGGGAGCGACAGTGCAGCCAGAGAGAGAGAAGGGTGGTAAGCGTGTTCAAAGCCGAAGAGTTCATCGCTGTTGGCCATCTCTTCCTGTGACTCTTATGAACCCGAGGTCACGAACGCTCGGATTCACGTCTACGACCGTCAATCTCCCTCCCCCTGTATTACAGAGTGTCAAGAGTTCGTCCGGGCCTCGAGCGAACTCGTTGCATATTAAAAGAGGAAGCACCCGGGCACGCCGACAATGTCCCATACGCATTTGTCATCGTCCGTCGTTGCGCGTTATACACGCAAGGTTTTTCGAAAACATTTGTCGAAAATTTGAGATACCGAGTATTCGGAATGATCAAAAGGCTAGTTGCTGGTGGTCGAATTGAACAATTTTTTTTTCGTATGAAAAAGTGATTCACTCATAAAATTAATTACACATCTATTCAGTATGAATATCCAGCTGATGGAAAATATATATTTTTTTTTTCGATGTGCAAAATGGCCGACTACTCGAAACTTCTCGAAACAGCTTTCTTCCAATTGGCGTGACAAATAACTTCGACAATTTTCACTCGATTTACTTCAAATTCAAAAGTTATGTTCCTAATTGTTTTTCGCAGAGAAGTACGCACGGAATGTCCGATTAATCGAAAACTTTTCGTTTTATAAGCAGTTTATGAGCAGTTATAACGAAATTTTTCACCGAAAATTCAATTCTTAAGTTCAAATACCTACAACTTTTGAATAAAACAATATTTTTTACATTCCGTACGTACTTCTCTAGGTATTCCAATGTAGATTGACAAGAATTTTTGTTTTTTTTTGTTCTGGCAAGGAACATCCCTCAGGTGACACCCTTCGACTTTGTCGAAATTTGGATATGTTATAAAGCCCCGCAAAGTAAGCGATACGTATTTTTTTTATCGGCGGAAAAACGGTTTTAAGGGGTGAAACCATCCCTCGAAAAAAGGCATCTCTAGGGTGGTTCACTCCTTAATTTTTTTTTCCAATGTCTCTATAATGGATTTTTCATTGCTTCGGTTTAGAAGAATTTTCGTTTTTGTTTAATTAAAATCGGTGGACTCCTTGTGGGTGAAACTGCTATATTACCCCTAGAAATGCCTTTTTCGAGAGGTGGTTTCACCCCTTAAAATCGTTTTCCCGCCGATAAAAAAAAATACGTATCGCTTACTTTTCGGTGCTTTATGACATATCCAAATTTCAACAAAATCGAAGGGTGTAGCCTGAGGGATGTCCCTTGTAGGTAAAAAATTGTTGATGCTGAATGTCACGCCGCGGAGCGCCTAAAAACAAGATAACAAAAGAAAATATTAGTAGTCGGCCTTTTTGCACATCGAAAAGAAAAAAATTCTAACAGCTTGATATTCATACTAAATAGATCTGTAATTAATTTTATGAGTGAATCACTTTTTCATACGAAAAAAAGGGTTAAATTCGCACGTGATTTTATACCCATTACTGTGGCCTAAGGCCTTAAGACGGGAAATACATTTACAAGCATTAAAAAAATCGACTTCTTTTCTTTTCTTTAAACGACAGAAATAATATATGTAGAGCATATTTCTACTTGACGAGAATTGTTTTTGAAAAAATTAGAAAAAACTACCGTTTTCATCCACATTTACAATAATGTTGCGTGAAATGTTTTTCTTTTTTGTAAATGCGTGCCATTCTCTTAAATTTGCATTTTCTTCATTTCTATTACCGTCACGTAGAAACTATACACGTTCTAACTGAAAAAATGTTTGATTTTTTTTTGCAAATCAATCATGCTGTAACACTCTGGCACAGCGCCGCCATTTCGATGATAAATGGATAAAAAAATTGTTTTGTATATTCAAATACACTACTGAAGTATAGCTGAAGTTTGATGACTGCAGAATAACTATTTCCTAGTTTGAAAAATCCCTCAGAAATGCTTAATTTTTCCCGTCTAAATGTATATCCCGCAAGCTAAATGCAAGTTTGCCATTTCCGCAAGATCTTTGCGAGTTCTGTATTTTTTTCACACGAGACCAGCTGCCCTTTTTTGCTAATGTCGAAGGCCAGTCGTTTACAACTGACAGGAGTTTCATATGGCAGCCGAATGCAAAACGAAGGAGCAAATACGATAGGAAAACGTTTGGAAGGAGCACGAGGTCGAGACATTTTTATTCCTCCTTCTGTAGTTCAGCTGTCCACTCCTGGTGCGTCCTTCGATCCACCGGATATACAAATATAATCCTTGCCTTTTAGTTTCATTTGCATACTACTTGAAGAGGCTCGAGAGAGGGCGGAAGGGAACGAACTGTCAACGCGTGTCATTACCATAAGAGGCGCTGCAACAGTCGATCTATGATTAGACCTCTACGAGATGGGGTGTTATTCTTTCGGAGAGGCCAAAGACCACAAACAAGTCCGTGATCTATCGATGCGCCAAAGTGTATTTTTTACTTACTAATACTTAGAGATTCTTACTTAGATACTTACTAATACTCAATACTTACATATTTACTTAGTACTTAGTGAGTAAGTAAGTATTACTCAAGTATTACTCTAAGTATTAAGTGAGATTGTCACTCACTCACTCACTCACTCACTCACTCACTCACTCACTCACTCACTCACTCACTCACTCACTCTCACTCACTCACTCACTCACTTACTCACCACCCACTCACTCACTCACTCACTCACCACCCACTCACTCACTCACTCTCACTCACTCACTCACTCACTCACTCACTCACTCACTCACTCACTCACTCACTCACTAACCACCCACTCACTCACTCTCAATCACTCACTCACTCACTCACTCACGCACTCACTCACTCACTCACTCACTCACTCACTCACTCACTCACTCACTCACGCACGCACTAACTCACTCACTCACTCACTCACTCACTCACTCACTCACTCACTCACTCACTCACTCACTCATTAACCAATACTTAGAAATACTTACTTACTAATTTAATTGAAATTACTGAATTGAAATAATTACCGTCAGTTACTTACTAATTTAGTTGAATGTTTTGATTGAACTAATTAATTCTAGATATTTACTAATTTAATTGAAATTGTTCAATGAAAACAATTACTACTACTTACATACTAATTGAACTGAAATTATTCATGTAAAATAACGACTACTAGTTGCTCTTAGTAATTCAATTGAAATGATTTGATTGAAATAATTGCTACTAGTTGCTTAGTAATTCAATTGTATTTATATGTTTGAAATAATTATTGCAGGTTTAACTGAAGCAATTACTGCTAGTTACTTACTCCTTCAATTGGAATTTTTAAATTATTTTAGTTACTAGTACTAGTGGTAGTAATTATTTAATACTTGAATGAAAAGTCTATAGATTTTTTACTCAAGTATCTACACCAGGGTGTCAGAAGTATCCGCTTTCTGCCGACTGGTTGATGCGCCGAATGGTGCACGGCTAAGCGGTCACCGCTCCGAGTATCGGCCACTACAACGCCGATTGTCTCGAAGTAACGCCCGAGCCGAACCCCGATAGTCCATCCACTAGTGTCGATTTATATATAAATATACCCACAGACACGTATCAAACGCAGGGCTCTCATCGCCCTACAGGAAGGAGCAAGGAGACGGATAATAACCAATTATTTTCGAGTATATCATTAGAAAATTACGGAGTCACGTTCCGAGACACAACGCCGAGAAAACTTTCATCCCCACCGCTGTGGCCTTCCTCCCTTTATTTTACCTTTAATCCTTATTGTTTGCAAGGTAGCTTGAATTTTTCGCTTGTGCTTTCGTTGCGTATGGCGCGGCGCGCAACGTGTGGCTCATCATTTATATATCTCTATATATAAGTGTATATAATATATGTATATCCATATAAAAAAAAATACTTTTTTCCTCTTCAGTCCTTTCTCCTTTATCCTTCTTGGTTCTTTGTATTCCTTACCTTCGTTCTTCGTCTCTCTCTGTATCTTTCTCTGGGTCTCTCTTTCTACCTTTCTCGTTCCATGCGTCCTGTCCGTCTAAAACCCTTCGCTCCTGATGCTACGTCTTGAGCCCTTTTTTGCACTTTTTTAGTTCTCCAGCGCTCGGAGTGAGTATGGACGAGGGTGTACAGGCGGGTCGACCTTATGGCCCTGGGCTACCGGGCTTCGTACCCTCTTAAACTGCCTTTTTGCATACAGGGTGTCTCAACGGACGCAGGGCATACTTTTTTTTTGCCAATTTAAATACCCGAAGATGTGAACCTACGTGAAATTTTTGTCGATGGTCGGGTTTGCTTTTTTCCCCAAATCAAATCTGGAGTTCAAAATTAAACGAAAATAAATTGAGATTTTATTCGCGATTGATTGATTCTATTTCGTTAATTTATGGTTTCATAATTTTTTTTCCATTTACGTTATTGATCAATTAAAATATGAATTGAACCGAAATGAAATTGAAATTTTATGAACTTTATATTTCGTGAACTTTAAATTTCATGAACTTTAAATTTCGTGAACCTTTAATTTCATGAATTTATTGAATTTCGTGAATAATAATTCACGGAGTTAAAATGAATGGAAATGATTTTTTGTTTTTCCCTTATTATCGTCCATTTTATTTTCGTTTGAAGAGAATCGATCAATCTCGATTGCGTACAGGATGCATTCATTTTTTTGGATGACAGTTCCAATAAATCGAATCGTCATGGAGTTTGTTTGAATATTTTCTTTGTTATAGCAATTTGATCATTATCGATTTTCGGAATATAACGAAATATTGTTTTGTGTGTGTGTGTGTATGAGAGAGAGAGAGAGAGAGAGAGAGAGAGAGAGAGAGAGAGAGAGAGAGAGAGAGAGAGAGAGAGAGAGAGAGAGAGAGAGAGGGAGCTTCCTCTCTCTCTCTCTAGATAGTTATTAACTGTTTGGTACACCCGGTACCCTCGTGTGCACGGACACCCACTCGAGAGACTCTCGAGAGGAGACCCAAGACCCAAGAGCGGTGATCGTGATACCCCGCGGACTAATGCCGATAATTGCATTTTGCAGTTCGTGAATTCTTACTCCTTTCCTTCCTTGCCGCTGTACCGGCAGCCGTATGCTCCGTTTCTCTTTCATATCTTTTCCCATTTAGCTATACCTTTCTTGACCTACCTGTCTTTCTCTCTCTCTTTCGTCTTCTCTTTGGCGACGGGAACAACACGATCGAAATGACTGAGACAGCTGTAATGAACGACTCCGTCTAATTTTACCGTAAATCGTCGTTTCTTCGCATAATTTTTAAGGAGGAAAGATCAATAACTTTGCGGTCAGAAAAGTGCTTAGGGTTAAAATAATTCCATGTACTTGAATTTATTTTACTTTATTTTACTTGGTTTTACTCGTCTTTAGTGACTTGATTTTAGCAGTCAGTAGGGATTTTAGGCTTCTGGTAAGGTTAGGTTAAGGGGTCTGCGTGAGTTTCAAACTTAGAAAAAAATCCATTTTATTTTGCATACCTTTTTAGTCCAGGGTCTTAACTCTCGTTTGCAGCGAAGATTGTGTAAAAATTTCCAGTTATTACCGTTTTTGTGAAGGCTGAGATCGCCCACTGCCTTACCCTTTTGCCTTTTGCGCTTTTCTCGAAATTATCGTTTATGAAAAGGCGTTAGTCGTATTGGGAAGTCCATTCATCGGATTCACTTCAAATCCGGACGGAGCATAGTTTAAAAAATGTTCTATCGCATGATTAATAAAAAAGATCAAAGTTGATCAGTCTAATGATTAATTTTTGTTGTTGTTGAAAAACGAACTTTTTTCTACAGCTTGACATTTTCGTGATTTTTTAAGTTTCAAAAAAGGATATATAACATTTTTCTTGCTATACTAAAAGGGCATTTTTTTTATTTTCCATTTCAGGTCAGCCTAGTTGTCAGAACGACCAACACTGATTGGCTATTCAGCAACAGCAGCACCTTCGTCGAATAATAATAACTTCATTGTTTATCAATATTTCCCAATAAAAAAACTTCAAGTTTGGCAAGATTATTTATCGATTGTCTGTAAAGTTCTGATCCCATCACCCAAAAACTCCTATCACTAAACAGTATAAGAAATCGACATGTTTTTTCGACCCCAAGTCTATGCAGACCCATTGGACTTTCTACACTGTTAAGGGGCCAGGCCACTTTGGAGCCACGAAAAACGGCTATTTTTGCGATTTTTTTGCAGGATTTTATAAAAGATATGAATATAAAAGTTGTTGGACTTGATAAATAAAGTCTTAAAATACATAAAAAAAATTTTTTATTCATTTTTATACATTTTTAAGTACAAAAACTATAGTTTACCGTAAGGTTTCAAAAGTAGGTGGGCTAGGTAGCTCCATCACAACTCGGCAACGGCTTGTCTGAAACAAAAAAATCAAAGTCCATTAGATTCAGTATGACACCAGCTACAAAATAACCCTCGGATATAAAGTTTTATCAATAAATAAAAAAATGGCAGATGAAAAACGAAAAAAGTAATAAAAAACGCGTTATTTTTGCAATTTTTCGCAAAAAAGAGTAAAAATCCAAATTTTTTAACCATCAAGGGTCATCTTTTTACGAATCATGTTTACAATATGTCGTTCAAATTTCAAGAGAATCGGTTTATTAATTTTAGAGATACGATGGAGCTAGATTTTGAAAACGTTGTTTCGAGAAAAACGCGTTTGAAGTTCATAGTATGAAAAACTCTTACCTAAACTCAATCGGCAATTCCTGCACCGTACAAAATCCAATATTTCTGAATGTATGTACTTTCGGAAACAGTAAAAAAAATCGATTTTTTGAAATTTTCAAAGTGGACTGCCCCCTTAATTCATTCACGATCTGGACTAGCCTACCTTTCATTTGTACGACAATAAATTGTTTTTGAATTTGAAATTGATTTGAAATTGAATTTGAAGTGTCAGATTGATGAATTTTTTTCTAGTATCACATTGGTTGGAATAAATTTATTAATTTGCAGCATGCTGTACACATGTTTGTGGTTACGATGTATTTTTTTCGGAAGAAAATCTTTCAAACTGTTCGTGGTGCTGCAGTTGGCGTTGCAGTCCTCCAGCGGCAAGGCCCGAAACGGCAAGATCTCTACCAAGTCTCAAATGTAATCTGAACGAAAGCAAACATTGTTTACTTCAAATATATCCAACTGGCTATGGGTTCACGATCCACTTTTCGAAATTTCGAAAAATACGATTAATAACAGCTTCTCCAAAGAAAACCTCATTTTTCTCTTGAGAAACAGCACGACGAAGTCATTGTTATTAACAAATGGTTCATCCAATTAAAGAAATGCGATCGTGAACCGAAAATGATTACTGTTTGAACGCCAACTGTGCAAATTCAGGTCAATATAGAGTGAAAGTTACTCAATATATCAATCCCGCCGTGTCAAGATATGTAGTTTCGAGATAATCGCGTTCAAAGTTTTGGTACATACTATTTGACGCGATCTTGTGAAATATTGTCGTCTTACCGCTAGTCAGCGATTCCGGCACCATATAAGTGTCATTCCTCATCGTCGAGATCGTGTTGCACACCTAATTTATGCAATCTGCGGGCAGTTCACTAAAATAGGTGTAACTTCGTCAATTTTTAGAATTTCAGGGTCCGGTTGGTCTTCGAATATTTTCGAAACGTTACACCGTGACAATATACAAAAAATCGATTTTTTTTAAGCTTCCAGAGAGGGATAACTCTTTAAGGATGTTGAGTCCCAAATCGCAAATGATGGTAAAATTCTGAAAATTTGGTATGTTTTTGTATAAAGTATTTCAGAGGTCGTGTAAACATTTCACGACAATTAGGAAGCTCGTTATTGAACAATTAACATTCACAAATTAAATGTTGTTTTATGGAAACTGATGTAACTTTGCAATAAGTTTTTTTTTTGACCTCTCAATTTTATAATATCTACAATATACTGAAAGCAACGGAAACAAAACGGAGTTTATTGATAAATTCTTTTTTATTTCTTTTAAAAATTGTTCTTAACAAAATGTTAATTTTTGAATAACGAGCTTCCTAATCGTCGTGAAATTTTAACACGACCTTTTAAATACTTCATACAAAAACATACCAAATTTTCAGAATTTTCTCATTTTTTATTTCAACCCTTAAGGAGGTCGAAGTAAAGATGATAGAATTCTGAAAATTTGGTGTGTTTTTACATGAAGTATTCAGGAGGTCGTGTAAAAATTTCATGGCGATTAAGAAGCTATTTATTGAACAATCAACATTAACATGTTTCATAGGGACTCAACATCCTTAAACTAATTATAGATTTCATCAAAAGAAATCGATGGGCCAACGTTTTTGATATTGAAAACAATTGTATCTCGTTCTCGGTGCACTGAATAGACGGCTCCAAGTCTCCAATTTGGTTTTCGTCTCATCATTGTCACTTTTTGCCGAAACGTTTTTCCTCTGGATTTCAAAGTTTTAGGCTAGCTAAAAAGCGCCGAGATTTTCGTCTCAGGGAAATTGCTCGGGGAAGGATAAGCACATACATGTATAAGTATGGACACGTACATAGTACGAAGAGAGAAGATAAAAAAGAGAAGAGGTGAGGTCGACAGAAAAGACGCAAGAGAGGATAAAGGAGAGCCGAGACACCAAAACGTCGAGCACACACATATATATATATATATATATATATATAGGTGTCCCAATCCGAGGGGACCAGAGAAAAGAAGCTTCCCGAAGAGAAGCAAACTCGTGTACGTGCGTGACGTCAATATGTCGGGGAGTAATAAGATGGCCAGCGATAAAGTGGTGGGTGTAGATACAAGATAACAATCAGGCTGCAGTAGCTCCTGGCAATCTCGTGATTACAGGCTTATCCTCCCTCCTCCGTTGCAAGAGTCCCCCTCGTCCTGCTCCTTCCAACGTACGATCCTTCTTCAACCCGCGCTCTTCCACCCGCTGCCCTCCCCCTATTTCTCCCCGTCTCGTCGCCGCATTTTTTTTTACTTTTAACGATTTCTATTTTCAACGAGTTTAATTTTTACCACTTTTTATTTTTAACAATTTTATTTTCGTCGATTTTATTTTTTAATGATTCGTATTTTTAACGGTTTCATTTTCAATTATTCGCTATTTTCAACGATTTTTATTTTCAAAATTTCGTTTCGTTTTTAACGTTGTCAACTTTTACAGATTTCACTGTTTAACGATCTTTCCTTTCAACGATTTCATTTTTAACGATTTTTATTTTCAACGATTTTATTTTCACCCATTTTATTTTTTATCGATTCTTATTTTTAACGATTTTTATTTTCAACGGTTTTCATTTTTAATTATTCGTATTATCAACGATTTTTATCTTCGTTTTTTTTTTAAATTTTTCACGATGTTTATTTGTAAAGATTTCCGCTTCTAGTGATTTTTATTTTGATCACTCGAGCGACGGAGTTGTGCAGACTTCGATAGTCGATAGCAATTTGGGGATGCGCAGGTCGAAAAATGATATTAGGCCAATATTTTGGCGCTTTGAAGGAATGCACGAAGGTGAGCTTCGCTTTTTAAAATTGGACTTTTGAATCGTTAGGGCGAGATAGTGCAGCGATGTATTGGGACGAAATTATCGGAGATATTTTGCACATCAAGGGAGAAAAGGGAGGAAAAAGTTATAATACGTCAGAAGGAGGTTACCCTGTGAGTTTTAAGATGGTCCATCGTGCTCCTGTGAGGCAGACACTTGCATCTGCAGCTACCTAGACACGTAACCGATCCTCTTTACCTACCTGCTCTCTCTCTCTCTCTCTCTCTCTCTCTCTCTCTCTCTCTCTCTCTCCCTGGTGTCTACCTCTTAATAATAATTTTGATCGGCAAATTGGCATGGTGGATATTTTCGCAGGGACCGATCGTTATCTCTGGAGAAACTTTCGGACCCTTTGCGTATACACTCACCTATAGGGATTCACGTATGTGCATATAAATGTAGCATATAGGATACGTATGTGTATCATATTGAAAGGGGCCTAAGGCTATCGCTGAGAAGAAAAGATTCGTCTCTCACCCGCCACAGCTACCTAAAATTTTAACGTCTTGAATTTTACGGTCTACAATATTACTCCGGCCAAAAAATTTCTACTACCCACGGTGAAGTGACTGGCGATAAAAAACAGTCGAACTCTACTCAAGATTTTTGGGACACTCATGATATACTTCGCTACGAAGGTGTTCAAACGATTAAGGACGTTGAGTCCCTATGAAACATGTTAATGTTAATTGTTCAATAAATAGCTTCTTAATCGTCATGAAATTTTTACACGACCTCCTGAATACTTCATGTTAAAACATACAAAATTTTCAGAATTCTATCATCATTACTTCAACCTCCTTAGGGGTTGAAATAAAAAATGATGAGAAAATTCTGAAAATTTGGTATGTTTTTGTATGAAGTATTTAAGAGGTCGTGTTAAAATTTCACGACGATTAGGAAGCTCGTTATTAAAAAATTAACATTTTGTTAAGAACAATTTGTAAAGAAATAAAAAAAATTTATCAATGAACTTTGTTTTGTTTCCGTTTCTTTCAGTATATTGTAGATATTATAAAATTGAGAGGTCAAAAAAAAAACTTATTGCAAAGTTACATCAGTTTCCATAAAACAACATTTAATTTGTGAATGTTAATTGTTCAATAACGAGCTTCCTAATTGTCGTGAAATTTTTACACGACCTCTGAAATACTTCATACAAAAACATACCAAATTTTCAGAATTTTATCATCATTTGCGATTTGGGACTCAACATCCTTAAGTGTATGACTCGAGATGATTTTCTGGACAGGTATCAAGTGCAAGAACAGTCGTTTTTTTTTCAACTTTACACCGTTTCAGCGGTTTATCCGATGGGAAATTTTCTGCTGATTACGAATATGGGAGAGATTTTGTTGAAAGTTCGAAATCAAGCCTGCTTAACCTCAAAAACATGTGTCCATGTAGATTCAAGGATTAATTTTAGAAATTAAAGGTTTGGGGGGAATTGAATGGTCGAGTCGTATTCAGGGGGTAAAAACACGTCGATGGAGATTTATCCAAAAAATTAAGAATCAATATTTGCTTTCGATCGTAGGGCAAAAAAGATCCTTCACTGAATCGTCGATACTTGATTTTCTCTTTCGATTTGGCACTCCACGCCGCGCTTATTGTCTTCGTTATCGTCTTCTCTGTGGAATGCCGTTTGATCCATCGAGCTCCGAACATTTTCGATTTTTGGCAGAATTTCATAGATGGACCATTGATCATCGCGAATTTTCCCATATATCCGTCTTTGCGTCTTTTTCGGCCATTCTTCGAGTACACTTTTCGGGAAAACTGTTTTTGTGAGATATCGGGATGAATTAAACGGCACTCTCTAAGTTTATACAAAACTTCGCGATTTTGAAAATTCCGGAATAGTGGCAAAAAAAACGAATTTTTTTTTTCGACATTTCAACCTCTATAAGGCTCTATTTGATGGGAAATTATGCGTTGATTACGAATATCATAGAGTTTTTCTTCGAAAGATCGAAATTACGTCGGCTAAACGCGAAAAACGTGTTTTCGATTTTTTATAAAAATTAAAGATCTGAGGGAAACTTTTGACGGTTTTTATCAAAATTAAAGATCTTAGGGAAAAATAATTGTGAATTCGTATCCAGGGAATAAAAAAAAAATAAATAGAGATTTACAAAGAAAAAAATTGAAAATTCAATTTTTTTTCGCTCCTCGGCCAGAAAAGTTTCGTCATTCAATCGCAACTCATTCCTGTTCCTTTTCAATTTTCAATCCCACTCTATGCTCATTCTTTTCGTTATCGTTTTCTATCAAGTATGCCGCTGGATTTAAGACGATCTACTTGTTTTTCGTTTTTTTCCAGAATTTCAATTTTTCCCTCTTTTTCGTCCATTTTCCATATGCGCTTTCCGGGAAAACTAATTGTGATATCGAGATGAATAAAGTGGCATTCTCTAACAAGCAACATCACTCAAGTATCCGCCGTCGATTTTGTTGAAACTCCTATATGTGATAAAGCATTGAAAACTCATTTCTTATATACACGTTATCTTTTATAAACACGTTAATATACACGTACTTTTTTTTTAATCTGCGGAAAAACGTTTTCAAGCGTGGAAACCATCCCTCAAAGAAAGGCGCGGCGGGGGGTGGTTTTGCAGTTTCACCCACAAGCAGTCCACCGATTTGAACGAAACGAAAACCATAATTCTCCAAACATAAAGCGATGAAAAATCCACTATGGCATAATTGAAAGCAAAATAAATTTAAGGGGTGAAACGCTTTTCTTCAAAATGTCGCTTCACCCCTTAAAAAATAAAAAAACATAAAAAAAATACGTAACTGATGGTTTTCAATGTTTTATCATACGTATGAGTTCCAACAAAATCGACGGCGAAATTTGGCGATTTCGGCGATCCGCAAAAGTGGCATGGCAAGTGGCAAAAATATTTCTCGCCTTTTGAACCGTTTTAAGGGTCTGTGTAATGGAAAGTTTTCCGCCATTACACGTATAATCGAGTTTTTGGGCTATATCGCGATCGATAACTTGTTCACCGAAATCTACAGTCTTTACGGTAGTTAGAAAATCGTTAACAAAGTTAGGCAAGGTACTCCGGAGTCAGGGCTCAAGTATTTCTTCAGTCCTGATCGGGATGACGTCTCTCAAATTTATACGCCCGGAGAGTTGTGCACGACGGTTCGTGCCAAAGGCGATTTCGAAGGCAAATTCGTCGACCGACACGTAAGAGAGACGGCAAATGAAGAACGTACCGCACATTACCAAGTTCTTGGATCCTCCGTAAGGCATCATCCGTTTTAACCGGATGACGGGGAATTTCGCGTCTCCATCCACGAGTGCGGTCCATCGAGTTAGTCGCGAGTACCAACGCCGTTGCGATCCACAGAAGAGACCAAGAGAGTTACCGTGATGCGTCAATTTCACTCGGGGCAGCCTTCGTGACAGTCCTAAAGTCGAGGCAGTCCTCAAGCTGTCGAACCCCCTAATTCGCGATCCCGTTCGCTCACCGCAGCCTCCGAAACTACGGGCATTTGTGCATGAGACATCCCAAAACTCGTCGACGTGGTACACGTGCTCCTTCCCCGCAGGTAGTGAAAATGATTAAGGCGTTACCCCCACTTGCAGCGCAAAAAAAGGCCTTTTTCATGAATTTTTTTAAAGAAAACTACAAAACTTTTTTAATCGATCAATATACCATCTTAAAGAACACATCTTGAAGAACTTTCAGTAATTTTTTTATTGAAAAATATTATATTGTTTAGTGGCAAATGGCCGTCAATGAAATAATGTTTTTATATACATGGTTTGCGGTGACCAACATTGCGGCGAAGTGGATCATCCGAAAAAAAGATGCGGATGGATTTAGTCAAATATAAGTATAAACTAGTCTTTAATCGAAGGATTTTAAAAAATATTCATTTTTCACAAAATGGCGGACAGTCAAAGTTAATGGTTCGATTTTAACGAAAAAAACGGCCGTTTTTTGGCTATGAAACGGCCATTTTTTTTCGAAAAGAAAAATCGAACGATTAAAGACTACATTTTTATGTATTAAATAAGCCTGCAAAATTTCAAGAAGATCGGTTCATTAGTGTTCGAGTAATCTTGGTCACCGACTTCAGAAATGCCATTTTGAGAAAAACGCGTTTAAAGTTTCAATTTCAGTTTACACGAAGAACGGATTCTTCTCTTTCAACGCTCATATCTCAGTCAATTTTATTCGGATCGACTTGAAATTTTCAGGACATATTCTCAGATACTTATACTTCAAAAAAATGCAATAAAAAAACGATTTTTTCAAAATCGCAAGTGGGGGTAACCCCTTAATGTTGCTTTGACCACAATCCGATTACCGGACTTCTGGTTTTTTAAAATTCAATTGTTGATTCGTAATTATGATAAATTTCTGCGATTCTTGGATTTCGATTTTTTGAGGCGAGGTACCACTGTGACAGGTAGAAAAATTGATTTCTTTTAACATTCTCTTAAAGCATACACTCATTAGAAAAATTAAGGGAACAATAAAATTTCAATATTTTTTCATTGATTTTTGAAAAATCAGTGAAAAATTCGCGAAAAATGGTCGTATCGTAAAAAAAATATGATAAAGTAGTGCTTGAAAAAATAATTTTTTTCTTCGAAAATCGACACTTTCATTTTGGACCCCGGGTATTTCGTCAAATATCAATATTTTATTAAATTCATCGTCCAAGCACTAGAGAATTTTACGCAGAAACTAGATGCGTTTGATTTCTTTTATATTTCGGATGATCTGTTTCCGAGCAGCGGCACTCGGCGCGGACGATTTTCAAACAGCGGTCTGCACGAACCATTGTAACCACCGCATTTATAAAATATTTTTCAATTTTTTTTAAGGAGGTACGATCATTACTACCAATCCAACATTCGGATTTGAAATTTTTATATGATTTTGCTCATTTAATATGAACATATTCATGTTCATATTCAGACTACACAAGATGTTCATATTCAGACTACACAAAAAAAAAAACTCTGAGATAATATCGTCAAATCATAGTCGATATCTTATTTCCAGGATTCAAATTTTTGTAAATACTTCTGCCGCATAGGTTAGTACTGACGGGGTTAGTCACGGGAAATGGATAAAATTCGCTAAGGAAGCCGGTGTGTAAATCTATGTGTAGAAGAGGTTCTGGAAAAGTGATAATTCAATATCGTCATATTTCATCGGGCCGAATCGATATGCCGGAAATGCAATTTCCACCAATTTATCATTTACCACGGAAATCGCAAGTTCTCTTTCACCGACGTAGGGTGTCTCGTCGAAGCGCCGCTAGATGGCAGCAGGGTGAGTACTCCCCGAGAGTCTCCGCCGGTTCGAAACGCGAGCGCGAAGAGTGGGAAAGGCTCACGAGGGAGAAAGGGAAAAGGAGGGATGACAATAATTTCTCATCCTCCCCCTTGGTTGACGAATCGGTGAAGCATTTGTCGTCCGAGATCCCAATGGAGGGGATGTCGCGAAGATGTACACTCTATCGAGGATCGCATTGAGGAACGAGCGCCGCGCGCTACTTCCATCTACCGGCAGATTTCAGCATCGATACGAGCTCGCTCAGCCCCCTGGCTCTGCGCCCCACTCTCGCGGACGCTTCCCCCTCCAGTCCCGAACTTCCCCCACCACTCGCGCCCCCGTCAATCTGCGAAAGCGAGAGACCCCCCACTCTGCGCGCTCCACATGTATATACATGTATATAAAGCTTCGTGCGCGACCCCCACCTCGGCTATACGGCACGGTCACGTTCTCCAGTCGGACGTCCACTCGCGCATCGAACAATATCGCTTGCGCGGGTAACCACGTACAGCGTTATATCGTGATGGCTTGTTACGCGCACACACACACACACATTACCTATACGCGTACCGTTTTAACTCTGTTTGTTTTTCTTTTTTCGGTGAAGTGGGATGGGATTTTATATTTTTCATTTACAATTGTGTAATCGCGGGATTTTAGGAGCCTCTGTACACCCGCTTCGAACTCATTTTCCTGCGCACAATTCTTTCGCTAAACTTTCCACTGGGACATAGCGAAGAGTTGGATTTTTAAGGGGTTACCCCCACTTGCGATTTTGAAAAAATCGATTTTTTTATTGCATTTTTTTGAAGTATAAATTTCAAGTCGATCCGAACAAAATTGACTGAGATATGAGCGTTGAAAGAGAAGAATCCGTTGTGTAAACGACCGGATAATTGAAACTTTAAACTCGTTTTTCTCAAAATGGCATTTCTGAAGTCGGTGACCAAGATTACTCGAACACTAATGAACCGATCTTCTTGAAATTTTACAGGCTTATTTAATACATAAAAATGTAGTCTTTAATCGTTCGATTTTTTTTTTTCGAAAACAAATGGCCGTTTTATAGCCAAAAAACGGCCGTTTTTTTTCGTTAAAATCGAACCATTAACTTTGACTGTCCGCTATTGTGTGAAAAATGAATATTTTTTAAAATCCTTCGATTAAAGACTAGTTTATACTTATATTTGACTAAATCCATCCGCATTTTTTTTTCAGATGATCCACTTCGCCGCAATGTTGGTCACCGCAAACCGTGTATATAAAAACATTATTTCATTGACGGCCATTTGCCACTAAACAATGTAATATTTTTCAATAAAAAAATTACTGAAAGTTCTTCAAGATGTGTTCTTTAAGATGGTATATTGATCGATTAAAAAAGTTTTGTAGTTTTCTTTAAAAAAATTCATGAAAAAGACCTTTTTTTTGCGCTACAAGTGGGCGTAAACCCTTAAGCACTTTCGATTCACAGGATGATGAAGCGAAGAATCTCGGAAGAAGTCGCTTATCAGTTGGGTCGAATCTACGAGACTCTAGAAATTGTAGCAATTTGAGGAAAATATCCAGAGGGCATGTCGTCGAGGATATTTTCATGAATTTCATGGTTTTTGAATTTGAATTCATGTTGGGTAATTTTTTCATATCAGTCTTCTCGGACTGAGATTTGACCGTACGACGTGTAGTTTATTCGGTTGAACGGTTGGGAGATTTAGACGTTACTCGATTGAATAAAGAAGTGGCTGAGGATCAGCCGAAGGACCTCGAGAAAATTTGAAGAAATTGAAGCAACACGATACATTTTGAAAAAAAAAATTTCATGCATTTTAAGAATGAAAAATGCATAAAACGTTTTTAAAATGTTTGAGCGATTTTGAAAATGTTTCATGCATTGTGGAAATGTTTTATCTTTTAGTTTCAAATAAAAGGCGCATAAAATGTTTTAAAAATGTTTTAAGCATTTTGAAACTACTTAATGTCTTAGTTTGAGAATAAAAAATGCATAAAACATTCTGCCAATATTTCATGCATTTTGAAAATCTTTTATACAATTTACAAATGTTCGGTTCGATTTTATCTTCTGTTTCGAGAATTAAATGAAAAATGCATAAGATGATGTTTAAATGTTTTATATTCTAATTTGAAAATTAACGAAAAACATTTTCGAAATGTTTTAGGAACTTTCAAAATGTTTCATGTTTTAGTTTAATAATGAAAAATGCATACAATTAAAAAAAAATATTTCATGGTTTGATTTGAAAATAAAAAAGCGTATAAAACGTTTAAAGAGTGTTAGTTGTTTCAGTGTGAAAATGAAAAATGCATAAAACACTCTCGAAATATATTATACACTTAAAAAATGTTTTCTGCTTTAGTTTGTAAATGAAAAATGATTTCACAATAATTTATATATTTAAAAATTATTTCATGTATAATAATAAAAAATGCATAAATCATTTTTTAAATATCTTATGCCTTTTGAGAGTGTTTCATGATGTTTTATCTCAAAAATGCAAAATGCATCCGACATTTTACAAGATACTGTACGTTTTAACCCCTTCGTTGGCAGAGAGAATTCGACAAAAAGTGTCCTGAATCCTGAATCCTGAAAAGAAATCCTGAAAACTTTTACTCTGCAGTTTTTGAGGGTGCTGATTACGAATCTGAACTCAAAATTCAAGAACTCACAATGTCGAACAAATATGGCGAATGAAAATACAAATAATACAGATTGATTTAGATGAAACTCGGTACTCTGGCATCATATATTTCCACCTATTTATTGTATTATGCTCCATGTTATTGAATTCACCATGAAAAATTCCTTCATTTTGAGTTCAGCATCACACTCAGCGTCCCCGAAAACCTCCGAGTACCAAGATTTACCCAAATCGAGCTGTTTTTTTGCATTTGCTCCGCCATATTAGATCCGCCATTAAACATTTTTGAATTTCGTGTTCAGATTCGTAATAAGCGACCTCGAAAATCCCAGAGTGCCAATTTTCATCTAAATCGAGTAAAATTTTCAATTTCGGTCGGCCATTCTAGCGCCGCCATTTTGAATTATCAAATATAAAGTTCAGATTCGTAATAAGCGACCTCAAAAATCTCGGAGTACTAATTTTCATCTAAATCGAGTAAACTTTTTCATTTCTGTCCGCCATATTGGCGCCGCCATTTTGAATTTCCAAATTTCGACTTCAAATTCGGATTCAGCGAGGTCAAAAACCCCCGAGTGAGGCTCCGATTTCAAATCAAAGCAAGTTAAATAGGGAAATAAAGGTTGACGCACTATTGCGTCAATGCCACACAGGGCACGGAATTATTTGACGCCCTATTGCGTCAATGCCAACGAAGGGGTTAAGTTGAAAGCGAAAAATGCCCGAAATATATTGAAACGTGAAAAATGTCGAGAATCTTTGGAATCGTAGGAGATGCCTGATAGGATCGAAATCAGTCACTTGTGTACCTCTCTCACAGTATATTCTGCACTATGAGTGAAAATGCCCTTAGCTTAGGCGTTGACGAACGAAAAGTACGGAAAACGTGTATATGCACACGGAACAAAATAACGGAGGCGAAAGGAAAGACGTACACGCAGAAGATAGAAAAGTTACGCTTCCAAAGACACACACACACACACACACACACACACACACACACACACAGACACACACACAGACACACACACACACACACACACACACACACACACACACACACACACACACACACACACACACACACACACACACACACACACACACACACACACACACACACACACACACACACACACACACACACACACACACACACACGCACACGCACACGCACACGCACACGCACACGCACACGCACACGCACACGCACACGCACACGCACACGCACACGCACACGCACACGCACACGCACACGCACACGCACACGCACACGCACACGCACACGCACACGCACACGCACACGCACACGCACACGCACACGCACACGCACACGCACACGCACACGCACACGCACACGCACACGCACACGCACACGCACACGCACACGCACACGCACACGCACACGCACACGCACACGCACACGCACACGCACACGCACACGCACACGCACACGCACACGCACACGCACACGCACACGCACACGCACACGCACACGCACACGCACACGCACACGCACACGCACACGCACACGCACACGCACACGCACACGCACACGCACACGCACACGCACACGCACACGCACACGCACACGCACACGCACACGCACACGCACACGCACACGCACACGCACACGCACACGCACACGCACACGCACACGCACACGCACACGCACACGCACACGCACACGCACACGCACACGCACACGCACACGCACACGCACACGCACACGCACACGCACACGCACACGCACACGCACACGCACACGCACACGCACACGCACACGCACACGCACACGCACACGCACACGCACACGCACACGCACACGCACACGCACACGCACACGCACACGCACACGCACACGCACACGCACACGCACACGCACACGCACACGCACACGCACACGCACACGCACACGCACACGCACACGCACACGCACACGCACACGCACACGCACACGCACACGCACACGCACACGCACACGCACACGCACACGCACACGCACACGCACACGCACACGCACACGCACACGCACACGCACACGCACACGCACACGCACACGCACACGCACACGCACACGCACACGCACACGCACACGCACACGCACACGCACACGCACACGCACACGCACACGCACACGCACACGCACACGCACACGCACACGCACACGCACACGCACACGCACACGCACACGCACACGCACACGCACACGCACACGCACACGCACACGCACACGCACACGCACACGCACACGCACACGCACACGCACACGCACACGCACACGCACACGCACACGCACACGCACACGCACACGCACACGCACACGCACACGCACACGCACACGCACACGCACACGCACACGCACACGCACACGCACACGCACACGCACACGCACACGCACACGCACACGCACACGCACACGCACACGCACACGCACACGCACACGCACACGCACACGCACACGCACACGCACACGCACACGCACACGCACACGCACACGCACACGCACACGCACACGCACACGCACACGCACACGCACACGCACACGCACACGCACACGCACACGCACACGCACACGCACACGCACACGCACACGCACACGCACACGCACACGCACACGCACACGCACACGCACACGCACACGCACACGCACACGCACACGCACACGCACACGCACACGCACACGCACACGCACACGCACACGCACACGCACACGCACACGCACACGCACACGCACACGCACACGCACACGCACACGCACACGCACACGCACACGCACACGCACACGCACACGCACACGCACACGCACACGCACACGCACACGCACACGCACACGCACACGCACACGCACACGCACACGCACACGCACACGCACACGCACACGCACACGCACACGCACACGCACACGCACACGCACACGCACACGCACACGCACACGCACACGCACACGCACACGCACACGCACACGCACACGCACACGCACACGCACACGCACACGCACACGCACACGCACACGCACACGCACACGCACACGCACACGCACACGCACACGCACACGCACACGCACACGCACACGCACACGCACACGCACACGCACACGCACACGCACACGCACACGCACACGCACACGCACACGCACACGCACACGCACACGCACACGCACACGCACACGCACACGCACACGCACACGCACACGCACACGCACACGCACACGCACACGCACACGCACACGCACACGCACACGCACACGCACACGCACACGCACACGCACACGCACACGCACACGCACACGC
>OX632357.1:21584858-21602358 GCA_951751655.1 Ophion costatus | reverse complement strand
CAAGGACGGAGCTGCGCGTGTGCGGTTACATCAAAATTTCGTGCTTGGAAGATCCGTCCTTACTGTTTCCAAATTTCAAGTAAAATTCTCAAGCTCAGCGCGGCGCGATCGTATCGAGAATTTCGCAATGAAACGTGCGAGGGACGTCTTCGTACGAAATGTTTATTTTTACGATCGTCTCTCGTATGTCGTAGCCTCGTTATATCTGTCGATATGTATATATATATATATATATAGATATATATATGTCTGTGACTCTCGATGGACGAAATCGAGATCCCATCGAGTTTTGTATTTAACGACTCGGCCATCAAAAATTGTTGAAACAAGTCACAAAAAATAAACTACACGATTAGTACGTTATAAATATTCTGACACCGCGGCCAGGTGGGCAGGTAATTAAAACCTAAGTGGACGGTCCCGATTTACGAGCGTGACGAGAAAACATCGAAAAATAAAGAAGGAAAAAAAAAACAAAAAAGAGAAAGTCGAAAATGCAAGAATTTCGAAAAATGTGATAGTAAGCGTGCATCCTGTTTCGTCATTTCGGCTATTCGCAAAGTCTGCGGGTAAAAATGTTGTTTCTCGTGTACTCTTTGAGTGCGAATAGGAAGAAATAAAAAAAGAAAAGAAAAAAGAGGAACGGACGAAGCGAATAATCAAATGTTCACTTCACATTGAACCTTCGGCGATTATTGTCCGATTATATTTTTTTCCGAAAATTTTACTCCATCCCGAATTTGTTCGGCTTTGAAACACTCGAAACGAAAAAATTATCAGTTTTTTTCGTCTTTTTGTCGAATTGTTAGCGAGTATATGGACAATCACAATGCAACCTTGGCATGCGGAGTCGGAGATCGTTATCTGTGGAAACGTATTGTTCTTCTTTCTATAAATAGGTTAAGGATAGTTCGGCGTGTATAGTATCCATAATGAAAGAGATATGGGTGGATAGCTGAGGGAAGCCCGTGTGGCTACTTGAAACTGCCGCTCTAAGCAAATATTTCACAGCCTGTTCGATCCAATTTGACACAACGGGAAAGGCAAAATCGAATTAACCGCGCATTACGTTACGAACACGTGGTACAAATAAATATATATGTGAATACCTTTGCTATATACACATGTAAACGCAACTACCCCTCTCCTCCCCTCTCACTCTCTTCATATATATATATCGGGTGACTGAAAGTTCGACCTAAGTAGTCCTTAAGGGGGGATTGTCTTTTTTTTTCGCAAAATTTACCGCTTTTTGGGAATTTTTTTGTGAAGAAAGTATACAACGGAAAACTTGTGAAACTTGGCATATAGTTTTATTGATCTGTTTACTACATACAAAAAAATTTTTAAACAATTTTATAAAAAAATCCGCCTCCCACCCCCCTCGACGCGCGATGGTCCTTTTTTGATGGTGTGCACGATTACAGCCTTCACGTTCATCTTGCAACAAAAACCCAAAAAGCATTTTACTTTAGACACATATAGCTATCGTTCGATGAAGGGGAAAAAAAAATTGACGTTTTGGTGACGTTTTGAACTTGAAGTATCGATTTTTCGAAAAAAATTGATCGATTTTTTGTTATAAATAAAAAACTATTAAACGTATTGCTTTTATGCTTCATCAAACGATAAAAGGATGTCAGCTGAGCATTCTGTCCAAATTTGAAGGCAATCGGTTGAATAGTTTTTGAGAAATCGTGCACACCATCAAAAAAGGACCATCGCGCGTCGAGGGGGGTGGGAGGCGGATTTTTTGATGAAATTGTTTAAAAATTTTTTTGTATGTAGTAAACAGATCAATAAAACTATATGCCAAGTTTCACAAGTTTTCCGTTGTATACTTTCTTCACAAAAAAATTCCTAAAAAGCGGTAAATTTTGCGAAAAAAAAGACAATCCCCCTTAAAAGGGATTATACTAAAGGTCATTTGCAACAAATTAACTCCCGTCAACTAGGGATCGAAAGTGAATGGTTTCTGAGTTATGGTGGTTTTAAGATTTTTAAAATATTTTCACACATGTTACCAAAAACAAATAATTGTCGAAAAACTACTCCCCCCTGGGCGCTCAATTGATACTTTTCGGAAAGCTGACACATGAATGATAACTGAAAAAATGCATTCCCAAAATTCACATTCTCATGGCTGTTTTGACAAATTTACAAAAAAAAAAGAAGAATTGTTGACACTTGAGCTTTTTTATTTCTTGTTTTATGGGAATTTTGGGCCTGCATTTTTTACAAAGTGATCCTCCGTTCACCTGCTTTCAGAAAAGTATTTATCGACTGCCCAGCGGGGAGTCGTTTTTTTTACAATTATTTGTTTTTGGCAACAACTCTGAAGACTTCTAAAAAATCTTAGAACCACCGTAGCTCGTAAAGAACTAGTTTTCGACACCTAGTTGACTGGGTTTAATTTTCGGCAAATTACCTTTGGTATAACCCCTTTAAAGGAATAGGTCGAATTTCCAGTCACCCTGTATACATGTATATTCATATTTGAGTATGCGCGTATATAGCTGCGGATGCTTTCGCGATCGATCGATCTGTCCGAACCCCGGGAATCCTAGGAGCACTGATTTCGGAGCAGCGGAACGAGGGAACGCGCGAGCAACGATATTGAATCCATAAATAAAATACGTATTCGTACTGCGACGAAAATAGTGTCGAATCGTGTAAATCGGCTTGGATGCATTGCCAAATAAATCATTTGCACACCACAATCAAATTTCTAAATTATCCCAAACAAATATGGTCCCTGAGTGATGAAAAAATAGTGAAAGCAACTAAATACGTTTATTCGATCCTTTTTTAAATTTAAATTAACTAAAGATTTCGCGAAATCAGTGTTGTTTCAATTTCATTCTACTATTCGAGAGATTTATTTCAAATATATTGATTTATGCAAATGAGAAACCATTTAGCGTCGTACAGTAATAAAAAATGTACATCCTGCTGGTATTATTTACTGAAAACAATATTGAGTCATCCAAAGTAAATGGGTCAGTTTAGATTTTTTATTTGAATTCACTGGCAAATTCACAGGCCCAGTACGCTTTCGTACGCTCAGTGGCGCGTTTCGTACGCTTACGATCAGTAGTACGCTTTGTGGCCGCAGTGTGGCGCAGGGCCCGAGGCTTCTCCCGCGAGCCACGTGTACTCCGACCGAGCATGAGACCGAGGCCGAGAAGCGGATCGACGCACCACGAATTGTGCGCATTTTTGCACGTGCTCGGCCGAGTATATACCGAAAGACGTGGGAATTTCGCATCTTGTGATGAACGAATTGATAGGGAGTAATAATAATAATCGTCACATCTGTGTCGTCTTAAACTTGAAAACCAAGTGTCAGTTGGCATGTCAACGCGATCTTCGTAATGCTGGGCGCATTAAACGGAGGCGTTTCAACCGTGACGGATCGTAAAATTCCACCCCCCCCCCCTGTATGTGTACACACCTAGGCATGTATACAGGTATATGATGGCATAACCATATAGATGGTATATCTGGTCGCGCTACTTGTGCTGGGCAGCCTGCCACTGGGAAGCAGTTTGCCAGCAGCAAAAGTATATAGCGTGCGAACAGCACGTACATTTATGTGCACAGCTTGTATATCGGGCTGTATACTCTTTCCCTCTCGCACTCTCTCGATCTCCGCTTTCCACGACTCCCTCCTCCCGCCGAAACTCTCGCAATTCGTCACATCGCGAAAGCCATTATCATTCTTTAAATATCATTCAACGAAATTTACGAAGTAAACGATACATACTCCCGAGTAAATCGTTGGTGAATAATATATTGCGTATCTTGTATTTGGGTGTGTGCATATATATATATATAAATTAAGGGGAGACCTTGTTGCTTTTCATGAGAAAATCGCTCTTCAGCCAAGCTTCTCAATTTCGTACACTATTGAAAAAGATTTGTTGAAATCAACGTTTGCTCGTTGCTTTTTTTTTTATTTATTATTTTATTTATTAAAGCGTTAAATCTATGTGGCTCACTGAAAAATAACATTTTTTGGAGAACTTTTTTTTTGATAATACTGAAAACGAGAATACTAGAATAAAAATAAGATTTTGAGAAAAATTATACCCGTCGACGTATAAACGAAAAAAAATGTACGATAAAAAATACAAGATGGCGTCTCAGTCGTATCTGTATCGAGAGCGTCTTTTTAGGCACTTTGACTTTAGGACGCGGAACTTTTATGGGCTAGCACCTGGAAACAAAAAAAAATCGTTATTTATATTAGTTTTGCTAAAGAAGGACACACGATTTGTAAAAAATATGTTCATATTTTCCCGAAATGGCATAATTTTGAACAAATTTTTATTTTCGCCAAAGATCGGCCTTTTTTTTTATATAAAAAATGTGATGGGTGGTCACCCATCCGAGTATCGGCGCAAGCCAACGCGGGGTATCTATACTTACTGCCGGTCTTATTGCACGATCAAAACGATCTTATCGGAAATGATCGTTAATTCGATCGTTTTTTGTAGGGATGGCAGGTTGAGAAAAGAATTTTCGGAGAACGGTCGAGGGGGCGGTATGGCGGAAGGAATGTACGCGCTATGCTCCCCGCGATTATCTATAACTATGCACCCCTTCCTCAAGGGTGTGTGTGTGTTGGCTGGTGGCGTTTCAGGGTGGCTGACTGGTCTGGCGCACGTACCGCATAATGCTCTCCAGCTACCTGTGGCTCTCATTTAAATGTACCGAACCTTCTCAACGCGCCCGGGCTAAACTCCCCCGCTATGTTTTTATTCTTTTGTTTTTTTAATTTATTTATTATCCCGTGAAGTTATTATTTGTATCGCCCCCCCTCCGCGTGATGGCCCGCTTTTTGGTGTATACCTATATTGACATAAGGCACAACCCCCTTTGGGGAAGGGGCAGGGGGGGGGGGTGGAAAGTTAATAATTACTCACCGTCATTGAATTTGAGTTACTTGTTGCGTAATTTCATCGTTTTGTTATCGCAACTAATCCAAAAATGATATTCCAAACGAACGAGTAGGAGTTCCCGTTTTCATTCGTAAATCCTTCATACAGGGGGTGTCACAACTATTGGGGTCTTCCAGTTAGTTTGTTTGGGTTATAATATTCCGTACCGTTGGGTTTTATATTCCGTACCGTAGCGCGCGATAACTCTTACCGAGAGCACAATACATTTTCCTATAACACTCATTAAATTTTATAATAAATATTCAAATAACTGTTATAAAGACGATACTTTTTATAGACATTTTTGAAAGGCATAAAATAATAAAATGCACAGTAAAATGTCACTGATAATATATATATTTTTTAAGTTAAGTTTTGCATATTTTTTACACATCAAAATTTACTAGAAAATCTGGTAAAATGTTCTATCTGAAGAAGAAATTTTATTTTCGTGAAAATCTATGTTTTGCTCAGTAATAATAAGCGACGTTTCAGGGTTGTCATCAGGGTTCATACCGTTACTGCACGGTAATTTTTAACATTTAATTCTCTCCGTGTAGTCATTGCGAGCAAAACGCTTTTTTTTTTCAAAATACCGTGCGACGAAAAATGGCCGAGATATTCGCCTTCAAAGTCCAAGTAGTAAAAAAGTCTTCAAGACAAGTGAATATTTTGGCCCAATTTTTTTTTGCTAGGAATTCATCAACCCGTAGACTCGGTTTGCGAATCGATAATACCATTCGATAGTTTTCGTTTATTGATTAATACTCGAGGGACAAAAAAAAATTGCACGTAAGCAACTACCATGCCACTGTTTGCTCACACGAACATCACTTGAGTGCCCACCTTCGATTTTGTTGAAATTCGTACGTGTGATAAAGCATTGAAAACTCTGAGACACGTATTCTTTTCATCCGCCGATTTATGAGGGGCCGATTTACGATACCCCTTTAATAAAGGCGTATCAAGGGGTGATTTGGCAGTTTCACCCTCAAGAGCAGTCCACCAATCTGAATGGATCGAGAACCAAAATTCTTCTAATGGAAAGCCATGAAAAATAGAAGATGACTATAGGAGTACCGAGAAAAAAGTTAAGGGGTGACACTTTCTTTAAGAGGTAGTTTCTTACCTAAAAACAGTTTTTCCGCCGATAAAAAAAGATACGCGTCTAATAGTCTTCAACGCTTTGCCACATATGTGAGCTTCAACAAAATCAAAGGCGGACAATGTGCTCTGTCAGCGTCGGACTTTCAACGCGACCTCTGCCAATTTTTGTCCCCCGACATTTAAAAAAAGCGTTCCGCTCGTTACCACCCTAAGTGGTCACCGAGCGATCCCCAATAGTTAACGTTTGCATCGAATTATTTTTTCGGCGATTGAAAAATCCAGGAAAATCAAGACGTAAATAAACAGGAATACCCGTGAAAGAAATTAGGAGGGCAGCCATAAAAAAATTCGGGGCCCATGAGGGTTTCAATATGGATTCCCTACTAGGGCTTTCCACAACACAATCGGACTAGGCCCCGACAGGAAAATAACAGAGTTGGGTAAATTATTCAAAAAAGGTCGTAGCGAGGAAAATGATAAAGGGCCCAGACGGGATTCATCAGGACAGTGGTTGTTACAGGGCATACAATATATTTGCAAAGTTATTTTTAAAAATTTCTAGTTTTTAGACTTACTTCCATAAATATGATACATTTAAAGTTTAAGGTATCGATAAAACACTAGGTTAGGTCACTCAAAATAAACATACACGTGGAATTTTACCACAAATAATTTGTATTTTATAAATATTCAGAATATTTGGAAAATAAATTTCGCGATACAAAAATAGTTAAAAAAAAAAAATAATTCATGCGTGCAGAAATGACAGCACATATGTACGTACAGTACCGTTCATGGTTGTTTCGATATTTTTAATTGAAATAATTTCCGTTCAATGCTCGCGACGGGATAAACAACATTCGTCGAATTTTTCGAGATAATTCGCCATTGGTAAACTTTAGATGACTTTGTTGGGTACATGAATATATTTGATGTTTTTTCCACCCTTTTGCTTCAATGTACAAACATTCTTCAGACTCGTTACGTCCGAAAATTTTGTCAATCACCGCGACGTATCCATTACGCAAAAGCACAACGTTATCTGGCGGCGAAAGCAACGGAAACAAAACGAAGTTTATTGATCAATTTTTTTAAATTTCTTTCAAAAATTGTTCTTAACAAAGTTTTAATTTTTCAATAACGAGCTTCCTAATCGTCGTGAAATTTTAACGCGACCTCTTAAATACTTCATACAAAAACATACCAAATTTTCAGAATTTTCTCATCATTTTTTATTTCAACCCTTAAGGAGGTTGAAGTAATGATGATAGAATTCTGAAAATTTTGTATGTTTTTACACGAAGTATTCAGGAGGTCGTGTAAAAATTTCATGACGATTAAGAAGCTTTTTATTGAACAATTAACATTAACATATTTCATAACATCAACATCCTTAAAATCGCGGATTATAATTTATTGAAATTCTTTCTAATGATTCGACCGCAAATATCGATTTTTCATGGATATTCAGAGGTGGAAGGCAAGGTCCGCGAGTTGCGCGATCGCGACGGTGCATATCGTATCGTGCGTGATACGAAAGTTGTTGCATCGGCTTTGAAACAGTCGGGGAACAACTTTCGGTCGGACGCGAGCGCGACCACGTTACCGCCGGAGCCTACCTCCGTCGCAATGTTTTTTTGCTCAATTTTCTTTTTTCACGCCTGCAATGGTCGAGTGGAAAATCGGCCTGCAGTTGTCTCGAGAAGATTCGCAAAAACGTCGTGAGGCTACCTGTGGCTGAGGGGCCTCTCGCCAACGCACATCCTCGATCGCGGTGCAGCACGGTAGGGCGTGCGATACTGCCTTAATTAGTGCTCCAAATTAGTACCTGTTGCTTCGTGTACGATTGTACGAGGTGAAAAAAAAATATATATATCGACGTCGTATCAAACGCTGCAACACGTTTGTTTCTGTACAGAGAAAATATATTTCGATGCAACGAGAAAAAAAAGGTGTTTTTTTTTTCATTCGCTTTCAATGTTCCTTTGCACTATCGAATAAATCAATTTTTACCGAGTTCAAGTTTGCTTGAAATTGATACACAATCTGTACGACCGCGTGACGTGACATTCAATCGATCGTGAAGTTTGCTCAGTTCTGAATACATTTCTGAATACATTTATACCGATCGCGAAAAGTGTCTCGATTTCTGATTAACGCGAAGCGAGGTGAAAGAAAAGAAGAAAAAAAGCATCAACGCTCGAAACGTCGCTGCGCTGATAATACCGCGAGAGAAGTAAGTAAGTTTATTTATACAATTTGCGAAACAGGTGTTTCTTTTTTTTTTTTTCGTCGAGGTATACCCGTGCGGCACTCACGTTTGAAAATACATCTCTCGTATCTTGATTATCGATAATTGCGTGACCCGTTACGACACACAACGAGCGTGCACGTTGACGAAGGTTCGCGATGAAATACAATGGATTTTGCTTTGGTGAAATATTGATCAGCGACGAGCGTTAAGTTGATTGGATCTTCGATGGAATATGACGTTTGTTGGCACTGAGGAGCAAATGGTACACGGAGAAAAAAGGGGCCTCGAAGTTTAGAATTAATACTACGTTTCTAAAAAAAAATATCATTAAATATCAAAAAGTATTGAATGGAAGAAAAAAATTGTAATTGTGGTATAGTAATAATGAAGAAATTTAAATCTTAACCTACGATATGGCACGTTAACTGATACAAACAATACATTTTATTCGGCATATTGTGATTTTTTGTAGTATTCAAAAAATATTTCGTCCACGTAATAACTTCGTAATATTTTTCGCCATACGCCGAAGATTTATGCCATGCGTATAGTGAAATCTATACATACACGAAGATTCATGCTATACGCATAGTAAAATCCATAGAATATTACAATAGAATATTGGATATTAGAATATTAAAATTCTGGCAACCAGTGTTAGAATTTCAGGCCTTATTTTTCTCCGTGTAACGAATTTCGAAATGTACGGTATCAGTATGTGGCGAGAATCTTTTTTCGAGCATTAGGGAAGAAACGCTGGAAATAGAAATAGTTTCGGGTCTGCCTGTATTTTTTTCCTTCATATAGCTAGCTTTGCTTATCTCGCTGGAATTATAAAATTGTAGTGACTAGATTCGTTTCTTGTTCGAGCTGAAATGAAGCTTGTAGGGCTGGAGTATGATGCTAACGGGGTGTGAATAATGTTTGTTACGATATTTATTGCTGATGAAAGTATCGTGATGGCAAGATCGGGATTTTACACACGATTGATAAGTATTCTTGCCAAACTTGAGTTTTTTTATCGAAAAATATTGATGAAGAATGGAGTTATTATTATTTAGAGAAAGTGCCACCGTTGCTACATGGCCAATCGGTGTAAGTGCTTCTGCTAGCCAGGCTGATCCGGAACGACAAATTTAAAAATCCATTTCCAGTATAACGTTAAAACTGCGATATAACCGGATAGTTTGTTGAAATATGGAAAATTGCCAAAACAGCGAGCAGTAGAAAAAAAAATTACGATTTTCGAAAGAAAACAACTTTAGTAATTCGTTATTAACAAATGGACAAATATAAGAATAAATCATTCAGTCATACGATAGAAAATATGGTAAATACCCTGTCCCGATTCGAAGTGAACCGGCCGAATAGATTCTGAGGTACTTGAACCGTTTCGCGGAAAAGCAGAAGACAAACCGTTTGCCGTAGTGCAGTGGATGATCTGGGCCTCCACAAAAATCGTCGTAACTCGGTGAATTTGTCAGATTCCTACAAAATCTTCGCTGCGAACTAAAAGTAAGTCCCTAGACTACAAAACTATGCATCAAGAAAGTTTCATTTTTGAAATTTCAAACTTACCCAAATCCCTAAAGCCCCCCTCCCCTTCTTGATTTTTTAAGTTGTTTTCCGTTGATACGACTACGACTATTCATGAAACTGCCCAGACGACAGTTTATCAGGCTTTAAGGATGTTGAGTCCCTATGAAACATGTTAATGCTAATTGTTCAATAAATAGCTTCTTAATCGTCATGAAATTTTTACACGACCTCCTGAATACTTCATGTAAAAACATACCAAATTTTCATATTTCTATCATCATTACTTCACCCTCCTTAAGGGCTGAAATAAAAAATGATAAGAAAATTCTGAAAATTTTGTATGTTTTTGTATTTAAGAGGTATTTAAGAAGTATTTAAGAGGTATTTAAGTATTTAAGAGGTATTTAAGTATTTAAGAGGTATTTAAGAGGTATTTAAGAGGTATTTAAGAGGTATTTAAGAGGTATTTAAGTATTTAAGAGGTATTTAAGAAGTATTTAAGAGGTATTTAAGAAGTATTTAAGAGGTCGTGTTAAAATTTCACGACGATTAGGAAGCTCGTTATTAAAAAATTAACATTTTGTTAAGAACAATTTTTAAAAGAAATAAAAAAAAATTTATCAATAAACTTCGTTTTGTTTCCGTTGCTTTCAGTATATTGTAGATATTATAAAATTGAGAGGTCAAAAAAAAACTTATTTCAAACTTACATCAGTTTCCATAAAACAACATTTAATTTGTGAATGTTAATTGTTCAATAACGAGCTTCCAAATTGTCGTGAAATTTTTACACGACCTCTGAAATACTTCATACAAAAACATACCAAATTTTCAGAATTTTATCATCATTTGCGATTTGGGACTCAACATCCTTAAAAAGAAGAACGTTTCTCTTTTGGCCGACACATACGAACCAACAGTCCGACACACACACGCGCCAAGCCTCGGGCAAAATGAGTATAATTATCGAAGAGTCGAAAGGCTCGAAGTACATGCGTTTCGGTATTTTCATAGATATACCGAAAAAAACGTATCGACGCAGGTTAGTTCTAACGACTGATTTTCCCATAAGGTGCAAAAACTTCGAAAATCGATTTATCCAAGATAGTCCAGCGGCATTGCGATTTCCGCCAGTATACGTGAACATCGATGGAAGTCGAAGGAAAAAAAAAAAACAGTGTCACTCGTAGAAGAAAGGGCGATACGTCGGTGTTCGTAGAGTGAAGAAGGATCACAAACGGGACGTGCCCGTCGAGGATCCTCCTCGCCGTACCGATATCGCGCTCGACCCTTCGATATTGCATCCAGCATCGAGGAGCATCGGGAAGGATCTCAACCGTGGTACAAGGTCGGCGGAGCTGAGCGAGTGAAAAGGGCGAGAGGGGTAGCTGCGGCGTTGCGGAGCGGGAGCGCCGGATGAGGGAGGGAGAAAAAGAGTGGGGGTTCGATCGAGAGACCGGAGAGAGAGAGGGAGAGCGATAGAGAGAGAGCGAGAGGGCGAATGCGTTAAGGTGGAAGAGAGTAAGCAGATGCAAAAGTATCGAGAATCGGCGCGCGTCTGCATTCCCCATGGGCGTCACTATAGCCGAGAACCTCCTATCTGTGACGTAGTCTCGACGGCCACCTTGCGTCTGGGACCAATGAGACCTTAATGTGGGAACGGTGGGGGTAGTGCGCCGAGGCGTGCGCGCACGACGGGAGTACGGTTACGGAGCATTGGAAACCTCGGGAAGCTCGGCCGAGCCGCGAGCCAAGCCAGTCAGTCGCTCTCAGCTACGACATGCATAACGCATGAGAGCCCTAGCCAGATCTTTCTCTCACTCCCGGTTTCTTTTTTTTCCGTCTCGTTCGTTCTTTCTCTCTCTCTTTCTCTCTCTCGCTCACTCTCCGCAGACGCACACACGCGCGCACGCAGAAAACGAACACACGCTGCCTCTCGAGGTCTCTCTCCGTCTATCCCGCTGTGTGTTCGCGCGTCCGCTGCTTCGCACAAGGGACGAATTTACCCGCGGATAATAGAGGGCCGTTACAGAGAACGCGAGAGAGTGTATATCGCGCCGGTAAAGCAACTCGACGGAGTGTTTTCTCTCCGTTCGTTCGAGGCTCTTCCTCGTATTCGTTAGCGTCGTTGTTCCTCGTGGTGTTTGGTCCGAGAATTCGGCCGAGTCGCATCTTCTTGGTATCCGCGACCGGTGTGTGTTGTCCGCAGCGCGTTATCGCGAGAGAGCCGAACAAAGAGCGCGCGGTCACCTTGAATCCGTCGAGGGACACGAACGAAGCCTCCGGTGCTCTCGCCGAAGCCCCCGTAATTTTTCTTTCCCTTTGTTCTCATCCCGAGAATCGCGGCGATCTCGTTGACTCGTGCGCGAAGAAAACAAACGTGAAAGGAGAGGAAGAGAACGAAAAAGAAAAAAAAAAACATACCCGCGTATACGGGGGTAACGTGTATACGTGTAGAAACGACGAGTGCGAGAGCGAAAAGTTATTTGCACAGGGTGCTGTCAAGTGTCTCGCTTAACCGAGATGTCGAAACGCGGTGTGTAGTGCGGAGCCAGCGGTTCGAGCCAGCAGGTGTTTGTCGCTAAGCGTCGCGTGTGCACGAAATTTTCTGCCGAAGACGGATCATCGAGAGCTGTTGCCTCGTAAGTCCGTTGAGAAGGAGGCGGTGAGCCTAAAAAAGGAATTGTGGCAGTTTCATCGCCGGTCTTCGATACGTTCTTCGTATATCGAACGTCGAAAGCGACACTGGTCTCGTGAAACTTGGTGTCGTCCCATTTTACGTTCGGCTGAATGCCTCGGCGATCGTTCGTGGTGTGACTTACGGTGTTTGGGGCAAAATGCGAAAGAACGCGTATAGAGATGTAGTGAGAAGCGTAGCTTCGTGGAACTTACCGCCTAAGATAGCAGACAGCGAGTGAGATCGGGCTCGCGCTGTTGGGATTGTATCGGCGATCCGGACACGAGTGACCAACGGTTAAAGGATACGCCAATAAGGACAAAGAGTTTTCGGACATTGTCGAATGTCGAGTATTACCAAGGATACGTACGTGTAGAATCGACGGCCTGTGCTCGATCTACCGTAGAGTAGGATTATCGAGGCTTCCAATAGTGACTCGATTGTGTGATAGCTTCGGTAAGGTCCGAGTCGTGGTCCCCCCCGAGGAAGTAACAAGTGGCGAGTTCAATATCGAGTGTCGACAGGAGTTGGGTGATCCTTCGCGGGCTCGGGAAGAAACGGAAGCACGGGAAGGGTAGTAACAAGGGTGACGATTCTTATCACCGCTGCACCGGGTATACAGCAGTGGGTGGGTGGTGCAAGTGGAAACAGGAAGAACGTGTAAAAAGGGTGGATAGGGTCAGTAGATGGCCGCTACGACGTACATGCCGGTTAGTAGCGCAGTATCGGCCGACCTGGACGGTGGTTCGGGTAGGGCAATCGGTATGAACATCGCGGTCGGTGGCTATTCCACGGGTTCGCCCCGTAGCGCCGCTGACGCTGGCGAGATGAAGTACCTGTCACCTCAGCAACACCATCATCATCACCATCATCACCATCAGGTGCCAACGTCACCGTCGCCGAACGGGCTTAGCCACGCGGCGAGTCTCTCCTCGGGGAACCCATGGGTGAGCCTGCAGCCTGGGAGCGAGCATTGGCCGGCGAGCCTGGGAATGCATCACACGAGTCATCATCCCCATCATCATCCGCACGCCCAGGGCAACTCGAGCCTCGACGTGAAACCTCTCGCGGCCGCCGCTACCGCGACGGATTCCGTACAGGGTATGCACCATCGGGGTCCCCATCAATCGCCGAGTATGGGCTCGCCGCACTCGTGGCACGCGCCCGTCGTACCCTCGGCACATTACAACCCTAGCGGCGGTGCCGCCTCGCCCACGTCCCTCCAGCAGTATCACGCCGCGATGAACGGTATGCTGCATCAGCATCCTCATCAGCATCCCCACCAATTGCACAATCATCAGACTGGACTACCGCATCATCTGAGGGACGCGCACAATCACAGTCCACCGTCGGGACACCCGCTCCATCCGGGTCATCCGCTCGACAGGGATCACAGCGCCGGCGAGGAGGACACTCCGACGTCCGACGATCTCGAGGCTTTCGCTAAACAGTTCAAGCAACGGAGGATCAAGCTTGGATTCACCCAGGCCGACGTAGGCCTCGCCCTTGGCACCCTCTACGGAAATGTATTCTCGCAAACGACGATATGCAGGTTCGAGGCGTTGCAATTGAGCTTCAAGAATATGTGCAAGTTGAAGCCGCTTCTGCAAAAGTGGCTGGAGGAGGCGGACTCGACGACAGGCTCGCCGACGAGCATCGACAAGATAGCGGCACAGGGTAGAAAGAGAAAAAAGCGCACGTCCATCGAGGTATCGGTCAAGGGAGCCCTCGAGCAACACTTCATGAAACAACCGAAGCCCTCGGCCCAAGAAATCACCTCGCTCGCCGACAGCCTACAGCTGGAGAAGGAAGTCGTTAGAGTGTGGTTTTGCAATCGGCGACAGAAACAAAAGAGGGTCAGCCCGCCGAACGACGTTATGATGGAGGTCATGCCGGCGGGACATCAGGGACAGGGTGGTATGCATCAAGGATATCATCAGCAGGATCATCTGCACGGCTCGCCCATGGGGCACAGCCACAGTCCACCCATGCTCAGCCCTCAGGGACTCGCGGGTCACTCGCATCCGCCTCACTAGCATTCACCGGGGCCTCCCCCCCTTGGACTCTCGATAACCTCGCAGTCGAACATCTCGGTGGTAAACCCTGAGGGCTTGCCGCCTTTCTATCACCACTACCTCCAGGCACGCACGAATAGCTACGGTACCTCGTAGCTATTGATGTACCATCATCACCAGCAACAGCAACACCAGCCGCAGCATCAGCTCGGCAACGATGCCGTTGTTTGCCAGCAACAGCAGCCGCACCAGCAGCTGCCGCAACATCATCAACCCTGGCAAGGTGATGACCTGGACGAACAACTTGGCGAAAGCAACGCGACGATGATTCAACGACATCAGCACAATCAGCAACATCATCACAATCATCATCGCACGTTGGAACAACGGATTCACCAAGTTGAACGAGTGGAGGAGATTTTCGATGCGAGGAGATACGAGACCGAGCCGGAGCAGCACCGGGGAGGCCGACAGCCGTATATCCGGCACGACCCAAATCGTGCCGCGATCTAGCGAAAAACACATCCAAGTTAGCTTCGACCACCGTTTCGCTCGTCCCATTCTCCCGGCCGTGCAAGACCGCGGAACCCAAGAAGGAAGGGAACGATCGGCGGACGAGGCATCTTGAAGACGAAGAGGAACGATCGCTGGGATACTGAAATTACTACGGGGCGTGTTTCGCAACGCCGTTCAACACCGGACATCGCGTCCGCAACGACGGGAAGACCAACAGCCGCGGGATAATAATTGTGTGTTGCGTGTTGTCATCGTCCCACAACCGCGTTGACTATCTAAATCCCAGTTGTACACAGTTCTCAGCGATTTATCCGAACGTTATTGTTAATTGTTGTTTGTTTGTTGTTTGTGTGACGCGTGTGTCTTGCCCTCTCTCTCTCTCGCTCTTCCCCCCTTCCTCTCGCGTCGGTGAAGTGATATTGCGCATACGATCTACCGACGCCGAGGTCGACCCTAGTGTTAAATACGATCGCGACTTTTTCGGACCAGGTGACGTTACACCTTGACTCGAGCGCGTACGAGAAAACAAATCACGTTTTGCAAGAGGGGCAGCCTCATCCCCATGAGAAATGTGACTCTTCTTCATCCCCGTCGCAGTTACGACGGTTCTGCGTGTGCGTGCGCGCGCGCGCGCCCACTGTTTTCCACCCCGCGCCCTTCTCCCTCGCGATAGCCCGTCCCGACGAAGGGCACGAAAGACACCTCGCCGATTTTCCCGGACGTTCTATGCGAGTTTCGACTTACCGTCGCTCCGGTTGCTCTTCGATACGGAGGCGACCGCCGGCGAACGGATATGCGAACATAATACCGGCGGAAGTCCGTCGCGGCACGTGGACGAGAGATGGTGCGCGTAAGGAACTCTCGGGACTGCTAAAAACAATATCCTTGCGATCTTGTACGGATTGTACATAAATATATATGTATATATATATACACTTAGAGACGTCCGTGCGATACGCACACACACACGCGCGAGCGCGAAAGCTCTCTCAAACAGAGAGACGCATGTGGATGGATGAAGAAGAAAAAAGAAGCGCATAAAGAGAGAAAACAGAGAGAATCGACAAGAGAGAGAGAGAGGGAGGGAGAGAGAGAGAGAGAGAGCGAGAGAGTGAGAGAGAGAGAGAATGCACGCCCGCAAGCAAATCAAGTACGTAGAGTGAGAGAGGAAGTGTTGCTCGGGTGGAATTTGCCTCGCGCAAACTGCCGCCACGAATGATGTAACATAAGTAAATATGGACTGTAAATACTGTACCAGATAAAGAGCTAGTAAGTTAAGTGAGCATGCTACGTTCGCGCGTCACCGAGTACATCTCTCGATGATCGTACGGCGGCGAAAAATAGAGACCGAGAGAGAATAAATATTAACTAAAAAAACGTAAAAGGAATTAAAGAAAACAAAAAACGAACACGAGGGATGGAAGAAGCTCGAAACGCGAGAGGAGAAGCGAGAAAAGGAAAAAGAAATTATACAAAGACGAGAATGAAAGGAGGAGAAAGAGAAAGATGCGCGCAACGTGCCACACGGGGATGAAACCCGCGGGAAGAGAGGAGAGATCACGTCGAGATATCCTCACGCAGCTCCCTCGCAAAATAATAATGCCCCGACCTGTATAAAGAGTAAGTATGATGATAAACCTGAGCGATGTTTGCAGGTACGATAAGTTTCGAACGGATAAACTAAAGATGAATTATATTTAAAGAAAGACGAAGAAAAAAAGCGAATAATGTACGTGAGTCTCCCCTTCCCCAAACGGCCCCCTCGACCCTCCCGCCGCGATTAAAAACAACATTGGTTATCGAATGTGGCCCTTCGTAAATGATTTTTGATAAATACATCTCGTTTTCCCCCGCCCCCGATTAATTATTTGACTTTGACTTTTTATTAAGTTTTACTATCGCATTGTCAATATCCTCGCTTCCCCTCGAACGGTGAAACGCCATTCTTTGCCTGTGACGGGAACGTAAAGTAATTCGATGAAACCCTCCCGCCCTCACGAGTTTTATTGTAGCGCGACGATAAACTTCGATGCTGTTGTCCAACTATTATTAGCGATTTATTATTGTCAATGTTTATTAATTAATATTATTATTATTATTACTATTATTACGATGATGATTATTATTATTGTATTGCTCGTGGCCAGGTGCATAACGATCGCGCCTCGTATCATTACGATGAAGAAAAAAAACAAGATGACGAAGAAAAAACAAAGATGATAAATAAAAAGAAAATAATATTTACCACCACCAAAACCATCATTCGCAATTCGAAAATAAATTGAATTCTATTTTTACTCGACATTGTGTACTTGTTGTTTATTTTCATTACGACAAACCCATACAAGATCCATTCGGATGTAGGCTGTTTCCGGATTCGCATCAATGCTCTTGCATGCATCCATCACTCTTGCAATTAATATCACCTTCTCCGTTTTCTCTCTATCGT
>OX632357.1:21557358-21579858 GCA_951751655.1 Ophion costatus | reverse complement strand
CCGCTTAAATGTTGAAAATCGAACGAACGGAACTTCGATTTTCTTTGGAAGACTGATTCTTTTTTTATTAATTTGTTTTGGTAGAGTGCAGAATAGAGAAAACCGCAAAGTTGGAAGAGATTGATGTTGACTTACCCGAAACAAAATTTGCGATAGATTGTAATTTTTCATAATTTTCAAGTGTGTAAAACACGAAATGTACGTAATTACGAAAATTACGAGCGTAGGTAAAACACTACCAATTGGATAACCCAAATGACACGAAAGATTCGGAAATTGATTAGTATTGGTAAATTACGAAAAATGGTAATAAATGGTAAGAAAGGTAGTACGAGCAAAAAAGTCGAAAATTACTCAGTTAAAATTAAAAAGTTGAAAAATGATAACGTTAGCCTTCTGGACCAAGTAATCCAAGACTTTCAAGTCCAAGTAATCGGCGCCACGTTCGTCCGACCCCTCATTCTGACCGCAGTGTAATTTCTTCTCACAGTCGGACGGAGCCACGTTCCAACATTAGATCGTCCTAAGTAGGAAATTGCCGAACAAAGATGGCCTTCAAGAAATTGATCGTTCTTTGAACAATGTAAGCATGAATTTTGTAACGTACAGAAACGATAAAATGAAACTGTCTGAACTTCGGAGCTTTCTGCTGAGTCTCCTAGCTTTTCTTCTAAACGTGCTAAGTATTTGTCCAAGGCTTCTAAGTCTGCTAAGCCTTCTTTCGAGTTTGCCAAGTTTCCCTCTAAGTCTGCAAAGTTCTCTTCTAACTCTTCTAAGTTTCTTCTAAGTCTTCTAAGTTTCCTCCTAAGTCTTCTAAGTTTTCTTCCAACTTATCTAAGTTTTTCTTCTAAGTCAGCTGTTTTATTCTAAGTCTTCTAAGTTTTCTTCTAAATCTGCCAATTTTCGTTCTAAGTCTGCAAAGTTTCATTCTAAGTCTTCTGAGTTTTCGTCTAAATCTGATAATTTTTGTTTTAATTCAGCTAAGTGTTATCCTATGTTTTCTAAGTTTTCTTCTAAGCTTTCTGAGCTTTTCCATACTGATATGGGGGCCCCTCCCCGAGAGCCTCCCCAAACGTCGGAACTTCCGTTCCCACGTCGTTCGAATATCTCATCTACACGGACTGCTAAAACCAGATCCTCCTACGGGTCGTTTGCCAGATTCGTCACGATCCAAAGTCAATAACAATGCTCGCCGGTGAAAAATTATCGGTAAAAAAGGGGCTCGTCGAGCGGTGTAAACTTTGATGCTGTAGCATGCGGGGGCGGGGGTGCTAGAATGTAAATAATAGCTTGGATAACACGTAGTTGTCTCTGATGAATATAACTCCAGGGACAATTTTGCCGAACCTTTGACCAACGAAACCACCGTGTTTTTTTCCACCACCTATGTGGCGAGCAGGAAAAAAAAATCCTCTCGAGTCTACGGTAATAACGATGTGCAAACCAAAAGGGCGAATACGCGCGAACGAATGAGGGGATACGAAAGACTGACGAAAAAAATCCTCTCGTGAACCAGGTGCCTGCGGAAAATCGGTTGGATTTTGTTTTTCCTCGTTGGCCAGTGCGTGACACGCGTGCGAACAATATGAGTCGAGGGATTATATAACGTATATATACCTATAATTTATATGGATGTGTACGTTATGGCGAAAAGGGTGACGAGTGAAGGGAGGGGATTATGCCAAAATTTCGTGCTTACACGAGGGCGCTAGAGTTTGTGATTCTGAAGCGTACAGTGAGTACAAATGTTCAATATTTGACGATTTCATTCGATGTACGGAATCCCAAAGTTTGCTTCGGACGAGCCAAAATATTTATTTCAGCATATCATTGATTAATAAAAATATCGTATCCACATATATAATATGTGTGTATATGTATACATGCACACACGTGTATAGGAAAATGATTATAATTCATTTCAAAACATTATTATCTCATTATTGAAGAAAAATCAGTACTATATGTATTTTTCTAAATTTTAGGTACTCCATTTATTGTTAGAAATTTACTATCATATATACGCCTATATAAATATTAAACATGTTGATTATTTAAAAAATACTTGCTAAAGCATTTTCCACAAACCAGTTTGTCACCATGTAACGTCGAGTGACCTCGGACTTGAATTTTTTCGGATTATTTTGGTGCGTCGTTGTATTCATGAGAACGGAGAAATATGAGGTCGCCATTACTCGCTTATGAATATTTTTTTTATCATGACAATCACTTTTCTACGTACCGAACAAATCCATAAAAAACCCAAACGAACGAAAAATGAGGACGCCGATATTCGTGTATTGGTTTTTTTAAGTTATAAAAATGGCACTTTGAGGTGACGAACAAACGTAAACAAACATTAACCAACAAAAAATGGGATCGCCAATATTCGTGCATAGATTTTTTTTCAAATTATAAAAATGACTGCTTCAGGTGACAAACTAACGCAAATAGAAGAATGTGGTTACCAATATTCGCGTATTCGTAATTATTTTTTTATCAATTCGTGTATTCGTAATTAATTTTTTATTAATTCCTGTATCCGTAATTAATGGACTTCCCTTTATAAAAGTAACTGTTCGAGGTGACAATAAGTATTCATTGACTATTTTTCTGAACCAAGTCAGCATGCTTTTCCATCACTATGGAACGTGAATCAATTTCGAGAAAGAGATGAATTTCAAAACAATTTTTTTTAACACGTAATAAATTCCGATTGAACTAATTTCGAACACGAATTGATCTCGAAGAGGACTAAAATTTCGAGACAAAAAAAGGAATTGATAATTCATAAAATCCAAAGACTCCCCGGTTTCCGCATTGATCCATGTTACCGTTTATTTATCGGAAAGCCGATCGAAGAATCGGTACCGCGAGAGTTTTCGTGGCGGCTCTCATTGGGTCGATTTTTTTTTTCTTTCGTACGCGTGTGCCACGTCTCGTTAGTGTACGTCGTCCAATGGTGGAGGGATGAAGGGCGAGAGGGTTGGCAATGTTGGTACGCGTATAGAAAAGCAGTGGGAAATCGGCGCTTGCGCCAATCAACCCTGCATGGTCTCTCGCACGAGAGACATGCGCATTTTGCTTCTCGCTGCGTGCAATCGCGCGCCCGGTTCCTCTCCGCTTATGTTTCTCGCTCTTGCATAGATATGGCTCGATCGCGTTTTATCTCACTCGCCCCCGCGCGATTCCAACTCCTTCGTTCACACCTACCGAAATTATCGTTATAGGCGTCGTGACGCCTGCGTACACGCACGGGATGTAACGAGAGAGAGAGAGAGAGAGAGAGAGAGAGAGAGAGAGAGAGAGGGAGAGAGAGACAAAGATGAAAATATCGCGAGCGCGTGTTCACGCGGCTCTTTATTCGCGACAGCTATACGGGAGTGGGTTACGTAGGCAGGTATTTATCACGTCCGATCGTTTCCAACTATCTCTCTGCGTCACATGAGCTCTCACTTTATTCGCTCCCCTTCAACCCCCCTTCAACCCTCCTGGTATCTCCCCCCCTCTCTCTCTCTCTCTCGCTTTGATTTCTATTTTTTTTAAACTTCCTTGCCATTTTTCTCATTCATTTCCTATTCATTTGTCGTATTTTCCTCTTTTCTTTCTTTTTCTTATTTATTTTATTCGTTTTCCCTCTTTCTCTCTTTCTTTCTTATTTAACGATGTTGAGTTCCAAATCGCAAATGATGATAAAATTCTGAAAATTTGGTATGTTTTTGTATGAAGTATTTCAGAGGGCGTGTAAAAATTTCACGACAATTAGGAAGCTCGTTATTGAACAATTAACATTAACAAATTAAATGTTGTTTTATGGAAACTGATGTAACTTTGTAATAAGTTTTTTTTGACCTCTCAATTTTATAATATCTACAATATACTGAAAGCAACGGAAACAAAACGAAGTTTATTGATCATTTTTTTTTATTTCTTTTAAAAATTGTTCTTAACAAAATGTTAATTTTTTAATAACGAGCTTCCTAATCGTCGTGAAATTTTAACACGACCTCTTAAATACTTCATACAAAAACATACCAAATTTTCAGAATTTTCTTATCATTTTTTATTTCAACCCTTAAGGAGGTTGAAGTAATGATGATAGAATTCTGAAAATTTGGTATGTTTTTAAGTGAAGTATTCAGGAGGTCGTGTAAAAATTTCATGACGATTAAGAAGCTATTTATTGAACAATTAACATTAACATGTTTCATAGGGACTCAACATCCTTAAGGATCCTTAAGGATGTTGAGTCCTTGTTGGGACTGGGGGATGTTGGAGGATGTTGGGACTCAACATCCGTAAGGATGTTGAGGCCCTATGACACATGTTAATGTTAATTGTTCAATAAATAGCTTTGTAATCGTCATGAAATTTTTACACGACCTCCTGAATACTTCATGTAAAAACATACAAAATTTTCAGAATTCTATCATCATTACTTCAACCTCCTTAAGGGTTGAAATGAAAAATGATGAGAAAATTCTGAAAATTTGGTATGTTTTTGTATGAAGTATTTAAGAGGTCGTGTTAAAATTTCACGACGATTAGGAAGCTCGTTATTAAAAAATTAACATTTTGTTAAGAACAATTTTTAAAATAAATAAAAATAAATGTATCAATAAACTTTGTTTTCTTTCCGTTGCTTTCAATATATTGTAGATATTATAAAATTGAGAGGTCAAAAAAAAACTTATTGCAAAGTTACATCAGTTTCCATAAAACAACATTTAATTTGTGAATGTTAATTGTTCAATAACGAGCTTCCTAATTGTCGTGAAATTTTCACACTACCTCTGAAATACTTCATACAAAAATATACCAAATTTTCAGAATTTTAGCATCATTTGCGATTTAGGACTCAACATCCTTAAGGATGTTGAGTCCCTATGAAACATGTTAATGTTAATTGTTCGATAAATAGCTTTGTAATCGTCATGAAATTTTTACACGACCTCCTGAATACTTCATGTAAGAACATACAAAATTTTCAGAATTCTATCATCATTACTTCAACCTCCTTAAGGGTTGAAATAAAAAATGATGAGAAAATTCTGAAAATTTGGTATGTTTTGGTATGAAGTATTCAAGAGGTCGTGTTAAAATTTCACGATGATTAGGAAGCCCGTTATTAAAAAATTAACATTTCGTTAAGAACAATTTTTAAAAGAAATAAAAACAAATTTATCAATAAACTGCGTTTTGTTTTCGTTGCTTTCAGTATATTGTAGATATTACAAAATTGAGAGGTCAAAATAAAAACTTATTGCAAAGTTACATCAGTTTCCATAAGACAGCATTTAATTTGTGAATGTTAATTGTTCAATAACGAGCTTCCTAATTGTCGTGAAATTTTTACACGACCTCTGAAATACTTCATACAAAAACATACCAAATTTTCAGAATTTTATCATCATTTGCGATTTGGGACTCAACATCCTTAAATATTATTTCCTTTTTTTCTTTTTTCCACTTTAGATATTATTTTAGCTTACCTTACTTTATTTTTGTAACAGTACACGACGGGATAACGATTAGGGAAAAACTACGTGATCATACGAGTGTATGAACGCGATTTATAATGATTTTTCGGCACGGTGCTCTTAGGGTGCTGAAGCTCCAGAGCACGAATAAACCAATATTCTCTCTCTCTCTGTTTCTCATTCTCTCTCTCTCCGTTTCGCTCCCTCTTCCTTCCTCTAAATTTGTTACTCTTCCACCGAGGAATGAAACACAATCAAACATATCATGCCTGCACAGACAAAAAATCCGCGTCCGTACATTTACTCGTCTTTTATACTGTCACGATAAATCCAACGGCAGCGGCCCCTTCTCCTATTCGTATACATGAGCACATGCGGCGATTGGAAAATTTGTTATAATGTTCAAATCAAGCAACGTATGTCACGCTGACTCGATAGAGGCGTCTTGTACCTCGACGTCACATACGATGTTCGTTCGCATCTTTCTTTCGGTGAAAATATTCGTGTACATACAAATATATATATATATATATATATATATATATACACACACACATGTATATTTAAAAGTCATCGGCACGTCGCGCGCGGAGGCACACAACAACCAACGAAACCGGATTTATTACATTTGAATAAATTTTGTTCTCTATATCGGGGACAATATACGCGTTTCGTCCGAACGACATCTTTATCGACGATTGTTAATTATCCGATTTGCAATTCTTGCCGAATTTTTCTTTCATCCCTCGCGCACACTCGGAAATAAATCCATTGATCCACGTGTGAAAAAGAAGAAACAGTACTCGTGCGTAAATCACGTCTCAGTCGATAGAATTCTCGAAGATGTTTGAACAAACTTCGCGCATGCCTTCATCACATTCTCATCGCTTTAATGATTATTGATTAACCTGTCAAACGACTTGTACACCAGTCCTGTAAAACGCATCCCGAATTATGATAAATGCATACTGCCCTCGTATTCAACATTCTCAAAACAAGTACTTTTTTCTTTCTCTCGAATGAAGATTAAAATGAAATATTGAAATCGAAGATAAAAATTAAACATCGAGATCGAAGACTGAAATCGAAGATTAAAAGGGAACATTAAAAACAAATTTTAAAATCGAAGATTAAAATCGAAGATTAAAATCGAAGATTAAAATCAAAGATTAAAATTAAAGATTAAAATCAAAGATTAAAATCAAAGATTAAAATCAAAGATTAGAATCAAAGATTCGAAATCAAAGATTAAAATCAAAGATTGAAATCAAAGATCAAAATCAAAGATTAAAATCAAAGATTAAAATCAAAGATTGAAATCAAAGATTAAAATCAAAGATTAAAATCAAAGATTAAAATCAAAGATTAAAATCAAAGATTAAAATCAAAGATCAAAATCAAAGATCAAAATCAAAGATTAAAATCAAAGATTAAAACCGAAGAGTAACATCAAAGAATAAAATCAAAGATTAAAATCAAAGATCAAAATCGAACTTTCATATCGAACATTGGAATCGAACGTTAGAATCGAAAATTATTCGAATGTTATTCGAATATACCGAATCAATAATTGAGCTCAATAATCGAACTTCGATTAACGTCGAAGATTGAAGTCGAACATTAAAATCAAAGATTAAAATCGAATATTAAAATCGTACATTACAATCGGACATCGAAATCGCACATTAAAATCGAAGATTGAGAAGAAGATATTAACAATCTCAACGTTTAATAATTCAGATAGCTGTAAAAAAAAATCGTACATTAGAATCGAAGATTAAGAAAAAGATATGAAAAAAACGTAACGCTTGATAATTCAGATAGCTGTCAAAAAAAGAAGTTTACATATTTCCGTGCTATTTACGATCCATACGTCTACATCACATTGAACGAGAGAAGCCTCTTAGCGATTTTTTTTTATCGCATCGTTAAATGACCGTCGAGAAATTCCTCTGTATCCGTAACCGAAGGTATATTGGCGAATATTTTCAGTATCGTGGGATTTTAACATTCCCTTGTACTCTTTCCTCCTGTATGCAATATAAATATACGTAGACATATATATATATATATATATATATATATATATACGCACACACATCAGTCCGGCTGACCGCGCGCATTAGCGAGGCGCGAACAGATCCCGACAGCAGCGCATTGATTTAATAGTCGATGCCCACACTTGGTGCGTGGCCCGGCAGTAGCTTCTACGCCACCAACACTCAGGACACAGTCTTGTGCTAACTCTAGCAGTTACACACGAGCTGTACCCTGGCGAGACGAGCATCAGCGGATCATACGGCAACAAACGTGCTTACGCACGTACGTATATAAAAAAAAAGCATGCCCCCGTATGTGTATATATACAGGGTGCGCCGAAAAGTGACGTCTAAGAGGAAAATTTAAATGCCTCGTATCATCTATCCGAATCACCCCCATGTATGTTCTACGATCTTTCATAGCTTTAGAACAAAACGTATTTTTTATTTTTTTCTCTTGCGTATGTACTTTCCTTGCGATTTTTTTTACTTGTGCTATGTTTGTATTGTTCAGCGATAAATAAACGACTAACTAAACACTATCGTAAATGCCTCAGATTTTTAAAGTTAAAAATATAGACTCGAGAGGATAGTGACTAAAGTTCAGAGGATAAAAGAAATACTCATACCAGTCTGAATAACTTCAAATTGCTCCAAAAAACTGCCAACAGTAAATGCACGAAAGGGAAAAAAACTAGGCCACAGGAAGACCCGAAAAAAAATCACATGCTCTGATACTCTAAAAGTAAAAAAAGTTTCTAGGACATCGATGGGAGCGTTTTGGATAGATGACACGAGGTATTTAGGATGTTACTTTCGGACGTCACTTTTCGGGCCAGCCTGTATACACGTATAGATATAGTCATTGGGAACTTGCGGTACGCGTGTGCGGAGGAAACAATTGAAATCTATCCTCTTCCACCCCATTCGCGAACGATCCAACTCTCTCGTTTCGACTCCCGCGCCACCTTCGTTACACACTCGTGTGTGCATTTGTGCATAGATACATATATATAGGCGCTGAGATACGAAAGGGCGTAACTAGTAAAATTGAAGTCGCAAAGTGATGCGATTCCCGTCCCTCTGGGTACTCGCACTTGGCACGCATGTACTCTTATAGTCAGTGCGATGGGCCTGAAGCTTAATAAGCACTGCTACCTACATTCCATTTCCGGTGGAGCTGACGTCAGCCGAAAGTACGCGCGCGTAGAGCGTACGAGTGCACATGTTCGGATCCACGGCAATGAAGCAGACTCTATCGAAAGTCCGTGAGATTCCCTCGTTCTCGCTAGTAGGTGCGGGAAAGCCGAACCAAAAATCAAACACAATTTCAGTAGGCTGGAATCAATTAAAATGCAATTACAGTAGAACCTCGATTATCCGAACTAATTGAGACCGGAGTCAAAATAATTCGGCTAAGGAAGTTTTAAAAGTCTCAAAATTTTCAACAAATCGATGAATTATTTCAAGAGTTTTTATTTATTTATTCGGAAGTAATTTTATGGAAGTTTTGGAATTTGTTTAGGCAATGTTATACTTTCTACATCATTTACGGTCAAATGTGTAGACTTTGGCTTGCATGATCTTGGTTTGGATGATAAAATGTTCGGATGATTGAAAATATATCTCAGATTTCCGGGAAAATCAACTCATACGATATAAATAGTATCGGAAATTCTCTTTATTAATCCAACGACCCTTAATTCTTCATTTGATAGCAATCAACGATGAATAAAGGTTCCATTTTCATACCACCTCTATTTATGAAGTTAAATCAAAATTGCGGCTTAAAACAATGATCACTTTTTGGCCGTCGCATAGTAGTTGCGCGTTTCGTCGCCTCTAAGTCTCCAATTCGTTTCCAGAATAGCAGCTGTGTGGGACTAGTTTCTGGTTGGGTTTCAAATCATTCCAGGGCGGTTTCTCGTCTATGGGTACATACTATGTGTATACGATCTGACGTATGAATGTTACTTATAGGCAATAATGTATTTTGAAAATATCTCGAAGCTTTAGGAAACAGCTTTATCAGAGAATAAGTGGAGTACCTTAGGGCGATACCTTGACTTTGAAAAAAGAATGAATACCTTGACCTTGAATAGCTTGACCTTGAATACCTTGACCTTGAAAAAAGACCATCATTGAGTTCGGATAATAAAAAATTTGGATTATCGGGGTTCTACTGTATACAGGGTGATTCAGGTCTGTTGGGGTTCATGCTGAGCATATCGAACGTTTTATTGCGAACAATTTTTTTATTTTTTCTAATTCCGTGCGAACAAAACTGACTGAGATATTCGCGATCACAGTCCAGGTAGTGAAAAAGGTGGTGAGCGCGACCTCAAATTCACCTTCGGACGAGTGAATTGAAAAAAAATGTCACGCTAAAAAAATAATGAACACGGAGTCTCTCTTTGCGAATGGATAAAACGATTCTATAATTTACGATTATCATTTGATACTCGAAAAAAATGCTCGTGAGCAACTATCGTGCCGGCGTTTGCTCAGCGTCGGACTTTGAACGTGAATATCTCGGCCAATTTTTGGCGCGACATTTTGACAAGAAGCGTTTTGCTTGCAATGACACACACCTTGTATGATCACCGAGAAAACTTCGATAGTTGTGAATCACCCTGTATATTGAACGGGCGGGAAAGTTTCCAAAAACTAACACCAAAAGCGTGGAACACTTTTCGAGAAGAAAATTGACTCGTCTCTCATTGAGAAATTGCTAGGGACTTGAATTTATACTTACACGAGATATTAATACAAATACCGCATTGCCGATGCGCGACTATTAAGAAGGTTGGAGCGTCAGCTGAAGTCCAGGATTACATTTTTTTAAATATATGTTATTGTCTGAACTATACAGAGCCTTTACGAATTTTTTGACAATTGTTCGGCAGAGAACACCTGAGATAAAAAAATAGTTTAATTTTGGCTATTTAGAACGAAGATAAACGATTTCGAACAACGGATTAACGGAAACTCAACCTTTCTAAACATTTTGCAAAAAAAATTGCATCTTGCCCATCGTAAACCGAAGTTGCCGTATTCCGCCAATACTAAACATCCATTAACGGTAATATTAAATCATCTCGCGACATAAATGCAAATAGGCATAATAATAAATGACTCAAAATTTCATTCTGAGGTGTATAAAACATTCGCTGACCCAGTTTTTTCATAATAATCGTCGATAATGCTATACCTTTTCAAGTTGGTAGTAAAACAGTAGTTTTTTTTATTTGTGTAATAAAAATATAAACATGCATAGTTTTGCTCTCCAATTATACATTTTATGAAAAATTAGCATCTACAGAATAAATCTGTACCTCGTATGCATTTTTAGGTCCATTGGACAAATTCATAAACCGTCATTGGACTCAACTGGACCGCTCCAAACTCCTCAATTCACCTAAAAAACATGCACGCAAAAATAATTCATGACGGTATTCACTTATGCCAATTGCGAAAAAGTTGTCTCGAACGTTCGAGGATGGAAAAGTCTTCGCTATAAATCTCCACAAGGCCATGGAAAGAGCGTTTCTTACTATCTCTCTCTCCCTCTTTCCTGATCGTGAAGATTGGTTCAAGAGAGAGGGAGAGAGAGGGAGAGAAAAATAGAAATAGAAATAATCGAGAAATGAAAAGCGTGCGCGGTTTGTTCCGAACGCGTACACATGCGACATTCACGTCGCACACCTAAAGAGAATACGCACGAAGAGACTCTGTTGAAAGCATGCAGCGTTACGACCATCAGGGCGTACATTTTTCTGCGTTCCCTGGATATTTTGATTTATTTTTTTATTCTTTTTTTTTCCATCACTTTGCACCTCGTATTGCGTAGTCGGAGACGGACAATCGTGCCGGTTGACTATAACCAGGCAGGCCTTGAAGCAAACGCGACGTGCGGGGACCCACGCGATTTATACAGATTCATATACACACCTAGGCAGATTGTATCTGCGCAAATGTGTCGAGACGAGTTGGTGTAAATTTGGACCGCCTGTGCTTTGAGCCTATTTTTGGTTGGCAAATTCAATTGGGTTTGTTTTGGTTAGATTGGGGTTGGGTTTGGATTTGTTTCGAGTTTGGATTTGTTTCGAGTTTGGATTTGTTCGGATTTGTGCTTTTTTGGGTTGCGTTCGAAATGGGCAACGAATCTGCCGATAGAAATCCAAAAACGAAAGTTTGGGTCAGCTTGGGTTTGGGTTTGTTTGAGTTGCGTTCGCCATGGGAAACGAATCGGCTCCTTCAAACCCAAACTCTAAAGTTCAGGTTAGTTTGGGTTTGCGTTTGTTTCGGTTTGTCTGGGTTTGGGTTTGTTTCGGTTTATTTTGGTTGATTGGGTTTGGGTTTGGATTTGTACGGATTTGTGTTTGTTTGGGTTGCGTTTGTCATGGGCAACGAATCTGCCGATCAAAATCCAGAATCTAAAGTTTCGGTCAGCTTGGGTTTGGGTTTGTTTGGGTTGAGTTAAAACTCAAACTTTAAAGTTTAGGTTATCTTGGGTTTGTGTTTGTTTCGGGTTTAGATTCGTTCTGTTTTGTATTTGTTGCGGTTTGTTTTGGTTGATTGGGTTTGGGTTTGGGTTTGTTTCGGGTTTGTGGTTGTTTGGGTTGCGTTCGTCATGGGCAGCGAATCTGCCGATAGAAATCCAAAATCTAAAGTTTGGGTCAGCTTGGGTTTGGGTTTGTTTGGGTTGCATTCGTAATGTGAAACGAATCTACCCGAACAAACTCAAACTCTAAGGTTTAGGTTTGGGTTAGTTCAAGTTAGCTTTGGTTTGTGTTTGTCTCGGGCTTAGGTTCGGTCGGGTTTGGGTTTGATTCGGCTTGTTTGGATATAAAGTTTGGGTTTGTATTGGATGGGTGATCGCTTGGCCACGCACTTCGGAGGTTGTGTTAGAAATGCAAAATAATCAAGCGACAAAAGCATACGCTAGAATAGACAGGGCACAATTGGAATCGATAGGGAGAAAATTGGATCTGGTGGTTCGCGATTCCAACAATTCTTGTACTTACGAGTATATTTTTATTTGTTTCGGATGGTGCGGAGTATGCGAGAATTTTCTAGACCCATTTGCGTCCGTTTTCTGGAAAAGAAGTCGCGTTATTCGTAGAGATGGGTACGGTTCGTGTACTAAGCCGTTTAAAAGAAATAAATGATTGGCTCGTCGCATGTATCGATAAAAGGTATCGCGTGTTGCTGAGTTTTTTGCCTCACGTTTTTTTCCGCCTATTCGTCTCCGGCAATTTTTATAGGCATATACATTGCTATTGATACAAGGCAGGAGCATTGTCGCAGATACCTTATACCAGTTTCCACTAATCATATTCTAACAGTCTACGTGCCCACCCCTTCCTCGGGAGCTCCGTTTGATCAACTCAGTAATTTGAGACAACATATTACTCTTATTTCAGGGTAAATTAATGAAGATTTTCACTGGATTCATACAGCATGAAAATTTTTCCTTTTACGCTCGTTATTGTTAAATTAAAGAGTTGAAACTTAATGCGAACCCAAAAAAAATAATTAGGAAAATGAATAGGAAAGTTACGTCACTTGAATAATTAAAATTTTAATCCGAAATTTATCAAATTTGTTAAGAAAACGAATCGAAAAAGTTAATTTAATTGAGTCATTAAAACTCAATTAAAAATAACAAAAATTGCAATTCAATTCAAAATAAAAATAATTGATTACGAAAACTAATTGGAAAATTGAATAAAATTGAAAAATTAAAAATATTATTAAGGAAAATTGATCAGAAAAAATTATTTTATTGAAATATTTTAATTGAACTGAAAGTTAAAAAAATAAATTAGAACAAAGTATCAGTAAAACTGATTTAATTGAAAAATCACTTGTTTATTTGAAACAAAAAAAAACAATTAGATTATCCTATCACAACATTTTTTCGTTTCCATTTCAACATAACAGATTAAATTTAGCATACTTCAAGGTTCACTGACTAGCGAGAGTTCGTAAAATTCAAACGTCGAACATTTATCATTGTTTGTACAATTTCTGGGGAGTTTGCACAAGAGGCTTTCGCTCCGGCAGGTGTTTATCGGTTGTTAGATCGATTTATATTCGCAAAAGGCCCTCTTCTTTTTTGCACATGCCGCAATACAAATGAAATGTATATTTACATATACATCCTGGGAAAAAAATCTTTCGAGCTGTCTCCTTTACCTTGACAAACCTTGACCGTTTTGAGAATGGCCCTTATTGTTTAACCCAAAGGTTGATTTTGGACGGCCTTCGAATTACCTTCACACAAATATGCCCCATTCGTTTAAATGTTATTTCCGAGACAGTAGGGTTTAGTATTGAATCGAGGGCCCCTAGGCAATACTTTAAGGGGGATTTCGAAGTCGGTGATTTTAAAGACCCCCCCTCCATACATGTAACAATGTGTATATCTATATCCATGACACCTGATCGGTTAGCCCAAGTCCTGTATCTCGGCAACGTTGAACGTTGTTGGCTTACGTAAACGCGGGCGCAGGAGTCAGAGCCACACGCGATTCGAGAACTCCTATCTTTAGTCGTGTACGGCAGAGATCAGTTGCGGCTTCGACCAGTTAACTTTGCGTTTATTGCAATATATCTTTCGCGCGTGCGCACGAATAATTTTCTGGGCAAAAAGAGCGAGTGGGGATGATGTTATGTTTATAGCTATTTATGTACAATTGTACGTGTATAAAAAACATCAGTGTTGCATATATATGTATATATATATATATATATATATATATATATATATATATATCGAACTGTGATATATGTGATATATCGTATATCGAACTGAAAGTACCAAGGAATTCTCAAGATTTCGTCTGACATCATGAAATATGACAGATCATTTCCCGATCATTCGCAAACAATGTGAAGAGTCATGTATGCTCTGCGATCTTTTTTACTTTTCGACAAAAAAGCATTTTTTATTTTTCTCCTTCGTGCATGTCATTTCCTCGCGATGTTTTTTACTCGTGCTATTGTTATGGAGTGCACTGTTGAGCGATGAATAATATATAGGGTTTAAGCGATATATATATAATAATAATATTATATAATAATATTATATATATATATAGGGTGCCCTGTTATGAATGGATAATCCTGCAACTGTTGATATGTCCGATCATGTCCTACTTTATACTGGAATTTCAGTTTAGTAAAAATTCCACGGTCTTCGATATATAAATCATTTACTTTTGGTTTTTAGCATGCCATTTCTACAAATGATAACTTTTTTTGACACGGTTAAAAAAAAAAATCACTCTTGGTTATTTGTTCTATCTAGAACAGTTTTCTTTTTAACCTTACATGTTAAGGAAACTTGATGAAAAAAAGATCTTATGCTGAATTTTCAGACAAACTAATTCGAACACCTGACTTTGATAGCCTGCGGTGCAAAAAAATACACTAAGCATATCGTGCCAAGTACTTTAAGAAGTTGCTTAGTTATTGTCGATTCGAATCGTTTGTAGAAATGGCATGCGAATAACCAAAAGCAGATGATTTTTTTCAAAAAATAACATTTGAGCCCAAAATTTCGAAAACCGTGGGACTTTTACTAAACTGAAATTCCAGCATATAGTAGGACACGATCTGATCTATCGACAGCTGCAGGGTTATTCATTTGACAGGACACCCTGTATATAACGTATCACTTAGCCGCAGAATAAAAATTATTGCCCGTACGATTTGTTTTTGTTACGCGAGGGTGTAAAAAGAAACTGGTACATCCTCTCCCCTCATGGACAATTGCGTACGTAATAGATCCGTGAATAATCTGTTTTATGTACTTTGTCTTTTATTGAACTGATCATGAGGATCGTGTGTCAAAGAAGATTTTTTGCCAGAGCACAAATAAACATAATGTAATCTGATCTAAAAGGCAAGTTTCTTGTCCAATTCAGAGAAAAACAATGCAAAAGTATGGTATTATCTTATCAAGGGGAAATGATTAAATGTAGGTGGATGCAGAGTGAGTACCTAAAATGTGGAGTACCAAAATTTTTCGCACGTTGGCAAGTATCGGGGTAATTAAGAGTCGATAATGATTAAGAGATAATGATGATGATTTATCAATGCACTAGGACTCATTGTCCTCTGGCATACAATAAAAAATCTAAAAAATGCAAAATCCAAAAATGCGAAATCTAAAAATACCAAATACAAAAATGCATAGTCCAAAATTACAAAATCCAAAAAATACAAAATCCAAAATCCAAACAATACAAAATCCAAAAAATACAAAATTCAAAAAATACAAAATCCAAAAAATACAAAATTCAAAAAATACAAAATCCAAAAAATACAAAATTCAAAAAATACAAAATCCAAAAAATACAAGATCCAAAAAATACAAAATAAAACATACAAAATCCAAAAACACAAAATACAAAATGGAAAAACTAAAAAAAACAAAATTAATTACAGAATCCAAGGGATACATAATCAAAGGGAGGGAGAGAGAGGGAGAGAGAAAGAGAGAGCAGAAAATCTAAAATAGCCAGCTAGACAAGAAAAAAAGGACAATAATTCAAGCAGACTCAGCGAGATTTGGCACTGAGTGTGTGCGGGCGAGAATCAACGCACACGTCCCTCGCGGCTACCGGCGCGGCAATGAGCCATTACCTACTCTCGCGAGCGCGTTAGACGCGTGTATGACACGTAGATACGTGAGGGAGCGAGAAGGAGCGAGCCAAAAGACGACGAGGAGGCGGGAGGGGACACGGGCACGCACGCCTCCTTACTCACTTATAAAGTTAATTGAGGGCAAACGTCCACGAGCTCCGAGCTACTGCCTACTCCGAAAACATATGTGAGTCCATAGTAACGACACTTGTCTTCCAATCCGCAATGCACCTCGGCAAATGGTTGTTTGGTTAAAATTGCCTTATTTTCACTGCGGGAAGGATCGCTTTGTCGGAAAGAGGAGAAAGCGAGAGAAGTACAAAAACCGATGATTCGTCTTTTCATCAATGGCACGAGAGGCGAGTGGACCTAAAAATCAGGTCGATTTTCAATCTTTTTTTCTGATCAGAGTATTGCGATGACGAGGTCAAGATTTTGCACACGATTGATACTTAGCCTTGCCAAGTTGGGCTTCCTTTTTTATTGAAAAATATTGATAAACATTAAAGTTATTATTTAAAGAAAGTGCTGCCGTTGCTGCACGGCTTATCGGTGTAGGCGGTTCTAGGATATTCAGAAATAAAAATGAAGAAATGTTATTTCAGTATAATAATAAACATTTTGTATGGCTGGATACTTTTTTGAAATTTTTAAAATCAACATAGCAAGCTGTAGGAGAAAGTAAGAATTTCGACCAAAAAAACGACTTTAGATATTTGTTACTAACAAATGGATAAACAAATGAAAAAAATCATCCGGCCATACGATAGACAATGTTATAAACTATATTCCGTTCAAATTTGGAGTGGACCAATAGATTTTAACATACGATTTATACCATTTCGTAAAACGTAGTCACGAGACAAAATTTCCCCCAAAAAGAGTAAATCGGAGTGGGGCGCTTGCCGTCGCGCAGTGGGCTGACTCTTGACGAAAATCCTCACAGCTCGGTCCGTTTTTCGAATTTTTACGAATTCTTCATTAGAAATTGGCGTCAAGAGTCTAGGCCACAAACCTGGGCGATAAAAAAAATCATATTTTCGAAAATCTCAAACTCGAGCAGTCCTCTCAACGAACAAAAAAAGAGATAACCCATCACGAGTACAAATCGACGAGATTTGGCGAAGCATACCTATCGGAAGTAACGCAAACAGCAAAGAATTATTCACCATTACTTCACCCGATCAATGTCACCGTAAAAAGTTCCGTCCATGGCAATAAACAATTGCCTCGACGGTATGCGCAAAATGAGCCTCGATCAGCAGCTCTACGAGAGTAAACGGTGCAATAATATGACCATTTTGTCAACTCTCCTGACGGAACGTTATAATTTGCCGAGTTTACGGGAGGTCATAAAAGACGAAACACAAGACGAGCCGCACGCTCGAATGGGCAAAAATACTTTACGATTACTCATCAGTGGCACGTGCATCATTTTCCATCTTGGCTTAGGTATTTGACAATTGGTGGGTCGATGTATAATCGCGTATGCCCACGTGCACAAAGCTCCAGAAGCGTGCCGTCTAAGCGTCTGCGTGCAGGTAAATCGTTGTGGCTGGAAATTCATACTGATCGCGCGTTTGGTGAGTCGTGAAAGAAGCTGATGGTGTTGGTCGATGCGGTGTGTAATGAGAGTGATATTTATTACGTATTATCATTACGAGAGCCCGCATTTCCAACGTCGTACCTCTTTTTCTTTATTGTTCCATGAATATATCATAGAATAAAGTGATTCTAAAGACTCGAAGTTCCCTAAAACATAAGTATACAGGCCGGCCCGAAAAGTGACGTTTTAAAGGAAAACCCGATGACGAAGTTTGCATCGTTTGAACGCAACGAAAATACATTTTTTTAATTGCCAATTTTTGTTGGCATATCAAAGCTTCTGTAAAAGTTTAAAGATCCTTATTGGAGATCTACAACCTAACCAACAATGATTTTGGATAGCAATAAAAATGGTGAAAAACGAAAATAAAAGGAAATTTTAGTTGCGTTGCAATTATGCAAACTTCAACAACATAAATCTCGATGTATCAATGTCTATCCGAATCAGCTTCATGTATGTTTTATGATCTTTTTTACTTTTCGAGAAAAAATCGTTTTGTTCTATTACGAGTTTACCGGTTGCGTTGGTTTTTATTTTTGTCCTCCTCGGTGTATGTACTTTCCGGTTAGAAGTTTTTGGAAGCAATTGGGAGGTATTTGCACTGGTACAGTCGAACCTCGATATAACGAAATTCTTGATATAACGAAGATTTGTCCATTTTCTTCCGATAGACATCCAAAAACTTGATACAACGACATAATCATATACATGATGCTCTAATTACTAATTGCTGGTAAAAATTGCTCTGATTTAAACCCCTCTTTCTTTAAAAAATATCCCCATATCTATAATACTATTATATATATATATATATATATATATATATATATATATATATATATATATAAACATTTTAAGGACCATGACTTCGGTATAACGAACTTCCATTGAGATTTCTTTATATCGAGGTTCGACTGTATAAGTATTTTTTTTATCATCTGAACTATAGAGAGCGATCCTCTCGAACCTTTTTTTTTAACTTTTCATTAAATTTAAGGCACATACGTGAGTGTTCAGTTCGTAATTTATTTATCGCTGAATAGAGCACTTCGTCACGATAAATCAAATGATAAAACAAATTGAAAAAGTACACATATGAAAGAGAAAAATGAAAAATGTTTTTTTCTTTCGAAAAGTCAAAAGAATCGTAGAAGATAGTTGGAGGTGATTCGGATGAATCTGGGGAGGTATTTAGATTTTACCGTTCGATTTTTCGGGCCACCCTGTATATATATATATATATATACATATACGAGTACAAAATTACTGCCTTCACTGTACACTGACAAATTGACGAATAGACCGTTCTATCTGCTTGATAAATTATAGGTATATTCACGACTTGACAGGCTACAAATATTGAATCTAATTATGATAATAAGTGAATAATCCGTACGTGAAGGAATATACCCAAGAAGCCGCAGGTGTGGAAGAGCATGATGGCGTTCTACCTCAACCCGTGACCATTTCTCGTGACCCAGAGAGTGAAAAAGATAGAAATATTTCGTTCTACTTTCTCGCCCCGTTATGATATACGACCACCATAATAAATTCGAATATTTCGCAATTAACCCTTCGGTCATTGCACATCGATGTGGTACCTCATAGTGATTCTTCAAGACGGAACATCGAAGGTTGCGGTGAATTTGTTTTCCGCTCATTGCAGATCTCACTGACCGTTTGGATAATTGTCACATTTATCGTCTCTGTCAGGGTTTTTTGGTCCTCAATGGCTTTTTTTACTTCTCAATGGTTTTTTTAGTCCTCAATGTTTTTTGGTTATCAGTGGTTTTTTTAGTTCTCAATGGTAGTTGCAAAGAAAAAGGTTTGTAAAAATCGATGACAGAATTATTCAAAACGAAACAAGTCCGAGATTCGACGGTTTTCCTCTCATTGACTATATAAAATTGAGCAATTGTTGATTACGAATCGCTTCGGGCATTCGCACGAAAGAAAAGAACGTATCTAATGTCAGGACACGGGGGAATTTTAGGATCGTCGGATCGCACGTGGTGCGCACGATTCTTCGTGTATGAGGTGAGACGTCAGTGCGTGCCGCAAAGTGGCTGTTTCGCGGGAGTGTTTTACACCGAGCTCAGATAGCCGTACACACGTGTGTACAGGGTGGCCCGGAAACCAACGGAGAATCTAGATGCCTCGTATCAATCTATCCGAATCACCCCCATGTACGAGATTTGTTAAAAAAAATAAGGTGACTTTTTATTTTTCGGGAAAAATATTTATTTATTCATCAATATCTATTTTGTCCCCTTCAAAGTAATCCCGCTCACAAGGAACATCCCTCAGGTGACACCTTTCGATTTTGTTGATATTTGGATACGTTATAAAGCACCGAAAAGTAAGCGATACGTATTTTTTTATCGGCGGAAAAACGGTTTTAAGGGGTGAAACCATCCCTCGAAAAGAGGCATCCCTAGGGTGGTTCACCCCGTAATTTTTTTTTGCAATGTCACTATAGTGGGTTTTTCATTGCTTCGGAATGAAAGAATTTTCGTTTTTCTTTCATTAAAATCGGCGGACTCCTGGTGTGTGAAACGGCTATATTACCCCTAGTGATGCCTTTAAAGAAGTACGTACGGAATTTCTGATTAATCGAAAACTTTTCATTTTATGAGCAATTCATGAGCAGTTATGACGAAATTGTTCACTGAAAATTCATTTTTCAAGTCCAGATATCTACAACTTTAGAATAAAACAATATTTTTTAAATTCCGTACGTACTTCTCTAGGTATCCTAATGTAGATTTACGAGAATTTTTGTTTTCAAATAATATGTATATATATTTTCTAACAGCTTGATATTCATACTAAATAGATGTGCAATTAATTTTATGAGTGAAACTTTTTTTCATATGAAAAAAAAATTGTTAAAGTCGCACATGATTTTATACCCGTTACTGTGGCCTAAGGCCTTAAGGGGGGATTGTCTTTTTTTTCGCAAAATTTACCGCTTTTTGGGAATTTTTTTGTGAAGAAAGTATACAACGGAAAACTTGTGAAACTTGGCATATAGTTTTATTGATCTGTTTACTACATACAAAAAAATTTTTAAACAATTTCATCAAAAAATCCGCCTCCCACCCCCCTCGACGCGCGATGGTCCTTTTTTGATGGTGTGCACGATTTCTCAAAAACTATTGAACCGATTGCCTTCAAATTTGGACAGAATGCTCAGCTGACATCCTTTTATCGTTTGATGAAGCAAAAAAGCAATACGTTTAATAGTTTTTTATTTATAACAAAAAATCGATCAATTTTTTTCGAAAAATCGATACTTCAAGTTCAAAATGTCACCAAATCGTCAATTTTTTTTTTCCCTTCATCGAACGATAGCTATATGTGTCTAAAGTAAAATGCTTTTTGGGTTTTTGTTGCAAGATGAACGTGAAGGCTGTAATCGTGCACACCATCAAAAAAGGACCATCGCGCGTCGAGGGGGGTGGGAGGCGGATTTTTTGATGAAATTGTTTAAACATCTTTTTGTATGTAGTAAACAGATCAATAAAACTATATGCCAAGTTTCACAAGTTTTCCGTTGTATACTTTCTTCACAAAAAAATTCGCAAAAAGCGGTAAATTTTGCGAAAAAAAAGACAATCCCCCCTTAACAGTGCACTCCGCAAGGATAACACAAGTAAATCAAAATCGCGAGAGTGAGCAGAAAAATGAAGAAGTGTCTTTTTCTCGAAAATTAAAAAAAGATCGTAGAATATATACGGGGGTGATTCGGATGGACGACGCGAGGCATGTAGATTTTCCTTCTGGACGTCACTTTATGGGGCACCCTGTATAACCACTGAGGTATACGTGTACGGACGTGTTAGCGGGTTTGGGTACGGTATAAAGGTTACTTATTGTCCATATACGCGCATGGATAGATGGGAGCCGACTGAATCCGTATCCGTCGAGTCCAGCAGCAAGAGTGCGAGTATATGCGAGAACAGCGGCGTCGGCGGCAGCAGCAGCGGCGGCGGCGGCGGCGCTCTCTCGTCTGTAGCGTGTCTCGTGCCGCGTGCACATTCCGCATGCCGCGAGAGGGCGATAAAACGTATGCAGATTAAAACATTTTATTTGAATGATAATATAACACTTGTTGATGCAAGCGCGTTGGCCTAGGTTAGCATAATAAACATTATGTAGATCTCAGCCGGGTCTACATACACGTGCACGTGTGTACGTTCGGTCTATCTGCACATATAGTATAAATATACAGGGGACGCGCACTCTGTATTTATATATCATTGGCAGCATAAACGCTGTCACCGGCGCACTGCGGACGCATCAAAGTTGTACAGTGCTCTCCCTTAAGGCGTTATACGCAGTTAGAAATTTCGAAAAATCGATTTTTTTTATTGCATTTTCGGAATCTGCAAATATAAGAGTATTCCCTGAAAATTTCAAATCGATCCAGCAAATATTCTCGGAAATACACACATATTTGTAAGGACGCTCGGAGTGCTACAAAGTAAATCTTAAGGATGTTGAGTCCCAAATCGCAAATGATGATACAATTCTGAAAATTTGGTATGTTTTTGTATGAAGTATTTCAGAGGTCGTGTAAAAATTTCACGACAATTAAGAAGCTCGTTATTGAACAATTAACATTCACAAATTGAATGTTGTTTTATGAAAACTGATGTAACTTTGCAATCAGTTTTTTTTTACCTCTCAATTTTATAATATCTACAATACACTGAAA